>JBAMHW010000014.1:778563-789047 GCA_037177495.1 Rhadinocentrus ornatus | reverse complement strand
AATAGAAAATCTTTGGAGGGAGCTCAAACTCCATGTTTCTCAGCGACAGCCCAGAAACCTGACTGGTCTAGAGGAGACCTACGAGGGGGGTGGATGGGAAATTTGGACAATATCTTTGGATTAAGCGAGGAGATGAAAGCTGATAATCTGGATTAGCGAGACATGATCCTGATTGAGATAAATTTCTGTCTACCAGGTCTTGGGATCAGGGTTGAACCTGGACCAGGTTCTGTTGGTGGCACAGCAGACAATGCAAAGACTCAATGAAACCAAAGAGGAAGTGAAGGAGCTGCAGGCTCTCCAGCAGAACCAGAACCAGAACATGAAGTCCTGGAGGAGGTACCAGGATAGACTGATGAAGGTACGAAAGGGCACATTGCAGGAGGAGGAGGAAAAAGATCACTATGTGATGTGTGTGTGTGTTCTCAGACCCATCAGGACCTGAACTGTGTCTCTGATCTGCTGGACTCCTGCACACTGATAGATCTGGGTTCGGACCTGCAGACCTTTAGGTTGCTAGACCACTTCAGACAGACCAAGCCTCATTTCATGGTGAGTGTTGGGGCAGGTATGGTCTGGGTTCTGGGTTTCAGGTTCTGGGTGGGACTGATAAGATGTTTTAAAGCTGCTGGACTGAGTAGGGTTGGTGGACTCGGACCTATAGAATATGTAAGTAGTTCAGAACTATTTGGGATGACTGGGGAAAGTGGGACTGTAGACGTGGGACTTTGGGGTCCAATCCACTATGAGTACAGGGTCTCTGGACCCTGCTGGACTTGGTGGGTTAGACGACAGCTGGGACAACCTGGACTTGGACACCTTTCACTTACTGTGGTCTTTAGACCTTTGGGACTGTTGGGCTGAACTGGGTCTGGATGGAGGGAACCAGAACCTCTGGGTTCCGAACCAAAGTTTTCTCGTAACGGTTCCTCTGCGTTCTTCTCTACAGCGGCTGGATGCTGAGGTGGAGAACGTGGCGAAGACCTGGGAGGGTCTGAGAGGAGTTCAGGACCGGCTGGAGGAGGAGGATCTGTTGGAGCTGCTGAAGCTCCAGAAGACCGCGACACAGAAGATCCAGCAGATCGAGTCCATCCTAGACCTGAGCAGCAGCTTCCACCTCACAGCCAAACAGGTGAGGAGTCCATCTCCAACTGGATCAGAGTTTATCTTCCTCTTCCTTTCTCCACGTCAGCCAACCAGCAGATCTCCGGGTCAGCTTGCTGAGGATCAGAACTTCTGGTTCTCAACAGCTCAGTGAGTTGATGGATGTTTAAGGAAAATAAAATCTGGATATTTACAACCAGATGGAGATGGAGCTTCAACTGCAGGTCACAGAAAAGATTTAAAAACATCAACCTAGATTCAGTCTGACTTCAAACAAACTTCTATTCTGAAGATTATTAATAGTTCAATTTTAAATTCATATCAGCCCAAAATCAATGAAAATGTAAGTCCTGAAGGGGAAATCTTTAAAGAGTACATCTTCCATTTAACACCATCTTGTCTCCACCCCTATACCAGATCTACTCAAACAAAGATGTCATGTGGAGTTCCCCATGGCTTCATATTGGGCCCTCTATTGTTCAGCATCTACGTGCTCTCACTAGCTCAGATCACTGAAACACACCAAACATCTGATCAGAATTATGCTGATGACACTCAGCTCTATATCACCAGAGGAATCTGGTCCCAGACAAATTTTCAGTTTGTGTCTCCTGAATTTTCTTCAGATAAATAAAGATAAATCTGGAATTATTGTTTCTGGAACCAAAGATGAGTGTCCAGTTTCAGTCAGAAACATTAAAGTCAACGGATCAATCCTGGTGTCATTTTGGACTCTGAGCTAAAATTTTACATCCATATTAAAGCAGGAACCAGATCAGCATTTTACCACCTGAAGAATAGATCTAGAACAAGGGGACAGATGAGTCAGCATGATTTAGAAAAACTTATCTGTTTTCAGTAGTCTTGACTACTGCAATGGAGGCTTTACGGGTCTCTCTAAGAGAGTTCAGACTAAACATTTAGTTGTTCTGCTCCTGAAATCTGGAATTTAGAGTTTTTCTTTTCCTATATGTCGTCTTGCATATTCACATTGACCATGATGATGATGATGACGATGATGTATTTCCTGTTGACGTGTGTCTGTGTCATCTGTACCTCGCGGTGTTTATTCTCGTCTGTTTCACCTGATCGTGTGAAGAGTTCCAGCAGAACTTCTCTGTAGTTTAAAAGCTTCGGATCCAACAAACAGATGAAGATCAAAAGAAGTTTGTTGTTTTGTTTGTTTTCTCGGTCCAGTTGGAGGTTTTGCTGCAGTCAGAAACCAGCAGTTCTTCCGCCGGTTCCACAGGGTCATCTGGACCCACTGATGCACAGCAGCAGATCCAGAACCTGCTACAAACTGCTTCCACGCTGAAGTCGGATGTCTGCGCTGCTGTTGCTCAGAGCGTAAGGATGAAAACACGCTGACAGATGTTAGGTTTCCCTCCTCGTCCTTTACCGGACCTTTACCGCTGCTCCTCTTCCTCTCCGTCAGGGTCGAACCGGTTTCCAGGTGAAGCAGTTGGAGGTTCGGTTCGGATCTCTGGACTCTCTCTGCAGGTCGTGGCTGAACGAAGCCGCTCGACGTGAAGAGAAGCAGCGAAGAGAACAGCTGACCCGACTGCTGCTTGGAGACGTCGACCAGGTGAGGATGCCAAGTCGGTCACCTAAATCCCATTCCTTCCTCATCCCGATGCTCAGCACATCTACACACTGCCGTGTGATTGGCTGCTTAACAAGCAGGTGGAGCCACTGTGCACGTTCCTCCTTAATTAATGAATTTCTTCCAGCCGTCCAATCAGGACAGTGCAGGTTAATGAACATTAGGAAATCCGGTCTCCGTGTGTCCCGATCCAGACCTCCGGCTGGGAGGAAACCAGTTCATCCGGTCTCCGTGTGTCCCGATCCAGACCTCCGGCTGGGAGGAAACCAGTTCATCCGGTCTCCGTGTGTCCCGATCCAGACCTCCCGCTGGGAGGAAACCAGTTAATCTGGTCTACATATTGGCCTCCTATCATCAATAATCCACCAGATTATATAGTCCAGATCGGTCCAGATTAGTCCAGACCGGTCCAGATCAGCCAATCCCATGTCTGTGTTTTTACGTGTCACATGGAGATGGGGGTGAGGGGATGGAATCTAGTCTGGGTGGTTATGAAACGTCTTCATGTGGCCTTTATCGTGCTGTTCAGGTGGGTGGGGCCTTTATCGTGTGGGCGGGGCTTACAACAAGACTATGGTCTCATTTCTACGGCTGAGGATTTTCTGCAGAAATGTGCGAGCCGTGTTGGAGGGCCATCATCGCTGACCTGCTGCACCTGCTTTGGTTTTTCAGTCTAAATATAAACCGGATCAGCTGGACGCTTTTAGGTTTTACTGGAGTCCTCAAAGTAGACTGGACCTGGGGCTTCCTTCTGGGGCAGCACTGGGAGAGACTAGATTCCTCTGAGGAGGGGGCCGATCCAGGAAAACATGTTAGTCTGGTTCAGGTCGAGTTTATGCCACATGATCACAAGATGGCCGCCATGAGGAGCCGCCCAGCAGATTATATATAACATTAATAAAACACATGGTCATTACTGGTGGTCCTGATGCTGAACTGAGCATTCTGTCTCATTAGACTGAAGTTAGATTATTAATAATTAAAATATTATTCGTGTAAAAGTTTTCTTATGTAGACGAGTTGAGCTCCTCAAGATGTTGGTTCTGATGAGAGAGGTCTAATCTGTGACCCGATAGCTGGGCTCCGTCCGAGGAGGAGGAGGAAACGTACCAGGTCAGAAAGCCTGAGATGGATGAGTCCAGCTGCAGAGATCTGGTCCCTGAGTCCAGGTCCAATACCTGAATAACTTTGTCAGAAAGCAGCTGGTTTCAGAAATAAAATCAGACTGAACATGAAGACTGAGGTTAGATCAGGGGCTCCTCCTGACTCCTGCATCTCCAGGACCAGAACCAGGAAGGACATCCTCCATCAGGACCAGAACCAGGAAGGACATCCTCCATCAGGACCAGAACCAGGAAGGACATCCTCCATCAGGACCAGAACCAGGAAGGAAAGCCTCCATCAGGACCAGAACCAGGAAGGAAAACCATCCTCCATCAGGACCAGAACCAGGAAGGACATCCTCCATCAGGACCAGAACCAGGAAGGACATCCTCCATCACGACCAGAACCAGGAAGGACATCCTCCATCACGACCAGAACCAGGAAGGACATCCTCCATCAGGACCAGAACCAGGAAGGAAAGCCATCCTCCATCAGGACCAGAACCAGGAAGGACATCCTCCATCAGGACCAGAACCAGGAAGGAAAGCCTCCATCAGGACCAGAACCAGGAAGGAAAGCCTCCATCAGGACCAGAACCAAGAAGGTAATCCTCCATCAGGACCAGAACTTCGAGGTATGATGATTTCACGAGTGTCTAAACCAAAGTCTCTTCCCGGTCCTACAGTGTCTGGATGTGTCAGACAACTGGTGTTGCGTTCAGGTACCTCCCCTCTGCTCCGTTCAACAGACAAACTTCTATGTGACCTTTATTTACTTCCGCTGACTGGGTCAGCCCTGCTGTCTGACCCTCCGGTTTAAATCCGTTCAGGCAGAGGAAGCTGTCTCAGTGGACGAACGTCTCCTCAGCTGTCCCCAGTTGACAGATCGGACACCCGACACCACAGAAACGCTCTTAAAATAACTGTCTGCATGCAGGCACATCAACAACCAGCTCAGAACCTACACAGGACGGTTCTGACCAGAACCAGGACAGGACTGTCAAGACCAGAACCTAGACAGGACTGTTTAGACCAGAACCTGGACTGGACGGTTCTGACCAGAAAGATGGTTCCTTCAGGGTTCTGGTCAGGTTGGTTCTGACCCAGATGTAACATCACAGAGGCCCCTAAACGTCTGAGTGATGAACTGTGCTGAAACATAGGTTGCTGGTTTGATTCCAGTTTGTCCTCTCTGCTGCCATCATGGGCCGAACAGTCTCCGATCTGTGGTCTGCTGGGTGAAATAATTCAATAATTATTATTGCATCATTAAATCTTATTATCCCACGTTTTGCTGCTTTTTTCCCTCATCTTCCGTTTGCCGGGTCAGACTGAAATCTGAACCCTTTTTACCTTCATGTGTCCTGCTGCAACACGTTGTTGGTTTGTGTCATGACATCATCATGTCATGGTTGCGGACATGATGATGTCATGACATCATCATGTCCGCAACCATGACATGATGATGTCATGACACAAACCAACAACGTGTTGCAGCAGGACACATGAAGGTAAAAAGGGTTCAGATTTCAGTCTGACCCGGCAAACGGAAGATGAGGGAAAAAAGCAGCAAAACGTGGGATAATAAGATTTAATGATGCAATAATAATTATTGAATTATTTCACCCAGCAGACCACAGATCGGAGACTGTTCGGCCCATGATGGCAGCAGAGAGGACAAACTGGAATCAAACCAGCAACCTATGTTTCAGCACAGTTCATCACTCAGACGTTTAGGGGCCTCTGTGATGTTACATCTGGGTCAGAACCAACCTGACCAGAACCCTGAAGGAACCATCTTTCTGGTCAGAACCGTCCAGTCCAGGTTCTGGTCTAAACAGTCCTGTCTAGGTTCTGGTCTTGACAGTCCTGTCCTGGTTCTGGTCAGAACCGTCCTGTGTAGGTTCTGAGCTGGTTGTTGATGTGCCTGCATGCAGACAGTTATTTTAAGAGCGTTTCTGTGGTGTCGGGTGTCCGATCTGTCAACTGGGGACAGCTGAGGAGACGTTCGTCCACTGAGACAGCTTCCTCTGCCTGAACGGATTTAAACCGGAGGGTCAGACAGCAGGGCTGACCCAGTCAGCGGAAGTAAATAAAGGTCACATAGAAGTTTGTCTGTTGAACGGAGCAGAGGGGAGGTACCTGAACGCAACACCAGTTGTCTGACACATCCAGACACTGTAGGACCGGGAAGAGACTTTGGTTTAGACACTCGTGAAATCATCATACCTCGAAGTTCTGGTCCTGATGGAGGATTACCTTCTTGGTTCTGGTCCTGATGGAGGCTTTCCTTCCTGGTTCTGGTCCTGATGGAGGCTTTCCTTCCTGGTTCTGGTCCTGATGGAGGATGTCCTTCCTGGTTCTGGTCCTGATGGAGGATGGCTTTCCTTCCTGGTTCTGGTCCTGATGGAGGATGTCCTTCCTGGTTCTGGTCGTGATGGAGGATGTCCTTCCTGGTTCTGGTCGTGATGGAGGATGTCCTTCCTGGTTCTGGTCCTGATGGAGGATGTCCTTCCTGGTTCTGGTCCTGATGGAGGATGGTTTTCCTTCCTGGTTCTGGTCCTGATGGAGGCTTTCCTTCCTGGTTCTGGTCCTGATGGAGGATGTCCTTCCTGGTTCTGGTCCTGATGGAGGATGTCCTTCCTGGTTCTGGTCCTGATGGAGGATGTCCTTCCTGGTTCTGGTCCTGGAGATGCAGGAGTCAGGAGGAGCCCCTGATCTAACCTCAGTCTTCATGTTCAGTCTGATTTTATTTCTGAAACCAGCTGCTTTCTGACAAAGTTATTCAGGTATTGGACCTGGACTCAGGGACCAGATCTCTGCAGCTGGACTCATCCATCTCAGGCTTTCTGACCTGGTACGTTTCCTCCTCCTCCTCGGACGGAGCCCAGCTATCGGGTCACAGATTAGACCTCTCTCATCAGAACCAACATCTTGAGGAGCTCAACTCGTCTACATAAGAAAACTTTTACACGAATAATATTTTAATTATTAATAATCTAACTTCAGTCTAATGAGACAGAATGCTCAGTTCAGCATCAGGACCACCAGTAATGACCATGTGTTTTATTAATGTTATATATAATCTGCTGGGCGGCTCCTCATGGCGGCCATCTTGTGATCATGTGGCATAAACTCGACCTGAACCAGACTAACATGTTTTCCTGGATCGGCCCCCTCCTCAGAGGAATCTAGTCTCTCCCAGTGCTGCCCCAGAAGGAAGCCCCAGGTCCAGTCTACTTTGAGGACTCCAGTAAAACCTAAAAGCGTCCAGCTGATCCGGTTTATATTTAGACTGAAAAACCAAAGCAGGTGCAGCAGGTCAGCGATGATGGCCCTCCAACACGGCTCGCACATTTCTGCAGAAAATCCTCAGCCGTAGAAATGAGACCATAGTCTTGTTGTAAGCCCCGCCCACACGATAAAGGCCCCACCCACCTGAACAGCACGATAAAGGCCACATGAAGACGTTTCATAACCACCCAGACTAGATTCCATCCCCTCACCCCCATCTCCATGTGACACGTAAAAACACAGACATGGGATTGGCTGATCTGGACCGGTCTGGACTAATCTGGACCGATCTGGACTATATAATCTGGTGGATTATTGATGATAGGAGGCCAATATGTAGACCAGATTAACTGGTTTCCTCCCAGCGGGAGGTCTGGATCGGGACACACGGAGACCGGATGAACTGGTTTCCTCCCAGCCGGAGGTCTGGATCGGGACACACGGAGACCGGATGAACTGGTTTCCTCCCAGCCGGAGGTCTGGATCGGGACACACGGAGACCGGATTTCCTAATGTTCATTAACCTGCACTGTCCTGATTGGACGGCTGGAAGAAATTCATTAATTAAGGAGGAACGTGCACAGTGGCTCCACCTGCTTGTTAAGCAGCCAATCACACGGCAGTGTGTAGATGTGCTGAGCATCGGGATGAGGAAGGAATGGGATTTAGGTGACCGACTTGGCATCCTCACCTGGTCGACGTCTCCAAGCAGCAGTCGGGTCAGCTGTTCTCTTCGCTGCTTCTCTTCACGTCGAGCGGCTTCGTTCAGCCACGACCTGCAGAGAGAGTCCAGAGATCCGAACCGAACCTCCAACTGCTTCACCTGGAAACCGGTTCGACCCTGACGGAGAGGAAGAGGAGCAGCGGTAAAGGTCCGGTAAAGGACGAGGAGGGAAACCTAACATCTGTCAGCGTGTTTTCATCCTTACGCTCTGAGCAACAGCAGCGCAGACATCCGACTTCAGCGTGGAAGCAGTTTGTAGCAGGTTCTGGATCTGCTGCTGTGCATCAGTGGGTCCAGATGACCCTGTGGAACCGGCGGAAGAACTGCTGGTTTCTGACTGCAGCAAAACCTCCAACTGGACCGAGAAAACAAACAAAACAACAAACTTCTTTTGATCTTCATCTGTTTGTTGGATCCGAAGCTTTTAAACTACAGAGAAGTTCTGCTGGAACTCTTCACACGATCAGGTGAAACAGACGAGAATAAACACCGCGAGGTACAGATGACACAGACACACGTCAACAGGAAATACATCATCGTCATCATCATCATCATGGTCAATGTGAATATGCAAGACGACATATAGGAAAAGAAAAACTCTAAATTCCAGATTTCAGGAGCAGAACAACTAAATGTTTAGTCTGAACTCTCTTAGAGAGACCCGTAAAGCCTCCATTGCAGTAGTCAAGACTACTGAAAACAGATAAGTTTTTCTAAATCATGCTGACTCATCTGTCCCCTTGTTCTAGATCTATTCTTCAGGTGGTAAAATGCTGATCTGGTTCCTGCTTTAATATGGATGTAAAATTTTAGCTCAGAGTCCAAAATGACACCAGGATTGATCCGTTGACTTTAATGTTTCTGACTGAAACTGGACACTCATCTTTGGTTCCAGAAACAATAATTCCAGATTTATCTTTATTTATCTGAAGAAAATTCAGGAGACACAAACTGAAAATTTGTCTGGGACCAGATTCCTCTGGTGATATAGAGCTGAGTGTCATCAGCATAATTCTGATCAGATGTTTGGTGTGTTTCAGTGATCTGAGCTAGTGAGAGCACGTAGATGCTGAACAATAGAGGGCCCAATATGAAGCCATGGGGAACTCCACATGACATCTTTGTTTGAGTAGATCTGGTATAGGGGTGGAGACAAGATGGTGTTAAATGGAAGATGTACTCTTTAAAGATTTCCCCTTCAGGACTTACATTTTCATTGATTTTGGGCTGATATGAATTTAAAATTGAACTATTAATAATCTTCAGAATAGAAGTTTGTTTGAAGTCAGACTGAATCTAGGTTGATGTTTTTAAATCTTTTCTGTGACCTGCAGTTGAAGCTCCATCTCCATCTGGTTGTAAATATCCAGATTTTATTTTCCTTAAACATCCATCAACTCACTGAGCTGTTGAGAACCAGAAGTTCTGATCCTCAGCAAGCTGACCCGGAGATCTGCTGGTTGGCTGACGTGGAGAAAGGAAGAGGAAGATAAACTCTGATCCAGTTGGAGATGGACTCCTCACCTGTTTGGCTGTGAGGTGGAAGCTGCTGCTCAGGTCTAGGATGGACTCGATCTGCTGGATCTTCTGTGTCGCGGTCTTCTGGAGCTTCAGCAGCTCCAACAGATCCTCCTCCTCCAGCCGGTCCTGAACTCCTCTCAGACCCTCCCAGGTCTTCGCCACGTTCTCCACCTCAGCATCCAGCCGCTGTAGAGAAGAACGCAGAGGAACCGTTACGAGAAAACTTTGGTTCGGAACCCAGAGGTTCTGGTTCCCTCCATCCAGACCCAGTTCAGCCCAACAGTCCCAAAGGTCTAAAGACCACAGTAAGTGAAAGGTGTCCAAGTCCAGGTTGTCCCAGCTGTCGTCTAACCCACCAAGTCCAGCAGGGTCCAGAGACCCTGTACTCATAGTGGATTGGACCCCAAAGTCCCACGTCTACAGTCCCACTTTCCCCAGTCATCCCAAATAGTTCTGAACTACTTACATATTCTATAGGTCCGAGTCCACCAACCCTACTCAGTCCAGCAGCTTTAAAACATCTTATCAGTCCCACCCAGAACCTGAAACCCAGAACCCAGACCATACCTGCCCCAACACTCACCATGAAATGAGGCTTGGTCTGTCTGAAGTGGTCTAGCAACCTAAAGGTCTGCAGGTCCGAACCCAGATCTATCAGTGTGCAGGAGTCCAGCAGATCAGAGACACAGTTCAGGTCCTGATGGGTCTGAGAACACACACACACATCACATAGTGATCTTTTTCCTCCTCCTCCTGCAATGTGCCCTTTCGTACCTTCATCAGTCTATCCTGGTACCTCCTCCAGGACTTCATGTTCTGGTTCTGGTTCTGCTGGAGAGCCTGCAGCTCCTTCACTTCCTCTTTGGTTTCATTGAGTCTTTGCATTGTCTGCTGTGCCACCAACAGAACCTGGTCCAGGTTCAACCCTGATCCCAAGACCTGGTAGACAGAAATTTATCTCAATCAGGATCATGTCTCGCTAATCCAGATTATCAGCTTTCATCTCCTCGCTTAATCCAAAGATATTGTCCAAATTTCCCATCCACCCCCCTCGTAGGTCTCCTCTAGACCAGTCAGGTTTCTGGGCTGTCGCTGAGAAACATGGAGTTTGAGCTCCCTCCAAAGATTTTCTATT
>JBAMHW010000014.1:701346-711860 GCA_037177495.1 Rhadinocentrus ornatus | reverse complement strand
CCTGGTTCAGGTGGAGCTGCTTACAGGCCAGCTAACAGCTAACGGCTCAGACTGATACGCTTCAGGACCACCTGGTTCAGGTGGAGCTGCTAACAGACCAGCTAACAGCTAACGGCTCAGACTGACACGCTTCAGGACCCCCTGGTTCAGGTGGAGCTGCTTACAGGCCAGCTAACAGCTAACGGGTCAGACTGATACGCTTCAGGACCACCTAGTTCAGGTGGAGCTGAGGAGGTTCAGGAGGGAAAGTCTCTCTGTGGCGTCGCTGCTTGGTGAATCTGCATCAATGAGCTGAGCTGCTGTCTGCCTGCTGCCTGTGTATCTGTGTGCCTGACCCCCCCACGCCAACCATCGCAGATTCAGATTCATTTTTCAAAATTTGGCAGTGGGCGGAGTTACGCAGAAAGTAGGGGGTGGGGCTACACTTTAACTAGCAGCTCCAGCTGTTCTCTGATTAAGACAACAGACATGGGCAAAGTATGGTCCACGGGCCGTATACGGCTGTTAGGTTTTTTAATACGTCCGTAGAACTTGTCCAAAAGAAAATCAAAAATCATTCACCAATCATTCATTTCGTCTTGTCCCTGCAAGCCCGCGTTTCCCCAATAGATGGCGCACTGACCATTGGAGGACCTTTGTTGAAGTGTAGTGTATTACTCGTTATTTGAGCCCTTCTGTAAAAATGAGCGGACCAAAGAAACGGAAAGTGGACAGTGAGTGCCGACTGACGTCTGATCAACGTCTGATGTGCCAAGAAGCCGTTGCGTTTTTCACCATCTGCACTTTGCCACGAAGCACGCAAAGTATGCTAGCAAGCAGTCAACGCAAGAACGGCGGTGACGGCACGTAGCTTGGCGGCTAGTTTACAGACTCGGCAGAATCACCGATAAACTGCAATTCAAGAGTCGAGCAGGAGGCAAGTTTCTGCTTCAAATTGGCAAAGGCTGGCAAGCCTTTCTCCGAAGGTTTGTGAAGGAATGCATGTAGGGACAGCAGGTCAGCTCCCAGTCTTCATCAGCGGGATAAACGAGTTTTAAGATAACCGAGGAGCTTTTCAGCATGGAGGAAACGCGAGGAGAGGACTCGTATGAACAGGTGTCATCCAGAGAATGAAGCTAGCTTGGAGCGAACTTGCCAATGTCACCACGGATAGATCGCCGATTTAACTGGAAAAAATGTCAGACTGCGGAAAGGAATCCCGGATAAAGTGAAAGAAGAAAACCCTGAGCAGGATGTTATTTTCCTCACTGCAGCTTCATCGTGTCGCGGACCCGGTTGTAAAACGCCACACGAGCGATTAACCATCGTCAGCTCCTTCCTGGAGGAAACCAGGACCTACTTTACCACTCTCGCGTCCGCTGGGTAAGTTCAGGGAAAGTGTTTCAACCAGTCTGGGAGAGGAGATTAGCTGGTGTTTGGAGTTAATGGGAATTCCGGAGAATTTCCCGAGCTGAGTGACACGACCTGGCTTGGTGACTTGCTGCTACAGGCGAAAGATCAGTTTGTCTTTCGCTGATTTTCCCACACTAGCCACGCAGAGAGA
This sequence comes from Rhadinocentrus ornatus, assembly GCA_037177495.1. Classification (NCBI taxonomy): domain Eukaryota; kingdom Metazoa; phylum Chordata; class Actinopteri; order Atheriniformes; family Melanotaeniidae; genus Rhadinocentrus; species Rhadinocentrus ornatus. The sequence goes on along the minus strand of JBAMHW010000014.1, from coordinate 710,317 downwards.
GGCCGCCCGAAACACGAGGTGAATTCTGCCGTCAGTCTCTGATTTAGAAAAGATTGACACGTGTCTTCGGCTGGCGTCCTGTCCCCTGTAGGGGTGGGACCCTGAAACAGCACTGAGGAGCAGCAGTTGGAACTGATCCATCTTCGGGCCGACTCAGAGGAGAAGTCTCTTAATCTGCATTACTTTCACGCTTCACCTAACGAAGCCGCGTTTCCGAACCTAAGTCTGCCTCGACCTCGAAGCAGCAGACGTCACGAAGCCCGTCACACATCCAAGTTAACTGACCGACCCCGCAGATCCATCCTGAGAATTACAACAAAACTAGCTGGAGCTGCTAGTTAAAGTGTAGCCCCACCCCTACTTTCTGCGTGACTCCACCCACTGCCAACCCTGCTCCCACAGTTTTCTACTGTGTTGTGGAAAGTTTGAAGGTGCATCTTTTAATGAAGCGCGCGTTGACGCACAGCAGCGGACATTTTGTTGGGTAATAAGGTTTTGAATGTTGAAAGTGAAATCATCTTTTTTTAGTAAATGTTGAGTCTTCACTCCAAACGTATTAAAAACAGACGCAATCTCCAGCTATTTACATTTTCTCCCAGTGTGGGTTTGCACACTACACGCAACGTTTTAGCATATTTGGCCCAAACGCTCCTGGACCGGCCCCTCTGTCAAATTTTAGAATCCATTGTGACCCGCAAGTGAAAACGTTTGCCCACCCCTGGTCTACAACATGTTACAGAACTTTAACTTTCTGCATGTCTTCCTCCACAACAGGCATTAATGTGTGAGGGTAAGCAGGACGGGATCAGCCTGGGGAAGGGGGAGGGGCCTGTGGAAGGGGGAGGGGCAGAAGCTGCTCATTGAGAAGAAGTAAACATTCTTCAGCTCAGTTTCTAAAAGTAATTTCTTAACGCATTAATTTTTTTTAATTATTAATTGTTATGAACGCGTTAAAGTCCTAGATAACAGCTAATATGCTAACAGCTAATACACTAATAGCTAATACATTAAAGCTAATATGCTAACAGCACTGCAGATCATTTAACTTCTAGACTAGAAAGAAAGAAAGAAATGGATGAGGACGGACGGACGGACGGATACTCAGTGAGACGGCTTTAAAATGTCAGACTGCTCCTTTAAGCTCAGCAGACGTGCTCAGTAACACACCTGTACAGGTAAACACCTGTCTGATCTCACACTGTTGTCATGGAAACACACATCAAAGAGCAAACGCTGCTGGTAGCACACTCTCAGTTTACACAGCTGTACTTCTGAGGACCCTGATCTAGAAACCAGTCCAACAAGAACCTGGCAGATTGGGAACCAGACCAAACCAGAACCAGGTAGAACCATGACCAGGCTGATCCAGGTCCTGATAAGATCAGTTTCTATGCCAGAAAGTCCCACAGAGGCAATTAAAAAAATAGTATAAGCAGACAGACGGACGGTAGCTGCAGAGTCCGGTCTTCCATCCGTCCGTTGGTCCGTCACCAGTAAACATGTTATCACGCTGTCCATCTGCAGCTCAGGTTACTGGACCTCTGATACCATCACAGAACCAGGTCTACTGTCCAAACACACTCAGACCAGATCTGACAGTCCTCCTGAACCACTGAGGCTGAACCCTGAACCGGGTCGGTTTGCTCACCGTACGGATAAACCGGTCCTGGCTGCTCTGGCTGGACAGGGGTGGACTTCAGGACCCGTGGGACGGAGAGCTCAGCTAGACCAGGTTCAGAGTTGGGACAGAGTCTGGGAGTGGCGTCTGAGCCTGGAAGCAGGACCAGCTGGCGGAGCAGACCCTTAACACAGAAAGACCAGTGTGAGTCAGCTGGAAGGGTGTTCCGGTTCCGGTTCTGGTTCTGATTCTGATGAAAGACTCACAGAGAAGCGTCCCCTCCACCGGCCCCTGCTGCCGACGAAGAACCTGGACCCTCTGGTGTTCAGAGTGTTGGGGAAGGACCGGACCTGTTTTCTAGGAGAAAGAAAACCAGTTCAAAGACAGGCTGATTTCCTAAACCTGGACCACTAAAGATCAGTTCAAACTGGTCCTGCTGGTCCGAGTGGTTTCAGAAATCATTTCTGTTTGTGTTTTTATTGTTTATTATTGTTTTACAACAATGTGGACCAGAACCAGACTGATCTAAACCAGGCTGATCCGAACCAGGCTGGTCCGAACCAGGACGATCCAAACCAGCATAACCCGAACCAGGCTGATCCAAACCAGGCTGATCCAAACCAGGCTAGTCTGAACCAGGACGATCCAAACCAGGCTGGTTCGAACCAGGTTGGTCCGAACCAGGATGATCTGAAACAGTCTGATCCGAACCAGACTGATCTAAACCAGGCTGATCCAAACCAGACTGATCTAAACCAGGCTGATCCAAACCAGACTGATCTAAACCAGGCTGATCCAAACCAGATTGGCCTGAACCTGACTGATCCGAACCAGGCTGGTCAGAACCAGGATGATCTGAACCAGACTGATCTGAACCAGGCTGATCCCAACCAGGATCATTCGGACCAGGCTAATCCGAACTAGACTGGTCCAAACTAGACTGGTCCAAACCAGTCTGATCCGAACCAGGATGATCCTAAAGTAAACTGGACCCTGCTAGGCCTGGACCGGACTTGGTTGAAAAAGAATGAGAAACCGGATGGATCTATACTGATCCCACCCCATTCAGACCTGATCTAAACTCGTCTGAACTGGTTTGAGTCAGGGTGGTCTGGTCTAAGCCGGTCTGATCCGATCTGATTCTTACAGCTCCAAAGGCAGTCCACAGTCGATGATAAGTGTGGCGTATTGTCCAGAGACAGCCAGAACCACGGTATGCCAACGGTTATCATCCAGTCCTACGTCCTTGAAAATAATCCGACTCCGCCCACCAAACCCAGGAGGCGTGGTCACGAGATGGAGGCGGCCCTCTGAGATCCGTAACCCCAGCAACAGCAAATCAGATCCATCCTTCACCACAGAGAGGATGTATTCATTTGCCTGGAACCAAAGGGAAACGGGTCAGACCAGATTGGATCGAACCAGGTTCCACCCGGTTCTGCTCGTTTACCTTTTGTCTCAGTCTCGGTATCTTCACCGTGGCAACCAGTGAGAACTCTGCAGGAAATTGGTCACAGTTGGTGAAGATTTGAGAGGCGGGGAAGCTTAGAGCTGTCGCCGCAGCGTTGGTGAGTCTGAGGCCTCTGGACCCCCTAGACTGAATCATCTGGACCTGGTGGAACAGAGCTCTGATCATCAGGGAGTCTACAGACACCTGGGCTGTTTCACACCTTCAACCCGTCCTACCTGTGTGGGCGGGGCTTCGCCTGGGCGTGGTAGGACTCTGGATAGCAGGTCCAGAGGCAGCAGGTCTGAGGAGGAAACATGGACAGAGGTTGACCAATCTGAGACAAACTGGCTCTAAAAGTTCTGGAACAATTTCAGAAAAGTGTTCCTCAGACGTTGAAGATCCATCTACAGGGTAGAAAATCAGCCTCATCATCAGGCCCAGCAATCTGAAGCATCTCGCAGCAGCTTCCTGGTGTTCGGCTTCACGATGGAAAGTTTAAATGTGACAGGCGGCTAAAAATAAAGCCTGATTAGATGTGGAGCCCAGATCCCTGAAAGCGAAGTGAAGCCAGCAGCTGGAGGAAAGTCGATGAAGCGCAGCTCTCTCTTCCTGTTCCAGGGATTGATAAGAGGATCAGATATTGATCAGTTTGATTTTATCTCTCCCTCACCTCACAGCCTGATGAGTTCCTCCATCATCACATAATAAAGCCCGAGCTGGACGCAGGCATCAGAAACTTGATTTAACATCACCTTCTCAGATCTCTTCTGGAGTTACAGGCAGCTTTAAAAACACTGAAACTGACGAGAGTTTTTCTCCTGAACTTTGTCTTTCAGGCAGCTGAATCTCACTCTGGCTTCAGAAATCATCTCATTAGTTTCATTAACATGGAACAGAGTAATTCAGCCATGTGTGGGGTTACATGTGTCACGGTGTGGGTTTAAAGACGGGACCAGGCAGGAGGAAGGTGCAAGAAGGTGCTGGACAGTTTATTCATCCACAACGAAAAGGCAGCAGACTGAGGGGACAAAGCTCTCATGATGAGGATGATCTGGCAGAGAACAGAGGGTACAGTGGGTTTTCCTACACGACAAACTGACACCAGATGCCTCATTTATCAACCTGAGAGTCGCAAACAAACTACAGGCGGCGTCTGCGGTGGTCAGGTAGACGCCTGGAATACATATTCATCATTTCCATGATGGCTCGGGAGGGAAAAAGAGAAGAAGTGGTAGGTAGGTATGCAGGGTAGGTAGGTGGGCAGGTAGGCAGGTAGGTAGGTAAGTAGGGAGGAAGGTAGGCAGGCAGGTAGGTATATAGACATCTATGTTGATCCTTCAGTCCAGTCTGCTGTCCAGGTTCACACCCAAGTGTTTTTAGCTGTCCAGAACCTCCACCTCCTCACCTGGATCCTGATGGGCTGGTGTGCCGGTTTCCTCCTCCTAAAGTCAGTAAACATCTCCTTCGTCTTCTTCACATTCAGAAGGAAATGGTTCCTGCTGCTCCAGGTGTTCCTCCTCCTGTCCATCTCTGATCCACCCGACCATCGCAGAGTTGTCAGAGTATTTCTGCACGTCAGATGTGTACAGGGTGAGGAGAAGAGGGGACAGGACCGTATCCTGATGTGTTCCCGTGTCACCGACCACATCAGACAGGAAGTTCCCCAGCCGGACAAACTGAGGTCTGTCAGATAGTCGGTGATCCAGGAGACATTAGGGGTAAGTAGAAGGTGGTCCTGATGAAGAGGGTTCAGGTCTCCAATAGACATAAAAACCATTGTTTTCATTTAGACAAAGCTGCCATCGACAGGTGGATCCTGGATCCAGGTGGGTAGAGGATGGTGGGTTTGTGATGACGAGACTGTAAACCAAATAAAAATGTGGGTTTCTGGATATTAATGAGAAGACGTTCTGTGTATTAGTAAAACCTCCGGATCAGAGACCAAATACCTGCCTCTTCACCAGCAGGTTCAGGTCCAGTTTTAGCTGGAATTCCCCTTTAAGCTCCTCTGAGCCCGTCTGTGTTTTGTTGTAGTAGCAGATGAGTGGAGGATGAATGGAGGGAGGGGACCACATGTTCAGAAACAAATCTCACATTTCAAAGACACTGAAGGACAAAGAGACGTCAGCGTGGAAAAGAAAGGACGGACGGATCACAGCCGCTGGACGAGTTAGAGCCACAGAAGAGGAAGAGGAGGTTCAGTCACTTTAAGAGATGCTGGACTGGTGAGTCTCTGCGGCCACGCTTTAAATGTCTCCGATGGAGACATTTAGGGACCAACTTGTTGGGCTTGTTTCTCTGGTTGAGGTGTCCCGTTTCCTTGGTTACCACAGGCATCTAAATAGGAATGCCCCCCTTGGTTAACAGAGAGACATAGACAAACCCCGGGAATAAGTAAGGAAACATGTAAATAAAATGTAGAATAAAGACCAGGAGGAAGATGGAGGCTCAACGTGCAGCACAGAGCAGCTGTTTTATTTCATTGATTTTTCTCCAATAAGCTGCTGGTCCGACCGTCATGAGGACATAACGCCAGAATCTTCTTACTAGAGTAAAAAGTTACTTTTACCAGTAACGCGTTATCCGGTGTAAGTAATCTAGAAAGCAACTGAGTTACTTTTTTAATGAAGTAACTAGTTACTTTTTCAGTAACTAGCATGTTGTGAAGGTGGAAGGTCTGCAACCCTGCTACAGCAGGACAGGACCCGACCTGAACGTGTCCTACCTGTGCAGGGTCTCCAGGTGTGGCTTCGGACCGCGAGCAGCGCCCAGGCGAACAGCAGGGGGCGACACGCCAACATCCCGCCTGCGGACCGTCAACGCTGTGGTTTGATCCCTGCTTTATTCACACAGCCTTGTTTTTCCGATGGTCTGAGGAAGACATGAGGAAGAGAGGTGCTGCGTCAGGACAGCATGGGATCTTCCTCCTCTTCCTCAGTGATGGGGAGAACACAGAGGAGAACATGACTTCACGACCCAAACTTGTTCATATCATCATCATCCTTAACCTTCTGTCACATGACTCGGCTGTGACCTGCGACAGGTCAGAGATTAACGGTGGGTTAATTAGCTGCTAACGTCTTAACTAGTCTCCGTTAATCTAAACGTTGTTGTTGGAAAGTCCTATAAATCAGGACGAAATACAGAATTCCTACCAAAGAAAAGAACATAAACACATCATGATGTTTTATCTTCCTTCTGACCATGAGAGGACTCGTGCAGCTTATCCAGGACTGGTTCCTCAGAGTCCGGCTTGTTCAAAACCAGTTAAACCAGTCTGTTTACCCAGCTCACCTCCCCATTTTAGCTCTCCAGTGTTCCCAGTGTTCCCAGCACCTCTGTTACTATCTGCTGTTTAAAAGATGGCATGCAGAGAACATCAGGACTAAACTCTGCTCTCGGTAAATTCTGCCGTTTGACATCGTGTCCTCGTAGCCAACCAGCTCCATCACCCCACGGTTGTTACCAGAGGACTCCACCAGGGGGCAGACCAGAGGATAGGATGGAAACAACAGCGTAACCAGCGATAGGTTCCCTTAGAGATCTTAGTTACAGCGGGACCGTAGACCAGGGGTGGTTTTACAAGGTGCCACATCAGAGACCTGAACCTTGCTCAACTTTCTTCCCTTGTAAAAAGAAATAGATGAAATAGCAGGTGCTGGTAACCAGAAGAAGAAAAGTGTTCTGTAAATATCTAAACTAGGCTGTGTGAACATGTGGTCAAATAAGAAAAACAATCTCTGAATCAATTTATTTTTAAGTTGTGAATCTGCACAACGAAAAACAACAAACAACTTAAGTTTCTCGAAATGCAACAATAAAACAACTCGTTTCCTCCTCGTGAGACAAAATCCGTCTGTTCTGGGCTTGAAATCCGGCCGAATGTCTGAGCGACGCGAAGGACAGCCGAGAGGTGGTCATCAGTGATGGAGGATCTGGGTTTGGACTGGTTGAACTTCATCTCTGAGCATGTTCACATACACAAGTAGATCCAGAGAGGCTAGAGTCCTCCGAGCAGGCCTCCTCGGGTCTGGGAAGTTCTCAGGTGCTTCATCTTTAACACGTCTTGCGCAACACTTCCTGAAGGAGAACACGATGCAAACGTCCATTTCTGTCACAGCAACATTTTCCAGATCTGGACACCAGCTGCTGCCACACCTGCCAGATGGTCCCATTTCAGCCACGAGTGGTAACCTGCCAGTGGCTCCGGTCCCCTGGCCCGGGAACCAGCAGGTGGCCACGGGGTGGAGCCAACTAACTGGGCCAGACCACACACCAGAACCAACAGGGGGGAATTGGGTTTTCCTTTGTTAGTTTAGTCCGGTTTGTGTGTGTTACCCCTTTGTGTCTTTTTGTTTGGGCGATCAGCCTACGTCTACCCTTGCGTCTCGGTTGCCAGGTCAGTTTGTTCCATTTGCTTGTTTCAGTTATTCCGTCCCAAGTTGTGTAAGAAGTTTTGTTATGTTCACCTCTTTAATGAGCCAGACTTTCCATTGATTTGGGTTCAAATAAAACCCTTTTTTTAACTTCTGTGCCTGACTGTCCTTCCCTGCTCGGTCCATCACGCTTGTCCAAACATGCATGTGCCAGTGTTGTCCCTTTCATTGGCTGCCAGCGCCTCCTGCTGGCGGTGTCACGCACATCGCAGCCAGAAAACGGCCTGCAGCTCGGTTCTTCCAGCGATGTCCTCAACCCGTTCTCAAACGCGTCCCTACAGAGCCCAACAAGCAGAAAATGTCCCACTTCCTCTGAGAAATGACGCAACTTGTCCTAACGGCTGCATCTCTGGCGTGGAGTTTGGTAAAAGTCCTTGTTGGGTTTGCACTTTGCCAGCAACGCATCAGACAGATTTTTGTATTTATCCTCATGTTTGGTTGCGTGTTGGCGATTCAGAATGTAATATTTTAACTTATTTAATTTACGATTGACCTCACGCGGCCCGTAATATGCCCAGGTCTGTCGTAGATGGTCTGTAAGGACCCTACAGTGAGGAAAATAAGTATTTGAACACCTGCTATTTTGCATTAGAATTACTGTGAGTCCCACAGGGATCTATAACAGGTCCTGTCTTGTTTTAGCCTGGTGACCTCTTTATGTCCGTGAACCAGCTCTTTGTTTTAACGATTCTGCGCTGATCTGAAAAACCTGAATCCACCTGAAAACCAGCAACCTTGAGGTCCTAAAGGTGGCTAGAAGCTTTTCATCAGTCTTCCGCATCACTTACCTGCATCATTCGGTCTGTTTTCAGAGGATGCGTAACCTGGCGGAGTAGTACCACTGGAAACGGTGAGGGGCAGTGTTGAGCACATATGACCTGCGAAAGGAACAAATAAGAAGACGTGATGTATTTAGCATAAATACATTCAGTATAAGTACGTCACGTATACGGTATAAAGTATAAAGACACTGGCGTGTGAAACAAACGTACCTCTTTATGTACGTAAACAGAGCAGAAACGAGTCTTCACAGTAAAAACGGAACACACCTATGTTACACTTTTCTAGTCACTTTGACAAGTCACAGCACGTTTTCACTGCAAGTCACACAGCATCTCCTACGAGGGGTTTTCTCTTTCACAATCACACACCACTGAGCATTTGTGGGGTCAGCATCTTACTCAGGGGTACTTTAACATGTAGTCTGGGGACGCTGGGATTAAACCACCAAACTATCATCATTAGGTAAACTTGACCTGTAAAATGGATTTTTGTACCAGACTTTATACATGTTGGAGGTTTGTCTTTTTAACATGGGAGTCTTTGGGGATTTGCTCTGTTTTGGAGCCCCTAGAGGATGAGGGGGGAACTGCTGGAGCCAGCCTCTAGTGGATGAGGGGGGAACTGCTGGAGCCAGCCCCTAGAGGATGAGGGGGGAACTGCTGGAGCCAGCCCCTAGAGGATGAG
>JBAMHW010000014.1:523447-538892 GCA_037177495.1 Rhadinocentrus ornatus | reverse complement strand
GCATGGAGGAGGCCTGCATGGAGGAGGCCTGCATGGAGGAGGCCTGCATGGAGGTGGCCTGCATGGAGGAGGCCTGCATGGAGGCGGCCTGCATGGAGGAGGCCTGCATGGAGGAGGCCTGCATGGAGGAGGCCTGCATGGAGGCGGCCTGCATGGAGGAGGCCTGCATGGAGGCGGCCTGCATGGAGGAGGACTGAACCCTGCTCTCAGCAGCACCAGCAGAAGTCCTTTTTGTTGGTTCCTCAATCAGAGCTGCAAAAATGCAAACAACAAGCACAACTCTCAGACCACAATGTGCACAAATCTGACATTCAGTACACACACGTGTAAGCTGGAGGCTGCAGGGTCTGGAGGTTTGGTTTTGACTTTAGGGAAGTTGGAGCAATCCAAGTAATTTTGCATCACATATTCTAACATGCAAGTTGATAAAATGCAGCGTAGCACATCTTAGCATGTCCAGCTGAAACACAGACAGCTTACAGAGGACGCTGAGGGAGGACGTTGCAGAGCACTGTCCAAACTGGTTTGTGGCTGTGACCGTGTACTTCCCGCTGTCTGCAGCTGTAGCTTCACATATCTCCAGAGTGTAAATGTTCTCAGAGCGGCTCTGACTAATGTTGGATGTGACAGATATCTGCAAAGAGACACAGAGTTCAGTGTTTATTTATGTATATGAACTTGTGTAGCTAACGTTGAATCAGCAAACTGACTCACAGCCATGTTGTCTTTCAGCCATTCCACTTCAGGGAAAGGCTCTCCTGCAATCTCACAGGTGAATGTAACATTTTGTCCCTCGGTGACGTTCTGGGACCTGGGCTGCAGCAGGAACAAGGGTGCTGTGAAAGCCTTCCTCACAGAGGCCACGATTTCTCCATGTACTGTCTCCTTTTCCAGGACTTCCTCCTTGGCTTTTGTTTGGGAGATCTTTACATCTATAGCAAAAATGAGCACATAAATACATCCTGCGTGTTTATGGTACGAAACCAAATGCAGCTACACATTTCAAATGCAGTTCTTCCACAATCTGATGTCTCACCTTGTACAGTAACCGTGCACGTTGTTGACACTGCTCCAGCACTGTTAGCGGCCGTGCACATGTACACGCCACCATCAGAGACCTCGGATTCATAGATCTCCAGATGAGCTGACCCATAATCCTCAAATATTTCATACTTCCCACCCTGAGACAGAACCTGTTGATCAGGAAAATGTCACTATCGCAGTTGTCACGTGTAATTTCTTTTGAGAAGGAGGAAGCAAGTCTTTAAACATGTTACCTTTCCATTCTTCTTCCAGGTGATGGCAGGTTTGGGTTCTCCGGTCGCTCTCACCGATAGCTTGATGATTGAGTCAGAACCGAAAGAGACGTCACTAAGCCCAGCGCAGAGGGCCGGTTTCGTACCAGGAGGTGGTGACATCAATCTCTTTGGTGATTTGATTGGAGAGACCATTTGTTCCCTCTCAGATGGAGTTGGGGATTTGGGAGTAGGGGACTTTGGCGTTGGAGATGTTGGTGCAGGGGACTTTGGGGTTGGAGACTTTGGCGTTGGAGATGTTGGTGCAGGAGTCTTTGGTGACACTGGAGACTTTACTCTCTTGGGAGACTTGACCGGCTCGGGAGATTTGGCAAGAGGGGATTTTGCCTCCGGAGAAGTGACTCTGGCAGTCACTTTTTCCTTCGACTCAGACTTGCGGATGGTTAAAGTGAAATAGGCCTCTTGTTTTCCTCCGGCATTTTCCACCATGAGTGTGTAGCTGCCTTCGTCCGACATCTCAACGTCAGAGATCTCAAAGCTGGAGTTGTACTGGGTGGAGACGATATGGTGACGGGCAGAGGGACCAACAACTTCTCCTTCATGCAACCAGGTGATAGAAGGTCCTGGTTCACCATCCACATCACATTCAAACCTGACATTTTCTCCCTCGTCCACAGTCAGGGACTGTGGTTTGGTTAGGATCTTGGCCGGAGCACTTGGTTTCTCCCTCACCTCGACAGCAGCAGATTCCACTACTGTTGTGGTTTCTGTCACAACTTCCTTCACTGTTGTTGTAGAGGATGAAACGTGGTAGACATCTGTTCGGGTCATCTCTGGAAGATGGACAGAAGGAGGCTCCTCTTCTTCGCGGAGGGATGAGTAAGCAGCATACTCTTCCCCTGCCACATCTAGTGTGGCATAGTCAGAAGTCTCTCCTTTAGTGTTCTTGCAGACTACACGGTAGGTACCAGAGTCTTCATTCACACAGTTGATGATCTGCAGAGTCAGAACTCCACTGATGTTGGTCATTTGGTATTTCCTGCTCTGATGGATCTCTTTTCCGTTGTGGAACCACTGAACCTGTGGCTCAGGTTTGGCTAGGATGTTCAGGGTAAACTTTGTGTGGCAGCCATAGGGGACGCGATGAGACCGCATCCTGATGGTAATGCGTGGAGCGTGGTCAAGGCTAAAGGGGGCTTGTGTCACCACCTCAACTTTCTTCTCCATAGACATCCTCTCTGATCTGAGAGCCTGCTTCCTCTCCTCGTATCTGGACATGAAGTCCACTTTAGGAAGAGTAACATCGGTCTTCACAGTCTTTTCCACGGCAGGTGACGTCTTTATCTCAGGTTCAGGGAGCTTCTTGATTGGTTTGGGAATATATTCTGATGTGAAAGCTGTCAGATGTTCAGATTCAACGCCCTGAGAAAATGTGGAAACTGTTACAGCCGTTTCCTTTTTAGAGATTCGCGTCTTCTCCTCAAAGTCCATGCGTTTGAGTTCACTCTTGTAAGAGGAGATTCTCTGCGTGGTTGTATGTGGACGCAGCAGCTCCTGATCTTCCCTCTCTTCATACACCCTCTGCTTCTGCCTTGGAGGTTTGTACGTAGCTTTGTCATGACGCTGGCGGAGGTCAACAAAGCTGGGACCAGCCTCATATTTAGATGGAATCCTGTAGGAGTCATATCTTTGGACTTCTTCGCCCTCTTCGTGATCACTGAAGGCTCTTCTTGGAGACGAAGGACGTAAAGCAGACAGCTCAAAGCGAACTGGACTGCGGCTAGGTGGAGAAGCAGAGTAGCCCAGCTCCAGCTCGTCCTCCAGGCGAAGCCTCTCCTCCTCCGTTCTCTTCATGGACAGATACTTATCCACTGGCAGTAGCAGCTCCTCATCTGAGAGATCACCCAGGGACCTCCTTCGGATCCTATGGTAAGCCTCCATTTCAGGGGAAGGAGTGCGGTGCCTTGCAGGCCTGACAGTCTCCAAATCGTCCTGAGTCATGGATGTAATGCGCCACTTAGGCTTGTAGTGTTCCTTGATCCTGACGGGCACCTCATAGAACTGTTCCCACTTGGAGAGGCGAATACGTTTCATCCTCTTCTGGCTGAGTTTCTCCATTGGCTCAGGGAACTCATACTGATCCCTCAGCTTCTTGTACCATTTCATGTCGGAGAATGGCTGGAAGTGTTTTATTTCCACATCCTCCTCAAGAACAGCTGGGTTAATGACGCGAGGCGTGGGGACAACATAAGGCATACGCAGCCTCTTTTCATCTGCCCGCTTCTTCCTCTCCTCTTTTTCTTTCTGTATCTCAGCCTCGGTCTGCTCACCCTTCTTGGTTGTGACGGCAGGTTTGAACATGGTGGCTGCTTCCCTGACTGCCTGTACAGCTGCAGGTGGAAGAGGTGTAACAACAGTGCCAGACAAAATCTGAGACAGCCTGACCTTCTTGTCCAACTCTTCCTTCCCAGACAATTTTTCCTTCTCCTTTTCACTGGTCTCATAGTCCTTCTTCACATGAGTGCTGCGCTCGACTTTGAGCGTTGCCTGACAGCTGGCAGATCCAGCAGAGTTGGTGGCTGTAACTCTGTACACACCAGAGTCCTCAGGCAGAGTGTCTCTCACATGAAGGATGAAGTAATCCAGACCTTCATGGACAACCTCAATGGATGGTCCGAAGGCTAGAGGTGTGCCATCCTTCTCCCACTTCAGTGTTGGATGGCCAGAAACTCTAATCTCAAAGCGAACATTCTGACCCTCCCTGCACTCCACATTTGCAAGCAGACGTTTGAACATGGGCCTCAGGGTAAGGTCTGCTGGTTTAGGTCGGGGAACGACAGTAAGACGAGCCTTGCAGCTATCATCACCGTATCTGTTACGGGCCACAACGCTATACTCAGCATCATCCTCCATCTCCAGCTTGTGGATGACGAGCTGGTACAGACCCTTGTCACTGATGAAGGTGTATTTCCTGTCATCATTTCCAGGGATGAGCTTCTGTCCAGATTTGTGCCAGATGACACGAGGCTCAGGGTGAACAGTAATAGTGACACCAAAGCGCACATCCTCACTAATATAGGCTGTGCGGTTGACCAGGGGAAGGGTGAACTCTGGTGGTTTCTGAAGCATTCTGGCAGTGTCAACTCTGCGCTTTGTTTTCTTTACAACACGGGTTGTGAAGAAGTCGCGGTAGGATCTAACACCACTGATAAAGAGCTCTGCATAGGCACTGTCCTCTCCATACTCATTCACAACCTTACATCTGTATGTGCCATCATCTGCTCTGGTGACCTTGTTTATAGTAATTACAGCCAGGCCATCTTCATATTCAATTTCATATTTGTCTCCAGCCTCAAGCTGCCGAACACCGCAGTACCATGTCACTTCCGTACTGCTATCATAGTTGTCAATGTTGCAGATAAACTTCACATTATCTCCATCACTGGCCACAACATGGCTGATCTGGCCTGCAAGTGGACCGTGTTCAAATGGAGCAATCTTCACCTTGGCAACAAAGACGCCACGCTGTGACCTGATGGATCCACCGCTGGCTACACGGGCACCAGACACAACAGTGTTCCATTCTTTCCTCACCATGGTCTGGTAGTATCTCTTATGCCTGCCAGTTGGGATTGCTCTGGCACTGACATCTTCTGCAGGTTTTGTGAGCCAAGGATGCTGCAGAGCCTCAGCTGCGGTCATACGGTGCTTACGTTCCTTTGTCATCAGGCGGTCGGTGAAGTCTAATACTTCTACACTGACCTGCTTGAAGGACTCATCATCATAGCTGTAGGCTGCGTTGGAGATATTATCAATCATCTGCTGGTTGGTTTCAGCTGTAAATGGATTAATTCCACTGACGAGTACATAGGCAAGGACACCAACTGACCACATGTCAGTGACTGTGCTAACCATGTCACACTGGTGGATCTCAGGGGCAGCATACTCTGCCGTGGTATACTGAATCTTGATCTGATCTCCAGGAGTTAGATGTCTGGACTGTCCCAACTCAATAATCTTCACATTAGAGCTGGTTCTAGTCATGTACACAATGTTTTCAGGTCTGATGTCAAAGTGTCCATAGCTCTGAGCATGCAAGAACTCCAGAGCTGAGCACACCTGCCTAATGTAGTTAACAATCTCACGCTCACTAAACTCAAACTCAGATGTACTAAGACGCTCAAAGATGTCAACACCAGAGATGAAGTCATAAATCATCACCAACTCCTCAGGGCTATCGAAAGACTCCTGAAGGAGTAGGAAGTTGGTGTGCTTGGCCAGATTCAGGGTTGCAATTTCCTTCTTGATAATTGCCTGATCAGCCCCTCTCACTTTGACAAATTTTGCCATGTATGTCTTCTCAGTGCTGATTTCTACGCAGCGGTGTACAATACCAAACTGACCTCTGCCTAGTTCCTCTGCAATGGCATATTTGTTGTGCAGATTTTTGGAATCTGAGTGCTGAGCCTTGCCTTTAGGGACACGACCAGTATCATCAACCTCCCTGTCGTAAAGCAGGACTCGAGATTTGTCTTCTTTGGTCATGACTGGTCCGCTGGTCTCAGATGGAGCGCTCTGTCCAAACTTATTCTCAGCAATAACTCTGAACTGATAGCTTGTTCCTCCAAACAGATTAGTGATGGTGTAGTGGGTGTCACGGGACTGGGCGACACGCTGCCACCTCTCAGCAGTGGTGGGACACTTCTCAATGATGTAGCTTACAACTCTACTGCCACCGTCATTTGCAGGAGCCACCCAGTTCAGAGTGACTGAGTCTCTGGAGATGTCACTGGCTTTGATACCACGTGGTGGATCAGGTACATCAGCGACATCCAGCTCAACTGTTTGCTGGTCAATGCCAAACCTATTCTTGGCACAGACAATGTAGAAACCAGCATCTTTCTTTTCCACTCCGCTTGGGAACACCAAGGAAGTGAAAGATCTGGTGACAATGACCTGGTAGTGGCCATTGCTGTCGATGAGATCTTGTCCCTTTTGCCATGTGATGACAGGATCTGGTTTACCACTGAAAGGAATCTTGATGTTGACCACCTCCCCACGCAGGGCAGGGATAGCCTCCTTGTCCTTCAGATTTTTTGGCAGGTTGATCTTGGCAGGAACTAGAAATCAAAGAGATGTTTTCAGTGGTTGTGTTTTATTTAAACGTGTTTAAATCTCTCCTTAAGTTATTTATATTTGTTGAGAAATTGAGTACTAATAAATACTTACTTTCAACATCCAGAGAGATTGTAGCACAGATGGAGCCCCCCTGGTTGGTAGCCCTGATCTGATATACGGTAGAGTCCTCCTCATCAGCCTCAGTGATGACCAGCTGGTGATATCCTCCCTTGAACTCCTGGATCTTGATCTTCTTTTCATCTGAATGGATCTCCTTTCCTCTTCTGAACCATTTAATCACAGGCTTGGGCTGTCCTATGATCTTGCAGACAAGTGTAGCATTGCTTTTGTACTTAACGCTCATGTTCCTCAGCTCCTCCTTAAAGGCCGGAGCACGCACCTCCACAGCTGTCGCTGGAACCATGGGAGCAGTCTCCTCACTGTAGTCGCTCTGTCCTCCGAGGTTCTCACACTTCACACGGAAGATGTACTGCATGCCCTCAGTCAGGCGTTTGACAGAGAACACCGTTTGTTTGATGTCATCTGTGGTCACCGGAGTCCATTCAGTCCATTCTTTTTTATCCTTGTGCTTCTCTTCCAGGCAATAGCTCTTGATCTTGGATCCTCCATCGCTGAGTGGAGGTTTCCAGGAAACCACGCAGGAGTCCTTGGTGATTCCAGAAACAACTGGTGACAAAGGCGGTGATGGTTTCTCTGTGGACATGAACATTTAAAAACAAAGCTGTTGTCAGGACTGTGCACCAGGTTGCTGGGTATCTCTTCTCTGCCTAGGTTTTAGAATGGCAGTTTCTCATGAAACATCTCTCAACTCATATTACACTTACCCAGCTGACTCTTGATTAGAATAGGGGAAGTTAGCTCCAGAGGGTCACTGTTGCCATAGCGATTCTGGGCGTATACACGGAAGAAGTATCCAGCACTGTCAATGAGGTTGGGCACACGACAGGATGTGCTGTTGATGGACGAGGACACCAGTTCCCACTCGGTGCCCTCCTTATCCTCACGCTTCTCCACAATGTAGTTGGTGATCATACAGCCTCCATCGTCCTTGGGAAGCTTCCAGCTGATGATGACGGAGTTCTTGAGGAGGGCTTCCAGGACAATGGGACCCTGAGGCATCTCAGGTTTGTCTAGGAACAAAGGCATTACATTTTAGTATTTTTAATAAGATAATGTCACCTTTACGGATGCATTCTGAGCAGGTCATTTACATAACATACCGTAGATTTCAACACTGAATGCGGTGTCTGCCCTGCCAAAATGGTTATGCAGTCGGATCCTGTATTTTCCTCCATGTAATCTACGCTGGACATTCTTGATGACCAGGTGTGTGTAGTGCTCTGTGGTCTCAATGCTAATGTCTTCGGTATTCTCCAGTGTCTTTGACCCATGCAGCCACATGATCTTCGGCTCAGGACGACCAATATAAACAGCGTGGATACGCAGAGTCGTTCCCAATTCTGAAAAGTAGGTGTCCTTCAGTGGGTAATCAGGGTGGAAGGATGGAGCGGCTTCCAACACCAGAACCCCGGAGGTCTCAGCTTCTCCTGCATCATTATTGGCCTTGCAGGTGTATTCTCCCTCGTCCTCCTGCTGGTCAGTCATGATGGACAGAGAGTGGTTGCGGCCGTCGGAGCTTATCTCGTACTTGCGAGACTCAACAATCTCCTTGCAGGCATGATACCATTTAATTTCTGGGACAGGTCTGCCAATGATCTGGCACTTCATGACTGCAGGCTGGCCAAGCTTGGCAGTTACTTCGTCCATTTCCTTCCTCAGGCTTGGTTTGCTTTCAACTGAAGGTGCAAGACAAGAAAGTACATGTATGAAACACGAAAACATTGTATAGTATGTAAAACATCAGAGTTCAGCCATGTTAACTTTCATACTTTTCTCATGATTGGGCGTACTCACCGCTCAGTTTAGTCTTGATGCATGTGACGGTCCTGCGAGGTCGGCTCATTCCCGTTTCATTCTCAGCAAATACTCTGAACTCGTATTCTGTGGCTTCAGCCAGTCCTTTCATGGTGAACTCCTTTTCCTTCAGCCTCTGCTTGTTACACTTCTTCCATGTGCTTTCTATGGACTTCCTGTATTCAACCCAGTAGCCCAGAACCTCCTTTCCACCATCACACTCTGGAGGTTGCCAACGGATGGTGATAAAGTTGTTACTCACATTCACCATGTCAATCTCACCTGGTTGGCTGGGCTTGTCTGAAGGGAAAAAAAACAGAAAAGTCTATTTATTAATGTGGTTCTACTTAATACCTTCAATTGTTTTAAAATCACTGTCAGTAAAACGGAAGGAGAGACAGTGAGCCAGACTAATACCACAAGAGGTAAGCTTTGATAAACCAACAGATGAAATCTTCTCTTCTATTTACTTAGATGACAGTTGGTGGTATCATGTCCATTAAAACACCATTAGTTATTCCTTACAGCATTATTAGGACACTTACCAAATGGATCTTTGCATGTCACAGGGTCGGATGCAGGACCAGCCTCGCTCTCGCCTATGTTATTGACAGCGACGATGCGGAACTGGTACTCTGTATCAGGGGTGAGTCCAGGCAGAGTGAACATAGTAGAAGTTATCATGACGCCATTGCGGAACCACGTCTCAGCAGACACCACCTTGTACTCCACAAAGTAGCCGGTGATAGCAGAGCCACCATCATCCTTTGGTCTGGACCAGGCAAGTGCCACTGAGCTCTTTGTGACATCCATGATTTCTGGTGGGGTGCTGGAAGGCTCGGGGACACCTGGTTTGAGAAGCAGAGGGAGAGAGAGGCATTTTCTGAGATATAGCTGAATGGTTCAAACTGTTGAAAGATGTTTCTGTGAACACAAAATACTTACAGAGAGCAGTCTTGGGTACCACTGGCTGCTCAGACTTTAGAGAGGCACTGTTACCGAAGGAGTTTTCAGCTGTGACCTTGAAGTGGTACGCTGTTGCCTCCCTCAGGCCTTTAACAACAAGCTGAGTTTCAGTCACTCTAGAGTCCACGGTGTACCAGGCATTTCTGGCTGCCTCACGTCTCTCCACGATGTACCCCAGGATCTCTGAACCTCCATCATCAGTGGGTGCGTTCCAGGACACCTTTACTGAGTTGGCTTGAATCTCCCCAAACACCATTGGTCCTTCTGGAGCACTTGGGCGACCGATGACCTTCACCTTGATTTGGGCTTTCTTCTTGCCAACCTTATTTTCCAACAGGAGGTTGTACAGGCCAGAGTCACTCCTTTCTGCTCCTTTGATCACCAGCTCGCTGGCATCCTCGTTGGAGGCAATCATAGCATTGGTGGAGATAGCATCCCCATCTTTGGACCACTTGCAGGTTGGTTGAGGTTTACCTTTCATGGGTACGGAAAGTCGAAGCACTCCTCCATAGCGTACTACGTACACGTCTTTGTATTTCAACTCCAACTCATAGTCAGGGGATTCTGAAAACAGTTATGTTACACAGGTCATCTTCATTCTGAACAAATTCAAATCCCCACATTCACATGATTTTTTCTCTTTTTTTTTGTTCTTACCAAGCATCTCAATAACCTTGACAGTTCCAGGTACTTCAGCAGGCTCTCCAGAGCCACCAGCATTGCAAGCCATCACACGGAATTTGAATTCCTCTCCTTGTGGCATGTTGGTCAGTGTGTACTCGCAGATCATAGATGGTGTGGTGTTGCACTTGATCCAGGCCATTGTGCCCACCTTCTGCATCTCAATCAGATAACCATCCACCCTGGCATCTCCCTCATCATCAGGCGGACTCCAGGCCAGCGACACAGAGGACTTGGTCGTATCTGTGATCCTCGGGTTCTGAGGACAGCCGGGTGGATCTGCACAGCAAAGAGTTGCATGTCAGCAAATCCAGCTGCTACGTGAATATCTTAAAACAACGTATAAAACACCCCTGTTTGTTTTTATGTGTTTTTTTATGTCAACCACATGATGTCAGAGTGACAGTTTTCTACGCTTCCTACCAAAGCTTTTTCTTACCGATAGGATCGGTTGCCACAGCTGGTTTGGATGGCAGACTTGGTTTGCTCAGGCCTCTGGCGTTCATGGCAGTGATTCTGTGTTCATACTCCAGACCCTCTATCAACTCAGTAGATCTGTACCTGGTCATGGTTATGGGGTTTTTGTTGGCACGCACCCATCTGTCAGACCTGACTTCCTTGCGCTCAATGATGTATCCAGAAACCTCAAGACCACCATCTTCCTCTGGTGGTTCCCAGGCTACAGTCATGCCATCACGAGACACATCAAAGATGATTGGACGACCAGGAGGTCCAGGCACATCTGGGGAGGAAGCAACATACGTTACTCTCTCTCCTCTTGTACCATAGGTTTTAATTAAGTCTGAATAGAATCACTTACTCTTCAAGCTCTTGCATGTGACGATCTCTGACTGCAGGAACTCTCCAGTGCCATAGCGATTTGTGGCAGCTGCACGGAAGACATACTCATCTCCCTCAATAAGGTTCTCAAACTTGAACGTTGGTCTGCTGACAGAGTCACAAACAGGCACCCATCCAGGTCTGTGAGCATCACGCTGCTCCACCACGTAACCGCTGACAGGAGCTCCACCATCTCTGAGTGGAGGATTCCAGCTGCAGGTGACAGTAGTAGCATCAACCTCATCAAAGTTGAAGGGTCCAGCTGGTTCGTCAGGTTTAGCTGGAGGAAGTGGAGCAACAGAAGTGGTAGTTAGCGATGTACACGTTGGTATTAAATAAAATGTAATTCTGTTAAGCATTAAAAATGAGAGATGGCTTCTTACAGAGAATGATGACCTTGATGACCTCCGTGATGATGCCGACAGCATTCTTCACTTCCAGGGTGTAGTCTCCAGTGTCGTCGATAGCTGTGTCAGACACAGTCAGCTTGGAGAACTTGCCGGTGCTCTGGATCTTGACACGCTCTGTGATCTTCAGCTTCTTGCTGCCAAAGTACCAGGAGCATACCGGAGGAGGTCTGCCGATGATGGGCAGGTCCAGTTCCAGGGTCCTACCCGCTAGGACATTGACAACCTTCTGAGGAATACTGGAGAAGTCCACCACAGGCATCACTGCAAGAAAAAACAAAGACGTTTTCATTAACAAATGTGAGAGAAAGCTGTGATATATCAAATTTCTCTGCTAGGCAGAAGTCTTAGTTTGGAATGTTCTTGAACTTAAGCTATTTAAATATCGTTGCAAGTGTTTCTGAAGGTTTGTGTTACCTCTCTGTTCCTGTACGGTGACAGCAGAAACAAGCTCCTTGGGCTCGCTGGCTCCTCTGCTGTTGATGGCTCTGATTCTGAACAAGAACTGCTCATTCTCAGTCAGCTTCTCAACGGTGTGCTCAAAGTCTGTGAGCTTTAGCGTGGCCACCTTCATCCACTTATCAGTGCCAAATTTGCAAGCTTCAATAACGTAGCCGGTGAGTCTGCTGCCACCATCATGTTCGGGCTTTTCCCAGCCCAGAGTGACTGTGGTCTTGGTGACATCAACCACCTCCAGCTTGTGTGGTGGAAGAGGCACCTCACACACCAGGATGACATCTGGAGTCTCGCAGGGCTCACCAATGCCATAGATGTTTTCAGGGAGGACCCGGAAGTAGTACAGCATGCCCTCCATCAGGCCATCGATCTTGTAGCTCGTTTTACTGCACTTGGACGTGACTGTCTTGTAGGCTCTCATGGAAGCCTCACGTCTCTCGATGAGGTAGTTGTTGACGGGAGCACCACCATCCACAGTTGGGGCTTCCCAAGAGATGGTGGCAGACTCCTTAGTGAGCTCCTTGATCTTGATTGGCCCGGTTGGTCCAGGAGTATCTAAACAGGAAAATACATTTCAGATTAAACCACAGCAGATTTTTCTTTGATTTGAAAAATTATTTTCATCAACTCACCATACACCTTGACAAGAATGCTGACTTCTTGTTTCCCAGCAGAGTTCTCAGCCACCAGCGTATACTTGCCGGCATCGTACCGGTGGACCTTGTCAATGATAAGAGTGGTGGATGTGCTGGTGACCTCGATGAAGCCTCTGTTTTGGAGGTCAACACCTGGCTTGCTCCAAGTGATGGTAGGAGTGGGACGACCAGTGACGCTGACAAAGAGACGGAGGGAGCCGCCAGCACGAAGGCAGATTGTCTTCTTGAGATCATCGTGGAGCTCGAAATCAGGAGTTTCTGTTAAAACACAAGAAATAAAACTGGTGTAGTTTGTTCATTCTGGACGTATTTAACAGTTACAGGTTTGAGTAAGTTGTGGGAAACACAACGGGGGCATGTAAATGAAGACATCGGCTGATGAAAGAGGTTGATTTGCTGTTTGCAGTTTTTAACTCATTCATTCGTTTTCTGTATTCTTATTCCATTTTTAACTGTGCTCACCAATTCTCTCCACCGGCTCCGTTTCAGCACATGGTTCACTGAAGTCCCCGGTACCGTTGATGTTGATGCCGGCCACTCTGAAGCAGTACTTCTTGCCTGCAGAAAGTGCGCCTACCACATACTCTGCAGTGCGCAGGGTCTTTTCATGGGCCTTGGTCCATCCTTCTGCTCCGGCTTCCTGCATCTCCAGGATGTAGCCCATCACATCAGCTCCTCCATCCTCCAGAGGTCGAGACCAGGCGAGGCTGATACTGTCAGCATGGGTGTCAGTGATACGAGGGATAGAAGGAGGAGCAGGAGTGCCTGAGACGATATGATGTAAAGATAATTTTATTTTGGTTCAAATGATTCCTTCATTACAGATGTTCTTACTTTTCAGTCATGTTTCTAGACTGATTTGGACAGATCACATTAATACGTTCATGGTAGTTCTCCAGATGGTAGGGCTTACATGTTGGCACTCTGCAGACGACATACAGAGAGACCTCGCTGGCCTCGCTTTCTCCAGCCTTGTTGATGGCTATCACTCTGAACTGGTAGACGTTGCCTTCGGTTAAACCAGAAACCTTTAGAGTGGTGTCCAGAAGAAAACCATCCCTGTTCACCTTAACCCAGCGGGCACTCTTTCTCTCACGTCTTTCCACCAGGTAACGAATAATTGGGCTGCCACCATCACTCTCTGGCTTCAGCCACTCAATGGTGGCAAAGTCCTTTCCTGATGCCAGGATCTCTGGAGCTCCAGGAGGAGTGGGCACAGCTGGAGTAAATATGGAAGAAGCATCAAGTGTAAATACGCTATCAGTAATTTTGCCATGTCTTATAATTTATAATTATAAATGTATATATTTATATAAAATATTAAGGAGGGTTTGTGATTTTCAACATGATTTCACAGTAATTTCCCTCTGTCTACTTACTGAATGTGTTTCTGGCCACCATTGGCAGAGACTGGAGGTAAACGCCGGGTCCGTACTTGTTGACTCCCCGGACTCTGAACAGGTACTCTGTGTTCTTGAATAGAGCGGTGATGTTGCAGGTCAGCTCCTTGCACTCGCCATGCATGATCACCCAGTTCAGTCTGTTGGTGTCGCGCCGCTCCACGATGAAGTGAGCAACCTCGTCACCACCATCCTCTAGAGGAGGCTTCCAGCTCAGCGTGCATGACTCCTCTGTTATCTTGCTGATCTCTATGCTGCCTTCACACACTCCGGGTGTGTCTGTAAAAAATCAATATGCTCATACTAAGTCACTATGCACAAATGTATAGAATGAATTCTGAAGATCACATCTGCAATGACATGGTCTGAAAGCCACTCACCAAGTACTTTAACGTTGACCTCGGCGGTCCTGGTTCCACTTACGTTCCTGACGGTCAGGATATATTTTCCAGTGTCGTCTCTGTCACAGAATTTGATGATGGCCATGGCTCTGGTGGGGGTGTACTGTAAGTGGTATTTTTCACACATGTCCAGTTCCCTGTTGCCCTTGGACCAGGAAGCCTTGGGATCAGGCCTGCCTCCCACTGCAGCATCCAGAACCAAGTCTGAACCGGCTCTGACCATTACAGTCTCAGATAGGAGTTTGCTGTCCAGCAGGGCCTTTGGAGGCTCTGTTGAAATCAAACAACAGACATCAAACTTTGCTCAAACTGGAGGGCTTTCATTTGCAGCAGGTCAGGTTGGAAGCAGGAAATGAAAAAAAAAACATTTCATGCTGCCATCATGCCTCTTAGTGCGCTGAAAGGGGTGGTATTGTGCCGTCGTCGTAAATCTTACCAAAATCAGTCTTGCACTGCACAGATCCAGTGGACTCAGAGGGCAAGCTGAACACCTGGTTGGCATTCTTGGCAATAACTCTGAATTCATATGGCTCTCCCTCTCCCAGGGCAGTAACAGTGAAGAAATTGTCTGTCACGTTAGTGTAGTTACACTTGAGCCAGCGGCCCTCGCCAGTCAAGGTGTAAGGCTTACGCTCAATGATGTAGCCCACAACGGGACTGCCACCGTCATTCAATGGAGCCGACCATTTGAGGGAGACGGTGGTTCTGGTAACATTTGTGACTTCAGGCTTACTTGGTGGATCTAAACATCGGACCAAAAGTGGTTGTCAGACATATTTAACAGTGTATCCAGTAAAAGAACATTGTGTAATACCAAACTTGCCCGGAACTTACCAACTGGGTTTTGAGCAACTGCTCCCTTGGAAGCCTCGCTGGCTTTGCTAAGCCCGGCACTGTTCATGGCATAAATCCTGAACTGGTATTCCAGACCTTCCACCAGACCTTCCACCTTGTAGTAGCACTCAAAGCATGGGATCTTGTTCTCCCTGACCCACAGGATATTGTTTCTCTCCTTCTTCTCTATCCAGTAGCCTGTCACCTTGCTTCCACCGTCATGGTAGGGTTCCTCCCATTTTAGGGTCATTGTGTTAGCTGTGACATTGAAGACTGACGGTCTTGTTGGAGGGCCTGGAGGTGCTGTAATTAAAAATGTAATATTAGCATTTGTTTAATACGTTTTTATGTGTGTGTTCTTTTTTATATCACCTGCATGCTTCTACTTAATGCACCTGTACTGTTGCAAAAAGCATTCTCCCCACTGAAGGACTAATAAAGGTTTATTATTATTATTATTATTATTATTATTATTATTATTATTATTATTATTAT
>JBAMHW010000014.1:475639-523347 GCA_037177495.1 Rhadinocentrus ornatus | reverse complement strand
TTATTATTATTATTATTATTATTATTATTATTATTATTATTATTATTATTATTATTATTATTATTATTATTAAGTGCTTAAAATATCTAATCCTTCATTAATTACTCATATTAGTAGCGCTCAAGTTAAACTGTTAAGAAAATGTGTGTGCTGAGGTTAAAGGAGTAGCACTTACTGAAAGGATGCTCTGCAACAATAGTCTCAGACTCAGTGGACTTGCTGACACCAAATCTGTTCTCTGCGGAGACTCTGAAGGTGTACTGCATGTATTTGGTCAGGTGACTGACGTGGAGAGAGGTGCGCTTCACACTGGAGTTGATCAGCTGCCACGCTGTGGAGCCAGACTCGCGCTTCTCCACAATGTAGTTGGTGATGTCAGTGCCACCATCATCGTCAGGTGGTTGCCAGTTGACGACACAAGACTCGGATGTGATGGATGAGATTTCTATGGGTCCAGTTGGAGGACTGGGTCTGCCTGTGACATTAACTTCAATAGTAAAGGTCTTGGTTCCTGTCACATTCTCCAGAGTTATGTGGTATTTACCACCATCTCCTCTCATGGCCTCTTTGACTGAGATACTGGCTCTGTTCTTAGTCACTTTGATGGAGACTCTGTCTGAGTTCTTAAGCCTCATCTCCTCCAGTTTCCAGGTGACCTTAGGAGCAGGTCTACCACTTATGGGAACATCAATTGTGAAGGTGCTACCAGACCTGCATGTGATGAGCTGGTTGGGGATCTCGCTGAGATCAGCAGCAGGTTCAATGTGAGGCTCTTTGACCAACACAGGAGCCAGAGTTTCCTTTGGCTGGCTGTAGCCAGCTTCATTTTTGGCCTTCACGCGGAAGTCGTACTCATCGCTCTTGTTGAGCTTTTCAACATCGTAGGAAAGATTTTTGGTGTTGCCAACCACGACCCACTTCTCAGTACCCTTTGGCTTGGCCTCAACAACATAACACTGGATGCGGCTGCCACCGTCGTGTTCCGGCTTCGTCCAGCCTAGTGAAACAGAGCTGTCTGTGATGTCAAGGATGTCCAGTCTCTTTGGAGATGCTGGTTCTGCTGTGGCAGTGACCGGCTCAGGCAGCTCAAATGCCTCACCCACACCATACTGGTTCTCGGCAGAGACTCTGAAGAAGTAGGGCACTCCCTCCAGCAGGTCCAGGATTTTGAGAATATGCTGTGTGCACTTGCCACCAGACTGCTGCCATGTACGCCGGCTAGCCTCACGCCTCTCAACAATAAAGTGATGAATACGGGCTCCACCGTCATTGACAGGAGGCTCCCAGGCAAGTGTGACCGAGCCTCTGCTGACCTCTTTGAAAGCTACGGCCTGTGGAGGTCCAGGAGTGTCCATCACTTTCACCACAAATGTAACAGCTTTGCTGCCACTGGAGTTCTCCAGGTTAACAGTGTATTTGCCCGTATCATTTCTTGAGCAGTTCTCAATACTAAGAGAGCTGTAGCCATCGGTGGTCATGACCTCTGACATAACACCCAGCTCACCTTCCTCCTTCACCCAGGTGGCAGAGGGGATGGGTTTTCCTCTGAAGTGGACACCCAGACACACTGAACCTCCAGCCTTGACAATGTGTGTCTGCCTAAAGCTGGCATCAATATCCACCTGTGGTGCTGTTAACCTGTCAACAGCCTGAGCAGGTTCGGAAGTCTCCTTGTCTTCCCCTCTTCCCACATGATTGACAGCTGCAACACGGAAACTGTACTCAGCTCCTGTCTGCAGACCCGTCACCACGTAATTTGTTTCTGCCAAAAGCTCCTCATTAACTCTCTTCCATACAGTCTCCTGTCCTTTCACCATCTCAACGATGTAGCCAAGGATTTCCATGCCTCCGTCATCTACAGGTTTGGTCCATTCCAGGCTTATTGAGGTGTTGGTGGAGTCTGACACACAGACCACAAATGGAGCACAAGGAATGTCTTTTGGCTCAGCAGCCTTTATAGGCATAGAGATGTTGCTTGGAGTGCCAACTCCAGCATCGTTG
This sequence comes from Rhadinocentrus ornatus, assembly GCA_037177495.1. Taxonomy (NCBI): domain Eukaryota; kingdom Metazoa; phylum Chordata; class Actinopteri; order Atheriniformes; family Melanotaeniidae; genus Rhadinocentrus; species Rhadinocentrus ornatus. Next base: position 521,346 of record JBAMHW010000014.1, on the reverse strand, counting down.
ACAGCCATGACGCGGAACTCATATTCCATATCCTCTGTTAGGTTCATCACCTTGTGGGCACATTCGATGATGGGCTTTTTGGTAATAACCTTGTAGAACCGAACAGTTTTCTTCTCCCGTTTCTCCAGGATGTAGTACTGAATGGGATTTCCTCCATCAGATGCTGGAGGAGTCCAGGACAGGGTGATGCTCTCTCCTGTCACTTCAGTGGTGTCAGGAGTTCCTGGAGCATCGGGGGTTGCTAAGGCAAACAGTTTTTATAGTTTAGTGCAAATTTATCAAGTGCAAAAAATGCATAAATTTACTTTGTTAAAAGTTTTCAAGATTTTTTATGCCTTCTTATTGTTCTACTTACTATATTGCATCTGTGCAATGATGGGACTGGATTCCAAAGGTCTTCCAACCCCAAACTTGTTCACAGCAGAGACCCTGAACTGGTACTCGTTGGTCTTGATGAGTTTAGTTGCATTAAAAGTGCACTCTTTACACTCATCAGACACCAAGGCCCAAGAGATCTTGGCAGTCTCCCGTTTCTCAATGATGTAATGTGAAATCTCAGAGCAGCCATCGTTCTCTGGTGGTTTCCAATTTAGAGTGCATTTGCCTTCTGAGATGTTGCTGAAGGTGATGGGTCCAACTGGCTCCCCAGGTGTGTCTGCAGTGGACAGACGTGTAAGAATTTGATAAAAAAAAATCCAGTTAGCTCTAAAATAATAAAAGAAATCTGTTCAAACTATGTACCTTGGACTTGGACTAGAATGTTCTCCTTCTTGGATCCTGATCCATTGGTAGCTTCTACGATGTACAGACCATGGTGTGTACGGTCAGCATCCCTGACAAACAGCGTGCTGGATCCAGGAACAGTGATAATATCCATCATCTTTTTGGTGACCTCCACACCATCTTTGTACCAGACAACCCTGGGAACTGGACGCCCAGTGATGGTCACCTTTAGTTTGATGTTGTCTCCTGCCTTGACTGTCAAGCCCTCAAAGTATTCTGGACCAAACTCGATATTTGGAGTAGCTAGATTTGAGGAAAAATTGCATTATTATAATACAGTGTACAATACTTCTGTGAGACTCAGATTAAGTTCAAGAAAATTAGAGGACCAATTTATGGGCATAACCAAATCAGTAAGATTTAGTCATCTGTGAATTAACATTAAACGTCTCTCATGTTTCTGCCATGTTGATACTTACCATTTTCACTTCTGACAACAATCAGGCCGGAGGAATTGGATGGGGGACTGACAACACCAATGGCATTTCTGGCAATGACTCTGAACTCGTAGCGCTCATTCATTGCCAACCCTGTGACTGTGTACTGACAGTCGTGCACGTCAGTCAAGTTGGCCTTGAACCAGCGACCATGTCCTTGACGTTTTTCAATGTTGTAGCTGGAAATCTTGCTGCCACCGTCACGTTTTGGTGCATCCCATTTCAGCGTCACAGAGTCACTGGTCACATCAATGTAGTCAGGCTGGCCAGGAGGATCTGAAAGACCCCACATTTCAGTTAGTTTGAAGTTTTACAAGGAATCAAAATAACGTATTAGTCCGAATCAACACCTACCAACAGGACTGACAGCCATTGTTGACTTGCTCTCGTCACTCATTCGGCTGAAGCCAGCATCATTCTGAGAATATACTCTGAAGGAGTACTCAAGGCCTTCAATGAGTTCCAAAATCCTGAAATCTGTTTCCTTGATCAGCACAGTGTTCACCTTTTGCCACATGATACTGTTCTTTTCCTTCTTCTCCACGTGGTATCCCTGGATGGGCGTTCCACCATCATAGATGGGCTTCTCCCACTGGATTGTCATGCCATCATTAGTCACGTTGTATACAACAGGCTTGCCTGGGGGGCCTGGAGATCTGAATTGGTGCTTGGCAATAACCATCTGTGAGATCAAAGGCTCGCTGACACCATACCTGTTTTCAGCACACACTCTGAACTGGTACTGGATACCCTTAATTAAATTGGGGACCCTGAACTGAGTACCCTGTACACTAGAGCAGGCCATCTTCCAGTCATTCTGGGATGTGTCACGCTTCTCAACGCTGTAGCAGGTGATATCTCCACCACCATCGTCGCTGGGTTCTTCCCATGAGATCATGATGCTCTCAGCTCTGACTTCATCCAGGTGGATGGGTCCGACAGGCTTTGATGGAGGTCCAAGAGTGATGACATGGATATGGAAGGATCTCCTGTTGACCTTATTGTCAAGGGTCAGAGTATATTTACCCTCATTTTCCTTCTTCACATTCTTAATCATCAGCGTGGCTTTGCTTTGTGTTGTCTTGAAGCGCACCTGGTCACTCTCCTTCAGAGGCAGGCTGTCCTTCAACCACTGAACAGCTGGTCTGGGTTTGCCTCTGTATGGCAGCTCAATGTGCACATTATGGCCCAGGCGAACACTGATGCGGCCATCTGGGTACTCTCTCAGGTCTGCCTCAGGTGTGATAATGTAGTCAATGACCTTGATAGGCCCAGTCTCAACAAAGTCACCCTGTCCCTTCTCGTTCCTGGCGGCAACTCTGAAAAACACATCAGAGTGCTCCTTGAGTTTTTTTACCTCAAGCTCACACTGTCTGCTAGTTCCTCCCAATGACCACTCCTCATCTTTCAGCTTCTTCTCAATGATGTAGTCAGATATGATGCTGCCTCCATCGTAATCAGGCTTAAGCCACTGAAGAGTGACAGAGGTCTTAGATGAATCTTTCATGGAGACCTCCTTGACTGGTCCTGGAGACTCTGTAGCTTTTACTGGCTCAAGTGTTTCACATGGATCACCAACACCATTCTCATTCTCCGCTAAGACACGGAAGAAGAAGGATGTCTTTTCTGAGAGATCTTCAATGGTGTATGTTGTATCAGTACATTTGTTTGTCACTGCAGAGTAAGACCTCTTGGACGAGTCCCTCTTCTCAACAATGTAGTTTGTGATCTCTGCACCGCCATCAAGGAGAGGAGGCTCCCAGCAGAGAGTGACCTTTCCACGTGTCACATCCTTTAGGACCAGGTTCCTGCACTGAGCTGGGCTATCCTGGACCTTCACAGACAGCGTCAGTGTCTTGGGCTCTCCCACACCATTCTCTATCTTAACTGTGTACTTTCCAGTATCAAGTCTGGTCACCTCACGCATGACGAGCACTGTTGTCGTGTCTGAGTGATGGAACTCGTATTTGGGATTGCGGTCTATACATTCGTCTCCCTTGCTCCAGGAAGAAGTGGGAGCAGGTCGGCCCTTCAGAGGAACAGAGAGCTCCACATCCTTGCCGGCCTTCATGATGTAGTGAGTTCTCATAGCAACATCTGAGTCAATCTGAGCCTCCTCTGTGAAAATCACAAGAAATATACAGATGTTACTCGGACTTCTGTCTGTGAACAAACCAAGTACCTAAGAAAACAGACTATGCAATACTATGAAAGTTTTTAATTTACCCAGAATATCTTTGGCCTGCACAGGTTCAGTCATTTCCAGAGGCTCTCCATGGCCAGCACAGTTGACAGCAGAGACTCTGAAGAAGTAGTTAACAGCTGGCTTCAGGTCATGAACTGTGTATTCTGTTGTCTTGACTTCTCCCTTAGATGTAATCATAGCCCATTCTTCTTCTCCTTCAACAAGCTTCTCCACCATGTAGCTTATGACCTCACTGCCTCCATCCCATTCTGGTTTGGACCAGCCCAAGGTGATGGATGTCTTTGTGGAATCCACCACCTTCAGCTTGCAAGGTTCATCTGGTGGATCTGTGGAGAAAATGTATTCGTAAGACCGACCATCTTATTTTCTTTTTATCTGTTAATTATAGTGGACTTACCAACTGGGTCTGCTGCTTTGTAGTAGTCTGATGCATCAGAGAACGGCCCCTCACCAGCTTTGTTAATGGCACACACACGATATTGGTACTCGTTTCCTTCTGTCAGATGGTAGACAGTCTGTTTGACGTCAGTGACAGGGTCTTTATAAACTCTGATCCAGCGCAAGCTCTTCTTATCTCGTCTTTCCAGATAGTAGCCTGTCACTGTGCTACCTCCGTCTACACCTGGCTTGTCCCATTCTACCAACATGGTTGACTTGGTGATGGTGTTCACCTCAGGAGTACGAGTCTGGCCAGGAGTTACTTTAGGAAATACAACACGTGTTAAAAAAAAACAGCCAAATGTCTTGATATTGACAAGAAATCGTTATGAAAAATGTAATAAAAGAAAAATATGCTGAATACTTCATGTGGTGGCTAGGAAAGGACTAAAACTTACCAAAGGCATTCTTAGCAATGACAGGCTCCGACTCCAGTGCTTCTCCAATTCCGAACTTGTTAACGCCCATGACGCGGAACGCATACTCATTTCCACGCACCAGCTTGCCGACAGTGATGTGTGTTTGCTCATGCTTATCTGAAACCGTTGACCAGACCACTCTGCTGGTTTCACGCCTTTCAACAATGTAGCGGGTAATTTTGGAACCTCCTTGGTCGGACTCGGGAACAGGTTCCCAGCTGAAGACGATCTTGTCTGCTGTGATGGAGTTGAAGTTAATAATTCCAGCAGGGGGTCCAGGTTTGTCTGAAAGAAGTTTAAAAAAAATAATAGCGCTATTAACATCAAATACAGATAATTCTACGACAGGTGGTTTAAGATTAAATCGATGTTGAAGAATTCAGAAGTTAAAGTACCAAGGATTTCAATCTTGATGGTTGCTGATGCTGATCCCAGAACATTCTTGATCTTGATCTCATATGAACCAGTGTCAAGGCGAGTTGCATCCTTGATCAAAACAGCAGAGGAGTCTGTTGTGCTTTCGACGGACACAGTGGAAGATTTTACCAGCTCCTTTCCATCCTTGAGCCACTCAATGGTTGGCAGAGGCTTGGCAACAATTCCTACTCTCAGCTTCACTGAAGCCCCAGCTTTGTATTGGACCACGTCCAGATACTCGGGAGGAAGATCAATGGCTGGAGCACCTGTGAGAAAAGAGAATTTAATTTATGAACTACTGCATTTAAAGAATAAAAGTTAATCAGATATAAATCTGTAATCAATAGCTCACCACATGCATCAACGCATGTGACAGGGCCAGCAATGAGAGATGGGTTGCTGACAGACCCAACAGCATTCTTGGCATACACTCTGAACTCATAAGATTCATCCTGGTTCAGTCCAGATACTGTGAAGCCCAGTTCAATGATGTTGGTAAAGTTGGCCTTCACCCATCTTCCGTTGGGAGCATCTCTCCTCTCCACGCTGTAGCCGGTGATCTTACTGCCACCGTCATATGGAGGCCTCTGCCAGGAGAGGCTGACAGAGTTCTTGGTGACTTCTGTGATACGGACGTTGGCCGGGGGCTCTGGGACATAAAAATGGAAAAGGTTCAAGGTTACCTAAACCAAGAGAAAAAGCTGCTTAATTATAACTATGCCCTTTATTTCTTTAATTCGAGGTTGATTCTTTATTTTATTTTGATTCCCTTTTCCTGTTCTAAAGTGTCCTTGATGGTCTCATAAGGTGCTTATAAATAAAAACAAATATCATAAAAAAACTCTCAATGTTATAAAAAAAATGTAAAAAGACAATGTTTTCTAGGGAAACTTAAAACTTTATAGTTAAACTTTATTATTCTAAATACTCTGTAAAAAAACAGACGTGAAAAAATATAATTTGAGCAGTTTTATTGTAAATTATTGACTTTTCTTTTAAGCTCACCTTTTATCAGCATTAAAGGTAAAGGTAGGAATATCAGCTCTGAATAGCTTAAAACTGATGAGGTTGTTGAATAAGAACTTACCACAGGCATCTATAGCAAGCACCTCCTCAGAGGTCTTGCTCAACTTTCCAATGCCAGCAGCATTTTCAGCTGCCACCTTGAACTCGTAGATAAGTCCAGGGCAAACGTTGGTGACACGCCACTGGTTTCCTGGAATTGCTGTTTTATTGACCTTCTGCCAGAGGATGCTACTCCTCTCTTTCATCTGGAGGTGATATCCAAAGACAGGATTTCCACCATCATTGACTGGTTCATTCCAGCAGACTGTCAGGCTCTCTCTAGAAACAAAGCTAACCCACGGTGTGGATGGAGGTCCAGGGATGGCTGTAAAATAGTATTTATATTAGTCTAATTTCAGAAAGATTATTAGTAAAGTAAACAATGCTGTCATGAGGAAAAAAACAACTTAAGGATCACCATCAGATAGAGTGGATAACTTACTGTATGGAAGCTTTATCATGACTGGTTTGCTGTCGATATGGTCGCTGACGCCATAGCGATTCTGAGCCTTGATTCTGAACTGGTACTCTTCCCCTTTAGTCAGCTTAGTCACCTTGATAGAGCTTCTGGCAATGTTCGTTGACACCTCTGCCCAACTGGGAGTGCTGGTCTCACGTTTCAGAACAATGTAATTGGTAACAGGGCTACCACCATCATTTTCTGGAGGATCCCATTTTAGACATACTGTGGTCTCTCCAACCTCTCCAATCTGAACTGGGCCAATAGGAGGCCCAGGTTTGTCCAGCACAACAAATAGAATGAAGATCTTGGCTGTTCCTCCTGCATTGGAGGCAGTGATGTCGTACTTGCCCGCGTCACTTGAAACACTTTCCTTCAGGGTGATGATTAAACTGTCTGGGGTTACTTCAGTCAGAAGCCTCTTGGATCCCTTGATGACTACATTGTTTTTGGACACAGTCACTTTTGACATGGGCTTGCCAGTAAGGGGAATCTCGAAGGTCAGGTCAGATCCTGTTTTCACATAAACTGTGTTCTTGGGGTAGTTCAGCAAGTTGAACTCTGGAGCCTCTGTTTAAAAAATAAGGCAGAAAAATACCATCTACTTTCACAAAGGATCCGTTAATATTGATTTTCACTACATGTCAACACAACATTCATAGTCATTAAAATGTAAGCACAAAACTTGAGACAATACCCTGTATTTCCTTGACAATAACTGGAACAATCATCTCCTTAGGCTCACTGAGACCGGCATGGTTCTCAGCACGGACTCTGAAGAAGTACTCTGCTCCTTCCCTCAGACTCTTGATGGTGTGAGTCAAGGTCTTTACTGTGGCACACTTCACCCACTTGGTTTGCCCTTTCTCCACGGCATCAATCAGGTAACTAGTGACTCTGCTGCCACCATCATATTCTGGTCTGGTCCAGGCAATAGTAACACTGTCCTTGGTAACATTTGCTACTCCAAGTTTCATAGGTGGACTTGGCACCTCTGTAACACACAGCATGGTGATTTGTTATGTGCTGGAATAAGATTTTAACAAAATCAGCTAGTCAGCTATCACTCAGTTCATACGTTACCTGTAATCTTTATTCCTGCTTTGGCCTCCTGAGGTACACCCACGCCATACTCATTTTCTGCAATAATCCTGAAGTAATACATGGCTCCTTCCTGTAAGTCCTCCACTTTGTAAGTCAGAGCATGGCAGTTGCTGGTCACAGATACCCAGGCCTTCTTACTGGCCTCACGTTTCTCTACGTGGTAATCCTTTATTGCATCACCACCATCATTCTCTGGGGCGTCCCATGTCAGGGTTGCAGTATTCCTGGTCACTGCTAAAACTTTAACATTAACTGGAGGTCCAGGGGAGTCTAGCACTTTCACTGCCATCGCCAAAGTTGCTTTGCCCAGTGGTGATTCAATTGTGACACTGTACTCTCCTGTGTCATTTCTAGTTGATTTCTCAAGAGTCAGTGAGGTGCTGGATTCTGTGGATTCAACTGTTCCTCTTACTTTTAGATCAACACCCTCCCTGGCCCATTCAGCGGTTGGCACAGGTTTTCCCTTAAAAGGTACTTTAAGTGTAAACGCTGTTCCACTCTTAACAACGAGCACCTTACGCATTTCAATGTCCACATCAAATGACGGCTCTGCAGTTCTGTCTATTGGAGCAGCTGGATCTGAATATGGGCTGCGTGCACTGCTGCCGACTTTGTTTATTGCCTTTACGCAAAATTCATATTCCGTGTCTGCCATTAGTCCAGTGATGGTGAATTCCAAGCTTTTCGTAAGAGGGATGGCTTCAACCCATCTTGCTAGCTCTTCAGGTGATTCTTCAATCTCTTCTTCTTCCTCATATTCTTCCTCTTCATCCTCGACCTCTGGCTCTGGTTTGCGAATGAAGTCTCTATATTCTACTTTGTATCCCAAGATGGGAGCGCCACCATCATTTGTTGGTGGCTTCCAAACAATGGAGACACTGCCCTTGACTGAAGTGATTATCTTTGGTTTGGTTGGGCGAGAAGGAACCACTAAAGGATCTAGGGCCCGGAATGTTGCAGATGGTTCACTGGGAGGACTCAGGCCAGCTGCATTTTCAGCCAGAACTCTAAAGTCATACTCACAGTCCTTGCGAAGTTTTGTCACTACTGCGGTGCACTCAACAACTAGATCTCTGTTCACTCTGACCCAGCGCATGCCTGTCTTCTCACGGCGCTCAATCACATATCCAGTTATGGGACTGCCTCCGTCACTTGCTGGCTTACACCATGTTAGGGTCATTGAATCTCCAGTTATAGAACTTACATCAACACTAGCTGGAGCAGTGGCGAAAGTATATGGATCTGTAACCTTTACAGCATCACTCTCCAGGGCTTCACCAGCTCCGTGCTTGTTGACAGCTAGAACCCTGAAGACGTATTCATTGCCCTTGAGCAGGCCTATGACTTTAAAGTAGGTTTTCGTGATGTCTCCCTTGACCAATGTCCATGCCAAGCGGCTGGTTTCGCGCTTCTCAACAACGTAATGTGTGATTGCAGCACCTCCAGTCTCCTGAGGAGGACCCCATGACAAGGTGCACTCTTCAGCTATGAGACCAGTGACCTGAAGGGGTCCTGCTGATGGTCCTGGTTTGTCCAGAATCACACAGTTTATTGGCATGGTGACTGTTCCAGCAATATTCTGTAGAGTCAGGACATACTGCCCAGAATCTCTTCTGATGCAGTCCTTTACAATGACAGAGGTGCTTGTATCTGTTGAAAGAATCTGGATCCTGGCTCTCAGCTCAATCTCTTTGCCATCCTTTGTCCAGGAGATGACAGGGGCAGGACGTCCAACAAGGTCAGCATAAATCTTAAGCGTTTCTCCTGCTTTCACACAAACAGTCTCTCTAAACTTGACATCCATCATAATGCGTGGTGGATCCACATCATCCTTGGCAGTGATAGGACCAGTGTTATCTGATGGTATACTGAACAGTCCAGCTGCATTCTTTGCAATGACACGGAAATCATACTGGCTGTTCTCTGTAAGACCAGTCACATCGTAGTGGGTCTCTGGTATGTTGGTGAAGTTACACCGTGTCCATCGTCCTTCAGGAAGGTCTCTACGTTCAATAACGTAGCCAGATATCTTGGCTCCACCATCATACTCTGGTTTATCCCAAGACAGGGAGACAGAAGATCTTGTAACAGCAGTGACCACAGGTGTGCCTGGAGGGTCACACGGATCTCTGGCTGCTACAGCTTCACAGGCTTTACTGCTTTTACCAATACCAGCTATATTCTCAGCATAGACACGGTATTCATACATCATTCCCTCTTCAATACCATTGACTTTATATTCTGTGTCTTTAATCATTCCTCTGTTCATCTTTGTCCAGAGAATGCTAGAACGCTCCTTCCTCTCCAAATGATACCCTAGAACAGGACTGCCACCATCACTGACTGGCTCATTCCAAGTCACCAGCATGTAAGACTTGGTGGCCAATTTCACTATAGGTGTAGAGGGAGGTCCAGGTTGTTTGAAGTTATACTGAGCAGTGATTCCAGGTGAATCTAGATAGGTACTCTTTCCATAGCGATTAACTGCATAAATGCGGAACTGGTACTCTGCTCCATGCGTCAGACGGCCAGCTTTGAAAGATGTTCTGGCAACATTACTTGCCACCATCTGCCACTCCTGTGTGTTTGTGTCTCTCTTCTCCACAATGTAGTTGCTGATGGAGCAACCACCATCATATTCTGGTGGGGACCATGACAGTGTAATGCTATCCGAGGTCACAGCATCCACCTTAATTCCTTTAGGAGGACTGGGTTTGTCAAGGACAACAACTCCAATATCTGCAGTGACAGTCCCTGCAGTGTTGGCCAGGGTGATTTCATACTTGCCAACATGGTCTCTGCTAGCCTCTTTGATGACAATTTTGGATGATGTTGCAGTATTCAAGATGGTCACTGATGATGTTTGCTTCAAAGGAAGGCCATCCTTCTTCCAGGATACAACAGGCTTTGGTCTACCTCTTACAGGGACCTCCAGAGTAAGGTCATCTCCAGCCTTCACACTGTATGTGTTAAACAGTAAATTTATTGATGGCTCAATTGCAACATCCTTTGCAACCACAGGCAAGCCAAAATCCTTTGGTTCACTCTTGCCCTTCTCGTTGACTGCAACAACTCTGAACAAATAAGCTTCATTAGGGGTCAAGTTGGGGATAGTTGCTTCTAGCCCTTTGACTGTACATGCTGTGCCCCATTTGTCCCCACTCTTAGGCTTAAATTCTATATTGTAGCACATCACTTTGCTTCCACCATCATGAGCAGGTTTATCCCAGGACAGTGACACGCTGGTCTTCGTCAGATCTACAAGAGTAACTTTGTTTGGGGGCAGAGGTACCTCAGATACTTTAATTTCTTTGGTTTCAACTGTCTGTCCTTGCCCATATGTGTTCACGGCACAGACTCTGAAGTAGAACATTCCACCCTCAGGGAGGTCTTCAATCTTGAAGGAGTTGGCTGTGCAGTTGCTGGTAACAGTAGTGTAAGCCTTCCTGACAGACTCCCTCTTCTCTACAATGTAGTTGGTGATTTTTGCACCACCATCAGTGAGTGGAGCATCCCAGCCAAGAGTCACTGAATCCTTCTTGAGCTCCTTCACAGCAAAGTTTTGTGGGGCACTTGGAGTGTCCAATATTCTTACAGAAATAACTGCAGATTTTGCTCCACTACTGTTCTCGAGTGTTAATGAGTATTTGCCACTGTCGAAGCGGTTAACATTGTCAATGACAAGCATTGTGTATGAACTAGTGTTGTCAACTGCAGCACGCTCTGTTAGGGTACCCTCAATCTTCTCCCATTTTACACCAGGTTCAGGTCTTCCTCTGATAGTGACAAACAGACGCAGAGTTCCACCAGCACGAACTGATACCACCTTTCTAAGATCAGCATCCAGCTCCATCTCTGGTGCTTCTGCCCTGTCAGAAGTAACCACTGTGCCATGGACATTAGCAGCCTCCCCCACTCCCTCTGAGTTAATAGCACATACACGGAACTGGTACTCTCCACCCTCCTTCAGGTCTGAAATAGATAGTTTAGTGGCTTGAATGCCAGTGGGTGGAGTGCACATTGTCCATTCTTTTTCAAGAGGTGCTTCTATTGCTGGTGCTACTTCTGTCTCCTCTATCACCTGAGGCACTGGTGTATACTCCCTCATTTCCACAATGTATCCCTTGATGTAGGCTCCACCATCGAAAGCAGGTTTACCCCAGGACAGAGACACAGAAGACTTTGTGTAATCTGTCACCTTGGGGTGGTGTGGGGGTCCAGGTGGTGTTGTGGCATCACATGCTCTGTAGAACAGGGACAACTCGCTGAGGTCTCCGATACCAGCCTCATTCTCAGCAGCGACACGGAACTCATAGAAGTGATCTGTCATCAGGCCAATGACCTTGAAGTGGGTGTCAGTCAGCTTTTGTCTGTTGCATTTTGTCCACCTTACACTGTCCTTGTCACGTTTTTCAAGATGGTAACCTTTAATTTCAGCTCCCCCCATGTTTTCTGGAGCAGTCCAAGATAGAACCATAGAATCCTTTGTGATTTGACTTGCTTCTGGAGTTCCAGGAGGACTAGGCGGCTTGTAAGGATTTCGTGCAACGATGGGTTCACTCTCAAGATAATCACCAATACCATATTTGTTAACTGCCCTGACTCTGAAAATGTACTCATTAGCTGGGAGTAAATTCATCACTTTGTGGTAGAGAGACTTGACATTTGGTGCAACTACTGTCCAGGACAACCTACTAGTCTCTCTCTTCTCCAAAACATAGTGACTGATACTGGCTCCACCATCCAGAGATGGTTCAGCCCAGGCAAGTACACACCTGTCAGCCATGACTCCAGTCACCTTAAAGGGTCCATTGGGTGGACCTGGTTTATCAAGAACTTTAACAGTAATGGGGAAGGCTTTTGTACCACCAAGATTTTTTAGAACAAGGTCGTAGTGGCCACCATCAAGTTTTGTGACATCCTTGATGGTCATGGCTGCACGTTTTTGTGTGGTCTTCACTTCAATGCGCAAGACTTTCTCCATTTCTTTGCCCTCTTTCAGCCAGACAACATCGGGAATTGGTTTTCCATGAATGTCAGCATCAAGAAGCAAACTCTCTCCAGCATTGATAAAAATTACATCATTGTATTTGGGATCCATTGAAGCCCTTGGTGGTTCAATTTCATCAGTAGCAGTGATCGGTCCAGAGCTGTCAGATGGCTTACTGAAGACCCCGGCGGCATTTCTTGCAATAACTCTGAATTCATACTGCTCATTCTCTGTGAGGCCAGTGATTACATACTCAGTCTCAATTATATTGGTAAAGTTAGCTCTTACCCAGCGCCCATCAGGGGAGGAGAGATCTTTCCTTTCCACAATATATCCATTTACTTTGCTGCCACCGTCATACTGAGGCTTGGTCCACTGAATTTTTATTAGATTCTTAGAAATAGTTACAGCTTCAGGGGCACCAGGAGGATCGCATGGGTCACGAGCAACAAAAGACTCAGATACTTTGCTGCATCGGCCAATGCCAACAATATTTTCTGCGTAAACTCTGAATTCATACCCAACACCCTCCTCAAGATTGCAGATCTTGAACTGGGTATCAGTGATAAGAGTCTTGTTTAGTTTGTTCCACAGGATGCTGCTTCTCTCCTTGCTTTCCAGATGGTAACCAATGACTGAACTTCCACCATCACTGACTGGCTCATTCCATTCAATGATCATCATTTCCTTAGTTGCAGATTTGACAAATGGTGTTCCTGGAGGCCCTGGTGATTTGTATGGATATTGTACCACAATGGCCTTGGAGTCCAGTGGCACGCCCTTTCCATATCTGTTTTCAGCTATTATTCTAAACTGGTATTCTGCGCCAGTCTTCAGTTTAGTTACTTTGAAAGCTGTTCTAGCCAGCTGTGTGGTAACTGCTTGCCATGTGGTGGTGGTGGTATCTCGCTTTTCCACTATGTAGCTCTTTACTTGGCATCCACCAGTGTACTCTGGTGGCTCCCAGGAAAGATGGACGAAGGTGTTACTCACTTCAACAACTTTGACTGGACCTTTTGGTGGACCAGGCTTGTCAAGAATAATGACAGTGACATCTTCAGTGATGGTGCCAACAGTACTGGTTGCAGTAATGGAGTATTTGCCAAAGTCCTCTTTGCATGCCTCAGTAATTTGAATTCCAGTTGTTGATGGAGTGTTTTGTACGTTAACTCTGGATGTCACCTTCAAAGCCTGGCCATCCTTCACCCAGTTGACTCTAGGTTTGGGCCTACCACTCACAGGGAACTCCAACTTCAGATCTTTTCCAGCTAATACACTGTAAGTGTTGAATTGCATCTTAATACTTGGTTCCATGGTAATGTCGCTTGCTATTACTGGTGCAACAAGTGCCTTTGGCTCACTTTTTCCCTTTTCGTTGTAAGCAATAATTCGGAATTGGTATTCTGTTCCTGCTGTGAGTCCTGTAACAGTTCCTTCGCATGTCTTTGTATTTGTTACAACTCCCCACTTGTCTGTGCCTTTAGGGAGCATCTCAATCAGGTAGCCACCAATCCTACTGCCTCCGTCATACTCTGGTTTCTCCCATGCCAGTGTGGTGGTGGTTTTAGTAACATCAGTGAGGAAAACCTTTCCAACTGGCAGTGGTACCTCAGAGGCCTTGGAAGCAGTCTTTGTTTCAATAGCTTGGCCAACACCATATTCATTCTCAGCCATGACTCTGAAGTAGTACATAGCACCTTCAAATAAATTCTCAACTTTGAATGTAGTCTTAGTGCATTTTGTGGAAACATTTGCATACGCTTTCCTGGTTGATTCACGCTTATCGATAACATAGTTCTTGATTTTAGATCCTCCATCAATCAGGGGCGCTTCCCATACAAGAGTGACAGAATCTTTCTTGACATCTTTAACCACAAGTTTCTGTGGGGCCCCAGGTGTATCCAGGACTTTCACAGAAACAATCTCAGAAACAGAGCCAGTGATGTTTGTTAGGCTCAGGCTGTATTTTCCAGAATCATTCCTATCACACGAGTCAATGGTCAGCTGTGTGAAGTTGACAGCCTTCTCCACCATAGTTTTTTCAGTCAGAGCTCCCTCATCCTTTGTCCACTTAATCTCAGGTGTTGGTCTTCCCTTGAATGGAACATAGATTCTAACAGACCCACCAGCTTTTACGGTTATGCCCTTTCTCAGCTCTGAGTCAAGATGAATCTGTGGTGGGTCCACCCTTTCTTCTGGCTTACAAGTTCCAGAGAGAGCAGCTGGTTCACCAACTCCCAGTTTGTTTAGAGCACACACTTGAATCTTGTAGTCTTGACCCTCATTTAGTTTTGTAATTTCATATTTGTTGACACGCAGGCCAGTAGGGGGCGTAACCATGGTCCATTCCTCCTCTTCAGCCTTGCACACTTCAACGATGTAACCTTGGATGGCAGTACCGCCATCAGACAGAGGTTTACCCCATGAAACTGTGACAGACGTTTTTGTAGAGTCAACTACATTGACATATGCTGGGGGACCAGGTTTGTACTTGGGATCACTGGCCCTGTAATATGAACTGGGAAGGCTTGGCTCTCCCACTCCAACTATGTTTTCAGCAGCCACTCTGAACTCATATTCGTGGCCAGTGGTAAGTCCTGTAACCCTAAAGGAGAGATCAGTGACTTTCTGTCTGTTGCATCTGGTCCATTTAATTCCAGCTCTGTCCTTCTTTTCAATTATGAAACTGGTGATCTCACTGCCTCCATCACTATCAGGGGCAGACCAAGTGATGGTCATGCCATCATGAGCAATGTTGGACACATCCTCAATGTGAGGTGAACCAGGTGGAACAAATGGAGTCCTCATAATCACTGCATTAGACTCCAGTGGCTCACTGACACCATGACTGTTAACTGCCATGACACGGAACATGTACTCATTACCTTCCAGTAATTTGGTGACTTTGTAGCATGTAGTCTCACAGCTGTTAGAAACAACAGTCCAAGCTAATCGACTCGTCTCTCTTCTTTCGATGATGTAATGTGTAATAGGACTACTTCCGTCATGTAGAGGGGCGCGCCATGCCAATGTGCATCTATCTTCAGCTATTCCAGTGACATGGAGGGGTCCTTCACACTGGCTAGGCCTATCCAGGACAACAACCTTAAAAGGAATCGTTTCACTGCCGGCTTCATTTGTCAGCAGGAGTGTGTAAGTTCCACCATCAATTCTCACAGAGTCCTTAATGACAATCATAGCATGATTTTCTGTGTTTTTGATCTCTAGTTTGAGGGTATTCTCAACTGGTTTTTCATCTTTGAACCACTGAATTGTAGGTGGCGGCTTGCCACGGACATCTGCATCTAACTTGAATGACTCTCCAGCATTGATGACGACAGTCTTGGTAAACGCAGGGTCAATGGAGAATTTGGGTGCCTCTACCTTATCACTTGCAGTGATTGGTCCACTGTTGTATGATGGCTTGCTGACTGTGCCAACAGCATTTTTAGCAATGACTCTGAAGTCATATTGTGCATTTTCAGTCAGGCCAGTAACAGTAAATTGGGTCTCGATCACATTAGTGAAGTTTGCCCTTACCCATCTGCCTTCTGGCAGATCACGCTTCTCTATTGTGTAGCCAGTGATATTACTGCCACCGTCATATGCTGGTTTAGTCCACTGAATGACAATAGTATCTCTGGTCACATGGATTGCCTCTGGTGTGCCAGGAGGATCACATGGGTCACGAGCAAAACAACCCTCTGAAACCTTACTGCTCCTGCCAATACCAACAATGTTTTCTGCATAAACCCTGTATTCATACTCAGTACCCTCCTCCAAGGGATAACTCTTGAAAATAGTCTCATGAATAAGTGTTTTGTTGATCTTGACCCAGAGAATACTATTCCTCTCTTTGCGTTCAAGATGGTAGCCAAGAACAGGACTGCCTCCATCTGAGACAGGTTCATGCCACTCAACAACCTGGTGGTCCCTGGAGAGAGAAGCGATAAAGGGTGTGCCTGGTGGTCCCGGCTCTCTATATGGGTACTGAGCAACTACAGCTGATGAATCCAGACCATGACTCTTACCATAACGGTTTTGGGCTATGATCCTAAACTGGTACTCAGCTCCAGTCTTCAGTCTAGCCACTTTGATGCTTGTTCTGGCACAATTGATGCTCACATTTTCCCATGTAGTTGTAGTAGTATCTCTCTTTTGAACTATGTAGTTTGAAATTTGGCATCCACCATTGTGTTTTGGTGGGTCCCATGAAAAAGTGACACTCTGTGTCGTGATTTCATCAAATCTCACAGGACCAGATGGAGGGCCAGGCTTGTCAAGCACAATGATTTCAACAGATGTTTCCTTCTTACCAGCTGAGTTAGCAGCATTGATGCTATACATGCCACCATCATCACCCGCTGCTTCCTTGATACTTAGCGTTGTATGTGTTGGTGTATTGACAATGTTTACTCTGGTGGTAAATTTCAAAGGAGCTCCATCTTTAGACCATGAGATTGTCGGTTTAGGACGTCCAAAGATGGGAATATCAATGTTCATGTCCTTGCCTACATGAACGCTGTAACTGCTGAATGCTGGGCGAACATCAGGCTCAAAGACCAAGTCTTTGGTCATCACTGGACCAGCAAGAACTTTGGGGTCACTCTTTCCCTTATCATTGATTGCTGTAATCCTAAACAGGTACTCTTCTCCTGGGTTTAGGTTGGAAACGGTAGCTTCCATTGTCTTGAATGTGTTTACACCAGACCATTTCTCCTGGCCCTTCAGCTGTACCTCAAGCAGATACTGCACAACTCTGCTGCCACCATCGTATTCTGGCCTCTCCCACGCCAATGAGATGCTTGTTTTGGTCTGATCTGTAACATTCAATTTCTTTGGAGACTGGGGCACCTCTGAAACCTTAAGAGGGTCAGCTGTTGCTGCAGGCAGGCCAACACCATGAGCATTCTCAGCAAGGACTCGGAAATAGTAACTGCACCCCTCCTGGAGTGACTCAATCTTCCATGTGAGAGCATGGCAGTTTGTTACAACAGATGCAAATGTTTTACGTGTGCTTTCTCGCTTTTCAATAATATAGTTCTTGATCTTTGATCCACCATCCAACAGAGGTGGTTCCCATGCCAGTGTTACTGACTGGTTTGTAACTTCCTTCACTTTAAGATTAACAGGAGCGCTAGGTGTGTCAAGTACACGGACAACAACAAATGCTGACTTGGTTCCACTGGAGTTCTCTGCCGTGACTGTGTATTTTCCACTGTCATATCTGCTCATTTTATCTATTACAAGTGACGTATAACTGCTGATTGTCTCAACCTGAGCAGTCTCTTTAAGGGAAACTTCATCTTTGTCCCACTTGATAGTTGGAGTGGGTCTTCCTTTAATGGGGATAAACAGTCTAAGTGAAGCTCCTGCTTTAATATTTACAATCTTTCTCAGTTCTGGGTCAATGTCAAGGTCTGGCTCCTCTGTCCTATCCTGCACAACAATACCTCCAGAGACATCAGCATGCTCACCAACTCCCACCTTATTGATTGCACACACTCTAAACTTGTATGTCTGGTTTTCTTTCAGAGCTCCAACTTCAAATTTAGTAGTTTTTATGCCTGTTGGTGGTGTGCACATTTTCCAGTCCTCAGCAGGTACATCTGCATCTGTGGCTTCAGCTGGCACTGCTGGTTCTGTGGCAATGCAGCATTCAACAATGTATCCCTGAATCTCGCAGCCTCCATCACATACAGGCTTTCCCCACGACAAGAATACTGATGTTTTTGTTGTGTCAGTAACTTTTGGGTTGTGTGGTGGGCCAGGCTTGAAGATTGGATCCAGAGCTTTGCAGAATAGGGTTGGTGAGCTGGGCTCTCCAACACCAATAGCATTCTCAGCAGCAACTCTGAATTCATAAATATGACTTTCCAGGAGTCCAGTAACTTTGAATGTTAAATCAGTGACTCTTTGCCTGTTGCATCTGGTCCACCTTACGCCTTCCTTGTCATGCTTCTCAATTACGTATCCAGTAATAGGACTGCCACCATCCTCAGAAGGAGCCTCCCAGCTGAGCACCATTGAATCCTTTTTAATATCCAATATGTCTAGACCCTTGGGTGAGCCGGGTGGCAAATATGGAACCTTGATTTTCACAGGAGCAGAGTCAAGTGATGCACCAACTCCAAATCGGTTGACAGCACGGACTCTGAAGATGTATTCATCATTTTCCAGGAGCTTGGTAACTTTTAGACATGTATTTTCCACTTTGGGGTCAACAATAGTCCAGACTAGTCTGCTTGTCTCTCTTCTCTCAACGATGTAGTGAGAGATCTTGCTACCACCATCTTGTAGCGGTGGCTTCCAAGCAAGGCTGCAGCTGTCTTTGGTTATTCCTGTAATAACCAGAGGTCCTTGTAGTTCTCCAGGTTTATCCAAGACAACCACATTGACTTGTACAGCCTTTTCTCCTCCTGGATTTTTCAACAGCAGAGTGTACTGGCCTCCATCTGAGAGTTTAGCTTCTTTCATAGATATAAAAGCCTTGGTGGGTGTATTCTTAATTTCTCTATGAAGAGTGTTGCCCAGTTCCTGCTCTCCCTTCATCCAATGGATAGAGGGCAGTGGTTTGCCATGGACATCTGCATCAATTTTGAAGTTGTCTCCAGCATTTACCACAACAGTCTGTGTGTACTCTGGGTCAATGCTGATGCGTGGTGGTTCAATCTCATCCTTGGCAGTGATAGGACCACTACTATAAGAAGGAAGACTGAAAACACCAGCAGCATTTCTGGCAATGACACGGAACTCATACTGATTGTCCTGCACAAGTCCAGTTGAAACATATTCTGTCTCAATGACATTAGTGAAGTTAGCCTTCAGCCAACGCCCCTCAGGAAGCTCCTTTTTTTCCACAATGTAGCCAGTCACCTTTGCACCACCATCATATTCAGGCTTGGTCCAGACAATGGTAACAGAGTCCTTAGTGATCTTTGTTGCCTCTGGGGTACCGGGAGGATCACAAGGATCTCTAGCAATATGCCCTTCAGATACTTTGCTTACTTTGCCTATTCCAACAATGTTTTCTGCATAAACTCTGAATTCATACTCCATTCCTGGCTCCAGGCCTGCGGTCTTGAAGGTTTGGTCAGTAATGAGAGACTTGTTCAGTTTGACCCAAAGGATGCTGTTTCTCTCTTTGCGTTCAAGATGGTAGCCCAGGATAGTACTTCCACCATCATTCACAGGCTCATTCCAGGCTACAACCATGTTGTCCTTGGTGCAGGCTGCAATGGATGGTGTTCCTGGGGGTCCTGGGAGCTTGTATGGGTACTGAGCCACAATGCATTCAGATAGAAGGGTTGGGCCCTTTCCATACCTGTTTTCAGCTGTGATTCTAAACTGATACTCAGAGCCTGTCTTCAATCTGCCAGCCTTAATTTTGGTTCTTGCTAGGTTGGCCGATACCACCATCCAGTTAGTGGTAGACGTCTCTCTCTTTTCCACAATGTAGTGTTTGATGGTGCAACCACCATCATACTCTGGTGGATTCCAGGAGATGGTTACACTATCAGAAGTAACTTCCTCCACCTCAACTGGACCTGTAGGCTGGCCAGGTTTGTCAAGAACAACAATGCCAATATTTGCAGTTGTCTCTCCTGCTGTGTTAGTAAGAGTAATAAGGTACTGTCCAACATCATCTTTAGTAGCTTCTTTAACGCTAAGGTTCAGCATTGTTTCTGTGGCACCAAAGTTAACCCTGGTGGTTCTCTTTAAAGGCTGACTGTCTTTAACCCAAGAGACAGCTGCTTTGGGACGTGCAACAAATGGAATTTCCACTGTCAGATCTTCTCCAGCCAAAACACTGAATGTGTTGAACAAAACCTTAGCAACAGGTGCAATCACAAGATCTTTTACTATCACAGGGACACCAATTTGACGAGGGTCACTTGTTCCCTTCTCATTTCTTGCTGCTACACGGAACATGTACTCTTCACCTGCATTTAGTCCACTGATAGTAGCTTCAGTTTCTTTTACAATCATGGCCTGGGTCCATTTATCAACACCCTTAGGCTGGACCTCAATAACATAACAGCCCACTCTGCTGCCACCATCATGTTCCGGCTTCTCCCAACACAGTGTGACACTGTTTTTAGTAACATCCTTAAGAGTGATTTTACCAGGTGGCTGGGGTTTCTCTGATACTTTAACTGATTCACCAGTCTCTATGGGCAAGCCAATACCATATTCATTTTCAGCCAAAACTCTAAAGTAATAGTTGCATCCCTCTAGGAGCTGGTCAACTGTGAAGGTGGTATTGTGGCAGTTAGCATTAACTGTGGCATATGCTTTCCTTGTAGACTCACGCTTTTCAACAATATAGTTCTTTATCTTAACTCCGCCGGTGTTCACTGGTGGATCCCACGTTAGAGTGACAGCTTCATTTGTGATAGCAGTAATCTTCAAATTTTGTGGAGCACTTGGTGTGTCAAGAACCCTGACTTGGACTGTAACTGTCTTAGAGCCAGAGCTGTTTTCAACAGTAAGATTATATTTTCCACTGTCAAATCTGTTTACATTTTCTATTACAAGAGATGTGTATGACATTGTACTGTCAATTGTTGCCCTATCCACAGGCTCTCCATCACCCTTGGTCCATTTAGCCTGAGGAGCTGGCCTGCCTCTGAGAGGCACAAACAGTCTGAGAGAGCAGCAAGCTCGAAGACTGACCACTTTACGAAGTTCGGCATCTAAATCAATCTCAGGTGGGAGGAGTCTGTCCTCTGCCTTGGGACTTCCAGGTACAGATGCTGCCTCTCCAATTCCTTCACTGTTGATGGCAGAGATATTTATCTTGTACTCCTGGTTCTCCTTCAGATTGATAATAGTAAAAGAGGTTGCAAGGAGACCTTCTTTGGGTGTCACAATGGTCCATTCCTCCTCTTCCTCCTTTTCAGATGGGATGCATGTCTCCACAATGTAGCCAGTAATTTCAGAGCCACCATCATATACAGGTTTGTTCCAGGCAACAGTAATTGAAGACTTGGTTGTGTCCAAGATTCTGGGGTTGCATGGAGCGCCTGGCTGGTATAGTGCATCACTGGCCTTGTAGAATGGACTTGAAGCACTTGGTGCACTCACTCCAGCAGCATTCACTGCAGATATTCTGAATTCATATTCATGTCCAGGGACAAGGCCAGTAGCCTTGAACTGTAAATCTTTGACCTTCCTCTTGTTGCATTTGACCCAACGAAGGCCTATTCTGTCTTTCCTTTCAATATTATAGGTGGTAATAGGTGTTCCACCATCACTCTTTGGTGCTTGCCACATAAGGACCATTGAATCTTTAGTGATAGCCGTTACCTCAGGATTCTCTGGAGGATCTGGAATAACGTATGGATTGTCTGCAATAGTGGGTTCTGATTCGAGAGCCTCACCAAGTCCATATTTGTTCATGGCCATAACTCTGAAGATGTATTCATTTCCTTTGAGAAGTTTGGTCACTTTGTGTTCAGTAACTTGCAAGTCTGAAACCACATTGGTCCAAACCAGTCTGCTTGATTCACGTTTCTCAATCACGTATCCTTCAATCTTGGCACCACCATCATCTGCTGGTGGAGCCCAAGTAAGAACACAGTTGTCAGCTGTTACATCGCACACTTGAAGAGGTCCAACTGGTGGTCCAGGTCTGTCAAGCACCTTAACATTAAAGATGTGCTTTGCAAATCCACCAACATTTGTGGCAGTCAAAGCAAATTCTCCACCATCTGATCTGATAGAGTCCTTGCTGGTCAGAGTAGTTGTCAGTTCAGTGAACCTAACCTCAAGTTTCAGTGTGTTCTCAATTTCTTTTCCATTCTTGGTCCAAACCATAGATGGGGTTGGTTGACCGGCGATATCAGCATCAAGCTTGAAGGACTCTCCGGCTTTCAACAGAACAACATCCTTATAGACGGCATCAACCATAATGCGTGGTTCAACAATGTCATCTTTGCAGGTTATTGGGTCTGAAGGGTCAGAGGGCATGCTCACTGCACCTGCTGAGTTTCTTGCTATGACACGGAACTCATAGGAGGTGTCCTGAGTCAGTCCACTGACAGTGAATGTTGTATCTATGATATTGGTGAAGTTAGCTCTGATCCAGCGACCAGCAGGCAGCTCTCTCTTCTCCACGGTGTAGCCAGTAATTTTGAAGCCACCATCATACTCAGGTTTTGTCCACTGGATGGTGATGACATTCTTGTTAACAAATATTGGAACAGGCTGACCTGGTGGGTCTACAGGGTCCAACGCAAGTATTGCTTCTGAAGCCTTGCTGGGTTTGCCGATTCCAGCCATGTTTTCAGCAGTGACGCGGAACTCATATGCAACTCCATCTTCAAGTCCTGTGGACTTAAAGATATTTCCTTTCACAATACCCTTGCTGATCCTGTGCCACACAATGCTGCTCCTTTCTTTCCTCTCAACATGATAACCAATTACTTCGTTTCCACCATCATTCACAGGCTCATTCCAGCCAATTGTTATTGAGTCCTTGGTAAAGGCAACAACACTGGGAGTACCAGGTGGTCCAGGTGCTTTAAATGGATATGCAGCCACTACTGCCTCTGAGGTGATGGGAGGCCCAACACCATATCGATTTTTAGCCTTTATTCTGAACTGGTACTCTGATCTGGTAGTTAGCCGAATTGCTTTAAACATTGTGCGTATGACCGTGGAAGACAGCTCGGTCCATGTTTGGGTGGTGGTGTCTCTAATCTCAACTATGTAGTTGTTAATGGGAACGCCCCCATCATTCTCAGGAGTTTCCCATGAAAAGACGCAGTAGGTACGAGATATTTCCACTATCTTAACTGGACCTTTGGGTGGCCCAGGTACGTCATGTATCTTGATGATGATGTTGTCTGTCATGGATCCAACGATGTTCTTTCCTGTCATGGTATACATACCGCTGTCACCTCTTGCGCATTCATTGATACTGAGAATAACCGTAGCAGCAGTAGTTTCTACATTGATTCTCTGCGTGAGCTTCAGGGCAGCTCCATCCTTCTGCCAAGAGATTGTCGGTCTAGGACGTCCCATAACTGGAATTTCAACCTTGATGTCATCTCCTGCCTTGGCAATAATAGTCTTCTGACAAACACCACGCAGGTCAAACTCAGGGAGAGAAGTGCAATCCCTGACAATGACAGGTTTACTCTCACGTGGAAGACTTCTACCAGAATAGTTGACAGCCATGACACGGAAAATGTACTCTTCACTCTCATTGAGGTTCTTCACTGTGAAGTCCATGCTCTTGACTGTTGTAACATGGGCCCACTGATCAGTTCCCTTCTTCTGAGCCTCCAGGACGTATCCTGTAATTCTGCTTCCACCATCATGCTTTGGTTTGGTCCATCCCAGGCTTACAGAGTTCTTTGTAATATCAGTAGGAACAATGCTCTCTGGAGGAGTTGGTGCCTGGGATGCACGAACTGGATCAGCGGTTTCCACTGCTTCTCCAATTCCATATTCATTCTCAGCAGATACTCTGAAGTAGTACTCGCAACCCTCACCTAGCTCACCAATTCTAACTGAAGTGGTTGGACATTTTGTAATAGCAGTAGCAAATGCCTTGCGTGTTGATTCCCTCTTCTCAATGATGAAGTTTGTGATCTTGGCTCCACCGTCAATGAGGGGCATCTCCCACTGAAGTGTAATGCTTTCCTTATCAATCTTTATGGGTTTTAGGTTGAGTGGAGGTCCAGGTGAATCCAGAACTCTCACATTGATGTCAGCAGTCTTCTTTCCTGCTGAGTTTTCAAGGGTAAGCTCATATTTTCCAGCATCGTTTCTTGAACTCTCAGGAATGAGCAGCATTGTGAATGACTCTGTGCTGTCAATGACTGCACGTGGAACAGCGCCACCCTCTTTGGTCCAGGTAGCTGTAGGTGGTGGCCGACCCTTGATTGGCACGAAGAGCCGAATGGAGCAGCCAGCTCTCACAACAAGGGTTCTTCTCAGCTCAATGTCTAGCTCCAAATCAGGTTCAGCTGCATGTTCCACAATCTCAACGAGTTCTTGGGTTTCAGCAGGTTCACCTGCCCCTTTAGCATTTACGGCACTGATCCTGAAGTGATACTTGGCACCAGTTTCCAACCCAGGAACGACAAATTCTGTGATCCTCAGTGGTGATGATGGGGTATCCTTAATCCACTCTTCTGTTCCCTCCTTTTGGTGCTCAATCACATACCCAGTGACTTCAAGACCACCATTATCTAGAGGCTTTCCCCAGTTCAGGGTGGCAGTGGTCTTGGTTGTTTCCGTAACTCTTGGATTCACTGGAGGTCCTGGGACATCTAATAGAAAAAAGAAAGAAATGGTAAGTGTCTCATAAACTAAACAAGGAATAATCTTGACAACTATTGGAAAGATCTTTAAATGCAAAATCATTCTAATGATGAATGTTGCTGGTTTGCATGTTTTTCAAGGTTTTATTTATTTATTTTTTTACTTACAAGCAGCAATTATAGTTTTGACCGGCATAGATGGTTCACTTGGTTCCCCAAAACCTGCGATGTTCTCAGCAAGTACTCGGAACTCGTATTCCACTCCCTTAGTGAGACCCGTAACTTCGTAGCTGAGTTCAGCGATGGATTTCTTGGATGCCCGTAGCCATCGCATACCCTTCTTTTCCTTCTTTTCAACACAATAACCAACAATGTCACTTCCTCCATCCTCAGTTGGTCTTCTCCAGGTCACAGTTACACAATGTCCATCAACTTTCTCCACTTCTGGTTTAGATGGGGGGCCAGGGGGGCCTACAGACAAACAAATAAACAAATAAATAAACAAACAAATGAATAATAAATTGGAATCTAAAAAAATTGTTACTGATGCAGTCAAAAACACGGATGGATGGATGGATGCATGATGGATGGATGGATGGATGGATGGATGCATGATGGATGGATGGATGGATGGATGGATGGATGGATGGATGGATGGATGGATGGATGGATGGATGCATGCATGATGGATGGATGGATGGATGGATGGATGGATGGATGGATGGATGGATGCATGATGGATGGATGGATGCGTGATGGATGGATGGATGGATGCATGATGGATGGATGGATGGATGCATGATGGATGGATGGATGGATGAATGGATGGATGGATGGATGGATGGATGGATGGATGCATGATGGATGGATGGATGCATGATGGATGGATGGATGGATGGATGGATGGATGGATGCATGATGGATGGATAGATGGATGGATGGATGGATGCATGATGGATGGATAGATGGATGGATGGATGGATGCATGATGGATGGATGGATGGATGAATGGATGGATGGATGGATGCATGATGGATGGATGGATGGATGGATGGATGGATGGATGGATGGATGGATGGATGCATGCATGATGGATGGATGGATGGATGGATGGATGGATGGATGGATGGATGGATGCATGATGGATGGATGGATGCGTGATGGATGGATGGATGGATGCATGATGGATGGATGGATGGATGCATGATGGATGGATGGATGGATGAATGGATGGATGGATGGATGGATGGATGGATGGATGCATGATGGATGGATGGATGCATGATGGATGAATGGATGGATGGATGGATGGATGGATGCATGCATGATGGATGGATGGATGGATGGGTGGATGGATGGATACACACCAAATCTATCGACCATCTTGGCGGCTTCAGAGTGTGATGGCTCACTGGCACCATACTGGTTAACAGCAGAGACTCTGAAGAAGTACTCGTTGCCCTGAATGAGTCTGTGGGCCACATAGTGACAGTCAATGACCTTCTCCTCTAAGACCGTCCAGAGCAGGCGGCTTGTCTCTCTCTTCTCCAGGGTGTAGTATTTGATAGGAGAGCCTCCATCCTCAGCAGGGGCTGTCCATGTGAGAGTCACCTTTTCTGATGAAACGCCGCTGCATTCAATGGGTCCTGGAGCACTGGGAACATCTAAAACTTTGACCTTGACAGTTTCCTCCTTTACACCGAAGGGGTTGCTGGCAGTAATGATGTACTCTCCAGAGTCCTTCCTGCCTGCATATTTTACAGACAGAGTGGAGGACGTTGCAGTGGTTTCAATATGAACAAGGTCCGAGGGTTTGAAGTACTTCCCTCCCTTTGACCAGCATGAGGTTGGTGCTGGTTTGCCTAGAATACTCGTGGCAGTGATGACAATAGTGTCACCAGCTCGGACGGTCAGACCCTCCATCACCTGAGCATCAATAGTAATGGTTGGTGCAGCTGTTGGAGAAAATATTACATATTTAACCTTTCATGTAGCGTCCCAGTTTCTCTGTCTAACGAAAAAATGTCTAAAAATCTTCATCTCACCATATTCATCTGTGCAGATAATGGTGTCCGTCTGCTCGGAGGGTGGGCTGAGGGCACCGGCAGCATTCTTTGCCCTGATCCTGAACTCGTATTTGCATCCCTCTTGCAGATCAGCAACAGTGAAGGCAGGTTCCACAACGTTCACATTGTTGGCTTTCACCCAGATCTTTGAAGGCAGGTCTCGTTTCTCAACGATGTAGCCGGTCAGCCTGTGGCCGCCATCAAACTGAGGCTCCGTCCACTTGAGGGTCACGCTGCTTCTGGAGATGCTGATTACATCTGGCTTACCAGGTGCATCTATTGACACAAGTAGGAATCATCAGACACTTTTGCATGAAGCTTTAGCATTTTATACTCACGGACACTCTGAACCTTCTGAACTCACCAATGGGATCCAAAGCCACTTGCGGATCGGTGGGAGCACTCGGCCTGCCGATGCCAGCCAAGTTGATAGCCATTACTCTGAACTCATACTCCAGACCTTCGGTCAGCCCAGTTACCTTGTGTTCCTTCATCCTCAGGGCAGCTGGACTGGCCCTCTTCCACAACATACTGTTCCTCTCCTTGAACTCTACATGGTAGCCTGAACGTTGCATCAAAGAGAGCAAAGAGAATCCACAGTGAGCTCATGTCGCATACTTTTAAATGAAAATGTTGGCTGTCAGAAAAATGCACATATAAGAAGTTAATTGTTTCAGACTCCACCTGTGATGGGAGATCCTCCTGTCTTCCTGGGATCCGACCAAGCCAAGTAGGCAGAATCATGGCGCATGCTCATGATCTCAGGAGGAGCGGGTGCATCTGGAACATCTGGAGAAGAACAGCAAGAAACAGTGTTGGAAAGTTAGCGAAGTTCCCATGGTGCTTTGGTTTAGCGCTCCACACAGAACAAATACTTACTGAATGGATGTTTGGCTACGATGGGATCAGACTTGAGTCCATCTCCAATGCCATACTTGTTCTCAGCACAGACTCTGAATATATATTCTGTTCCCTCATGGAGGCCTGTCACTCGCATGCTATTCGTCTCCACATTGGAGGACACCGTCACCCACATGTTGGTGATGGAGTCCCTCTTTTCCAGAATGTAGTTGGTAATCTCTGAGCCACCATCATCCTTGGGAACACCCCACTTCAGTGTCGCCCCATCAGCAGTCACATCTTTGAACTTAATTGTGCCAGCTGGGATGCCAGGTTTCCCCACCACCCTAAAATGAGACGGAGGAAACATTTTCAGCTTTGCTTTGATTTCTACAGTATAGCTGCATAGGTACGACCATGTTCCACCAGCCTAACCGGATGAAGATGGTAGACTCCTTGCTGCCAGCACTGTTTCGCAAGGTGATGGTGTACTTAGAAGCATCAGTTCTCTGGCAGTCTCTGATCAAGAGGGTGGTGTTTACTGCAGATGACTCTGCACACACTCGGCCAGTGTCTGTCAGGTCCTCATCATCTCCCTTCTTCCAGGAGACCTTGGGAGTAGGTTTGCCAATGATAGGGATCTTCAGACGGACGGTGCTGCCCTCTTTGGCGATGTAGCACATGTTGGGCAGCTCTCTTAAGTCACAGGTAGGATAAACTTTGAAGGGAAGAAAACGTATTTTACAACTCTTCTTCAAACATTGCAAGCTCATCGTACAAGTTCTTTGAATGGAAAGTCCGTAAACTTGCAGACTTACTGATCTGGTCCTTGGCGACCACTGTCAGGTCTTTGGCAGAGCTCTCTCCTGAGTCATTTACAGCCTTGACACGGTAGTTGTACTCTCTGCCCTCCACCAGGTCCTTGGCACTATACTGCATATTCTTGGACCTCATAAGCTCTTTGTATTTATCTTCCCCATTGAGAACCTCTAGCACATAGCAGGTGATGCGACTGCCACCATCAGTCAGTGGTTTCTTCCAGCTTAGAGTGCAAGAGTCCTTGGTCACCAGCAGGGTCTTGAAGTCCATGACTGGTCCTGGCTCCTCTGTAAAAGTCAAAATAGTTGGTGTGAATTAGATTTATGAGAATACAAAACAAGTTAAAAATGAAGAAATCTCTTTCAAACACACCTGTTGCTCTAACTGAGTCGGCCGTCTCACAACACTCTCCAGCACCAAGCTGGTTTACGGCTGACAGTCTGAAGCAGTAGGACCGTCCAGCATCCAGGTCGGGAACCTTGAATGACGTCTTGTTGCAGTTGTTTGAGACAATGGACCAGGCCTTTCTCTCAGTGTCACGCTTCTCCACTATGTAGTGGGTCACTTCAAAGCCACCGTCAATCAGAGGAGCATCCCAAAAGAGGGAAGCACTATCCTTGGAGGTCTCTTTCACCATCAGGTTAACTGGTGGTCCAGGAGTGTCTGAAAAAATGCAGAAATATGTCCGATGACTTTAAACTGTATTCAGCAGAATCACGAAGAAACAGAGATTATCTACCTAGTTTGTGTTACAATAAAAAAATGTAATATTTTACTAACCAAAAACTTTGACAACAATGGTGTACATCTTCATGCCAGCAGAGCTTTCCAGGTTCAAAATGTATTTGCCAGCATCGTATCTGTTGACGTGTTCCACCAGTACCAGGGTGTCTGTGCTGCTGGATTTGATAACAATGCCCTGACGATCTTTGATGTTGGTGTTCATCTTTGCCCAGATGACCTTGGGAGGGGGACGACCCTTGATGGTGGCCTGCAGTCTCATGGTAGCACCAGCCTGCAGCTCTAGGACTTCCTTCAGCTCGGCACTCAGCTCTGCTTCTGGAGGGACTGAGTAAAAATGCAAAGGACAGATGCATGAATGACAGCTGACTTTTCCAGGGTTCGACTAGGTTCACAGAAGAATCCGAGCTTGTGTGTTTTATCTAAACTGTTATGTTGTTTTGCTCAAATCACTGATGGCAGTTAAAGTCACTGCAGCTCAGTGAATCCATACCAATGATGTCCTTGGCGACATGTGTGCCTGGTACTTCAAGTGCCTCGCCGAAGCCCACTTTGTTGACAGCGGTGATGCGACACTGGTACTCTGCCTTGTCGATGAGGTTTTGAATTATGTAGCTGGTCTCCTGCAGATTCCTGGGGACATTGCAGCGGATCCAGTCCTTGGTGTTGGTCCTCTTGCATTCCACCAGGTATCCAATGATGGGACTTCCACCATTGTTTGCAGGGGCAGTCCAAGTGAGACTGATGGTGCTGTGGGTGGTGTCAGTTACACTGGGGTTCACAACAGGTCCAGGAGGAGCTGGAAAATAACACAATGATCCAGGTTAGACTGTTGGCAGCAACAAAAGGGGAATTTTTAGAAAAACTGATCTCTGGACTCACTAATGGGATTTTGTGCAGTGACACCAGCTGATGCTTCACTGGGTTTGCCGTGCCCAGCCACATTAACTGCGATGACTCTGAACTCATATTCCGCTCCTTCTGTTAATCCTGTTACTTCCAGTGTCCTTTCTGTCATCGGCTTCCTGTTCATCCTGGTCCAGTTCATCTCTTTGATCTCTTTCTTTTCCAGCATGTAACCTAGAATGGTGGACTTTCCGTCATCGGCAGGCTCCTTCCAGCTCACAGTCATATGGTCTTTGGTCATGTTGGTGATCACGGGAGCTTCACAGGGGCCAGGGACCGCTGAAATGGACATCAGAGGCAACATCCATGTTTAAAAATGCATTTCAGGTTAGAAACTAATAAAAATCAGGAAGCATGTCGGGAGAATAAATCCCACAGCAAACAGGTGCTTGTCTTTTATCGTCTGGTTCAAACTGCCATTGAAGTTGCTGGTGACTCACTGTATGGGTTCTTGGCGATGACAGGGTTGGTGATGAGGGGGTCCCCAACGCCCCAATTGTTCTCAGCACGGATTCGGAACTGGTATTCATGACCCTCAATTAGCTTTTCCACGTTGAACTCAAGGATGTCACCCTTGATCTTGGCTGAAACCTGGGCCCAATTAGCTCTGCTGGTTTCACGCTTGTCCATAATGTAGTTGTTGATGGCGGCACCACCATCTTTTAGAGGAGGCTCCCAGGACAACTTGATACTGGTAGCAAACACCTCAACATATTTGGCGCCAGCAGGAGGGCCAGGCACATCTAAGGAGAAACAAAGCCGATGTTCAAGTTTAATGTAGAATTCAGTGTGAATGCAACCTCAGTGGAATTTCAGTAACTCACCTAGGACGTTAACCTCAATCGCTGCAGTCTTGGAGCCGCTGGCATTCTCAGCCAACACTGTGTAGATCCCTGTGTGCTCCTTGGTGACAGCAGTCATCTCCAGCTGGAAGTGATGCCTCTGATGGCTGATGACCTGGCCTTCACTTGACTTCAGGTTGTCATCACCTCTCTTCCATATGACTCTGGGCATGGGCTTACCAAACACCTCAGCTTCCAGGAGGACTGTGCTTCCAGCCTTGACCTTGAAACCCTTCTGCATCCTGGCGTTAAGCTCCAGCCTTGGAGGTACTGTGTTTAAAGAAGATGAAATTCAAAATGACCCTGTGCAGACTAATCCATGACACTCCCTGGTTTATCAGATTAGCTAATGGGGTGTGAAAACTTCTCACCATTCTCAGCACAGACCAGGACTGGGTCTGTGGGCTCTGAGGGCTTGCTCATGTTGACAGCAGTTTTGGCAGTGACTCTGAACTGGTACTGAAGGTCACTCTCCAGGCCAGTCACTGTAAACTCTTCCCTTGGGACGTTTTGACTGCTGGTGTTGCAGCGTATCCAAGCATCTCCAGGCACACGCATGGCCTCCACGTAGTAGCCTATGATCTTGCTTCCACCATCGTTCTTTGGACGGGCCCAAACCAAGGTGACAGAGTTTTTGTTTACATCCAGGATCTCAGGTTTACCTGGAGTGTCTGTGATACAAAGAGACAAGTGGGTCACCATAAGCAAAACCTTTCAGTACAATACAACAAGGTTCCAGCTGCTGGTGTAAAACTTACCAACAGGGGTTCTGGCTGTCACAAAGTCCGTCTTCTTGCTTGGTTTGCCCTGACCAGCGCGGTTGATGGCAGACACTCTGAATGTGTATTCCAGGCCCTCGATGAGGCCAGCACATGGGTACTCAGTAGTGCGAACGACAGTGTCGTTGGCCTTCACCCACAGAAGACTGTTCCTCTCCTTTCGCTCTATGTAGTAGCCGGTGATGGGGCTGCCGCCATCACTCTCTGGCTTATCCCATGCAACAAACATGCAGTCCTTGTTGGTCTTGTTGATGCGACAGTTGAGAGGCTCACTAGGAACATCTATTAATAAAATACAAATTAAATACAATATGATGCAAAATACACAAATTTGCATGAACATGAACTTACATCTGCGGCTAACTGAGGCTACCACAAGGTGACCTAAACTTACCGAATGGGAACTTGGCAACCATCCTGTCAGACTGAATGGGGTCTGACACACCAAAACGGTTCTCAGCCCGGATGCGGAACACATACTCCTTCCCAGGAATGAGCTTTCCCAGCCTGCAACTGGTCTTTGAGCATGAAGACACGGCTGTCACCCAGTCACCCCTGCTCACATCACATTTCTCAACCACATAGTTGGTGATATTGCTGCCCCCATCCTCCAAGGGTTTATTCCAGGACAGGGAGCAAGCATCAGAGTCAATGTCACTGATCTCCACAGGGCCTTCAGGAGGTCCAGGGATGTCTGAAATACATAGAAAGCTAAGCTGAATCACGTTCATTCTCTGTACTAGAGTACCAAACTTTTTAATTTAACCCAGAATGAAACACACCTCTGATGACAATCTTTAAGCTTTGTGACACCTTTGCTGAACTGTTCTCGGCTACAAGGCTGTACTCTCCACTGTCAGTCCTCGACACATCCTTGATGATCAGGACACACAAGTTGCCAGACTGATGCACTGCCAGACGGCTGGATGACACCACTGCATCCTCACCACGCATCCACTTACAGGTCGGCGCCGGTTTCCCTGAAACCAGCGCCTCAACTCTGAGCTTGGCTCCAGCTCTAGCGCCCGCTGTCTCAGACATAACAATCTTTGGCTCCACTGTGGGTTAGGGCATGAAAATCTGACTTATTACATTTCTAAAAGTGACTTTGACAGCTTTTAAGCAGACATGATATCATACATTATTCCTTGGACTGGGCTATGCTGTTGTTAACACAATTAATTAAAAAATAAGATAATGAGCTAAGTGGGTATAAATCTTCTGTCAAGTAATAATGAGCACAGGTAAGAACATACCCATCTGTTCCTTGATCTCAACCGCCTCCCTGGTCTCGGTGAACGAGCTCATGCCCATCACGTTCTTGGCCGCCACCCTGAACTTATATCTCTTGCCTTCCTTTAGCCCACTAACACTGATAGTCAGACCTTTCACTGTCGTGTAGGCGTTCCATTCTTCCTTCACAGGTTCTGCTTCCTCTTCCTCCTCTACCACTGGAGGTGGTGGAGCTTCCTCTCCTTCAGGGACCTGTGTTTTGCCATATTTAAAGATTGCAGGTTAATAACTGATACTCACTAATAACCAAGTCTGATCTGTAAAACCATCTTTAGAGTATCTATAGATGGATATGAACCAACCGGTTAGTTTTTAAGCACATTTAATACATCACAAAAAATTAAACCAAAGAAAGACTTTTTGATTGATGCATTCAGAGAAGAACCAGTTCGGTTTCAAACCTCCACAGGTGCCAGTGGTTCTGGTGGGGGTTTGACTTCAATATATTCAACTACATAGCCATCGATCTTGGCACCACCATCTCTTTCAGGCTTCAGCCAGCCAACCATGGCACTGTTCTTAGTTATCTCCAGAACCTCGATTTTCTGACAAGGATCCGGCTTGCCTGAGAAAGGAAAACAGATCAATGTGCTAAAGTGTTCGTGTCATCTGTTAAAAGGAGAAATGTGTGAGGACAGAGCACAGATTTAATGTCCGACTCAGCCACTTACTGACAGGATCAGAAGCCATGTAGGAGGTGTGTGTTACTTTGGCAACTCCAGAACCGTACTCATTGACAGCCGTGACCCTGAAGTAGTACTCGGTGCCGGGCATCAGACCACTGACTTTGAAGGGAATCTTGTCTGCTGGAACTTCAGCCTTGACAGTTGTCCATGTTTTACGATCAATCTCACGCTTTTCAACAATGTAGTGAGTGACCTCGCTGCCACCGTCGTTCTCTGCAGGACCCCAGGACAGCATGGCGGACGTCTGTTTGATGTCCGTAGCTTCAAGACCCACTACAGGTCCAGGAGTGTCTGTTAGGAAAGATCAACATTTTTCATTTATTTATTTTATTATATATTTTTCTGATTTAAAACTATGCTGGGATAGCTATTTAACGGCGGTAAAGTGAGTCTTGCTTGGACTTACCCAGAACTTTGACAGTGACAAACACGGCCTTCTCTCCTGCAGAACTCTGCAAAGTCAGGCAGTATTTGCCAGAATCATCTCGGGTGCTGTCAGGGATTACCATGAAGGTCATGGTGTCGATGAGGTCAACTTTACCCTTCCTGACCACATTATCAATACCCATCCTCCTCCACGTGACCTTAGGAGGTGGTCTTCCTCTGATGGTGGCACAGAGCCTGATGGGGCAACCAGCTCTAACTGTCAGCCCCTGCTTCAGGTTGGCATCCAGATCAATCTCTGGTGCCTCTGTTGGAGGAAACACAGATTTAAGTTTCAGCCCATTTTACTACCAGTTAAAATCATTTTTCTGTTTCTGCCCTCACCTAGGATTTCCCTTGGAATGACAGCACCTTCCAGGTTACAGGGCAGGCTCATGCCCACCTGGTTCTGAGCAGACACTCTGAATTCATACACAAGTTTCTCATCGAGACTTGTAACGGTGAACTCACACACCACAAGCTGTGCTGCTACGTTGCACCTTTTCCAGCCTTCATCTCCTTTCTTGGCTGCTCCCTGCGACCTCATCTCCACCACATAGCCAATGAGGGGAGCGCCTCCGTCGGACACTGGCTTGGTCCAGCCCAGGCTAATTGTGGATTTGCTGCTATCCACAACTTTCAGGTTGGTAGGAGGTGCAGGGGGTTCTGTAAGAAGACACAACGGTGTGTAAGGAAATGGATATTTGGAGGTTGTTGATAATGGAGATTGTTATCTGCTACGTACCAACTATATCTTTTGCAGTGATGGTGCGAGAAGCCTTGCTTGGATTACCAATGCCAATTTCATTTACAGCCTTAACCCTGTACTGGTAGTCGTGGAGAGGCAATAATCCAGTAACTGTGAAACGGGTTGAAGGGATTGGATCCTTGTTGACAGGAGACCACCTGACAGCATGCTCTTCTCTCTTCTCCAGTAGATACCCTGTGATTGGCTTTCCTCCATCTTTCTCTGGCTCCAACCACTGCACAGTCATCTCTTCCTTGCTGATCTTGGTGACCTCTGGAGCTTCAGGGGCATCAGGCACATTGAACTGGGTGCCAGCAACAATGGCCTCAGTCTGAACTGCAGGTCCAGGACCCATCTTATTCTCAGCTCGAACTCTAAAGATGTACTCATTACCCTCAATAAGACGGGTTACATTAGCTTTGTTGGTGATGACAGCATTAGAGTGAACTGACCAGACGCCCCTCTTGGTCTCACATTTCTCAATAATATAGTTGTAGATATCACAGCCACCGTTGTCCTCTGGGACCTCCCAGGCCAGGTGGCACCTGTCGATGGTGATACCAGACACCTTGAGATCCCTGACTGGGCCAGGTCTGTCCAGTACGTTGACCACAGCAGTAGCAGAGCAGGTTCCTGCACTGTTGGAGGCTGTTATGACATATTTTCCACTGTCAGTGCGTCTGGCACCAGTAAGCAACAGCTTAGAGAAGTCTGTACCAGTTTCTATCTGAAGCTTGGGGCCCTTCCTGATCTCTTCAGTACTCTCATCCTTGGTCCATTTGACATCAGGCTGGGGTTTGCCCTTCACTGCTGCATCAATAGCTATGGAGTCTCCAGCCTTCACCACAAGGGTTGCATCCAGTTTAACCTTGACTTCAGGCTCCATAAGTTCTTCCTTAACCAGTATTTCAGCTGTGGTCACCCAGTTACTTTCACCTCCCTCATTCTTCGTCTGAACTCTGAACTGGTAGATCTGATTTTCGATGCATCTGTCTGCCATGAAGTAAGTCTCCTTGATGGCACCTTTGTGAATCCTCTCCCATTCCTCTGCCTCTTTTGGTTTCTTTTCAACGTGGTAGCCTAGGTTACGGCTACCACCATCATTGTCTGGTTTCTTCCACTTGAGGAAGCAGAAGGTCTTACCAATTTCAGATATGTGCAAGTCAATGGGTTCACCAGGTTTCTCAATGGGATCAACTGCCAGAACAGGTGATTTCGTCTCAACAGTTGGACCAGCACCAATCTTGTTTTCTGCTCTGACGCGGAAAAAGTACTCCAAACCTTCAGTAAGAGGAGCCTTTATCAGGCGCTTGGTCCAGTCGTTGGAGATCACCGTCCATCCTCTTTGGCTTGGCTGACGGCACTCAATAACATATTGAGTGATCTCAGTTCCCCCATTGTCTTCAGGGTTCTCCCAGGACACCATGCAGGATTTCTTGGTTGCATAGGCCACTTTCAGGTTCTGGCAAGCTCCTGGTGTGTCCAGGACATTCACCAAAATGGTAGCTTGTGCCTGTCCACTACTGTTCTTGGCAACAATGGCATATTTTCCATAATCTGCCCTGACAGCGTCGTTAATGACCAGCTCACAAAGAGGGTAGTTGTTGTTAATCTCTGTGCGTTTATCCCGGGAAAGAGCTCGGGCATCCTTGGTCCATGTGATCTCTGGATCTGGTCTGCCTTTCACTCTGGTGATCAAACTGATTATCTGACCTGCTCTGATTGTCAAAGAGTCACGGCAGGAAACGTCAACCACAACTTCAGGGGGCACCAGGATGTCTTTTGCCAGGATGGTCTCAGTCAGCTCCCTGGGCTCACTGTCTCCAACCCTGTTGGTAGCTCTGATGCGCAATCTGTACTCCATTCCTTCAATGAGACCTGGAACTCTATAAGCACATATCTTGATGAGATCCTTATTGATCCTGTCCCACTGGGCACTTCCTGACTTCTGAGCTTCAACCACATAGCCCAGAATGGGACTACCTCCATCCCTTGTAGGCTTGGTCCAGCAGATGTCAGCGTAGGACTTGCTCCAGTCCTTCAGTTTTGGGTTACCAGGAGGCCCAGGTTTAGTGATGGCACGAGTGGCCTTGACAGGATCAGAGGAGGAAGAAGGCTCGCTGATGCCAGCAATATTCTCAGCAAATACTCTGAACTCATATGTGTTTCCTTCAAACAGACCAGAGACTCTGTATCTTAGGTCCAACACAGGCGTTTTGTTGACACGGATCCACTTTCCTGTCATTTCTCTGCGTTCAATCACATAGCCGCTGATGGGGCTGCCGCCATCATACTCGGGCAGGGTCCATTCCACAGTCACGGCGTTCTCTGTGATGTCAGAGCACTCAGGCGGGCCTGGTGGACCAGGAGGGTTGAACATGTGCTTCGCAATAGTAGGAGGACTCTCCAGTCCAGCACCAATACCAATCTTGTTTTCTGCACGGACACGGACAATGTACTCACGGCCCTTCTCCAACCTCGACACCTTGGCCTTGGTGCTGGTACCACTGGAGCTAACAACAGACCAGGGTTCCCATGGCTTCTTCACGTCTTTCTTTTCCACCACATAGCTGGTGATGGGAGTGCCACCATCATCTTTGGGTGCCCTCCACTGGATTATCATGTAATCAGGGGTCACCTCCAAGATATTGACGGGTCCAGTGGGCGGACCAGGTAGGTCCAACACCGTGACATGAAGGGCTGCTGTCTTGCTCCCTGCAGGATTTGACACAGTGAGGATGTACTCTCCAGTGTCCCCTCTCTGGCAGTCAGGGATGCTAAGGATGGTTGAGGATCCAGCAGTCTCAATGTGGTATCGGCCTTCCGATACGATCTTCTTGTCATCACTCATCCACTTGGCAGTGGGAAGCGGGATGCCGGTCATCTTGGCCGGTAGAGCAATAGTACTTCCAGCTTTCACCGTGAGGCCCTCAATAAGCTTCACATCAACCTCAATAGCTGGTGGCACTGAAAGACAGCAAAACATCGGCAGTGTTATGAGTGTTTTCAAGCCCTACATGCAAACACAAATCCCATGAATCACATGTCTTACATGTCTTCTCCTGGCAAGTGATCGGGATGCTGGTATCAGGACGGCTCACACCAATGGCATTCTGAGCCTTGACCCTGAAGCGGTAAGTCTTGCCCTCCTCCAGACCTGTGACATGACTGTGGTTATTACTCACAGTCTTGAAGGTGACCCAGTCAGTTTGACCCTCTTCCTGGTGCTCCACAATGAATCCAGTAATTTCGCTTCCACCAGTGCGATCCGGCCACTCCCAGGCCAACCACACCTCTGTCTTGTCTGCATCAGTGTGGTGCAGGTTCTTGGGTGGGCCAGGAGGATCTGAAAGGTTTTCACAGAGGAACAGTTTACTTCTAACTTGAGAATGAAACACGTTGAAGCATTTTCTGGACACATAATTACCCCAGTTTACACAGAGTGCTGAGAACACTCTAGACTGTGAAATTAGAAGTTCAACAACATGGTACACGACAATTTCCACTCACAGAGAGGATCCAAGGCCTTGATGGGCGTCTTGCTAACAACAAAGTCACTCCTTCCAAACTGGTTCTCAGCAGCCACCCTGAACAGGTACTGGATTCCTTCCATCAGGTACAAGGCCATCAGACTCAGCTTCTTATTGGCTGCAGCAACAGGCACCCACTGGTCTGAGGCCACGTCCTTCTTTTGCACAACATAATGGGAGATGACAGCACCACCGTTGTCCTCTGGAGCCTTCCACGTCAGGTAGGCAGACTCGCTTGTCACCTCAGAGATCACCAACTCTCTGGGAGGAGAAGGCTTGTCTGTCAAAGACAAGCGAGAGTTAGAGTAAACTTCGCATGTAACCTGAAATTCCTCCTTTGATGGACATTTCACTTACTTAGCACCAGCACAGCAGTGGTTGCTGACTTCTTTCCAGCAGGGTTCTCCACCGTGATGGTGTAGTTGCCAGAATCTGGACGGACACACTTGGGGATGAAGACTTTGCTTCCAGTAGCGGTAACAGCGACAGTGATGTGAGCAGGAACGTCTCCGTCGTTCTTCTTCCAGCTGACCGTCGGTGTTGGCACACCTTTAATGGAGGCGCTCAGGGTGATATCCGTGCCCAACATGGCCAAGTGGTCACGAGCCATGTTGGCGTCCAGGAGCAACTCTGGCTCCTCTGTGGAGGGAAAAGGAAGGTTTTCACAGACATTCAAAGCAGGTAGCCAGTCAAACAGGATGTCAAACATCTGTTCCGCTGTACAGAAGATTGAGAAGAAAGGATGGAAAGCTCTCTGATCTGTAGGAATTCTGCACGTCTCTGATAACAACACTCAGCACGTGGCTAGTAGTAAAAGAGTCTCTGCCACTTACCAAGTCTGTCGTGGACTTTAATGTTCTGTTTGACATAGGCAGGGTCAGACCTGCCTGCAGCGTTGACAGTAAAGATCCTGAAGGTATACTCCTCTCCATCAGCCAGACCCGTCACCACATAGTGGAGGTCCGGACACTGCTCTGGGGTCTCGTTGGCCTGAGTCCACTCTACGGCACCGGGCTTCTGGTACTCAATGATGTAGCCGAAGATTCGTCCTTTTCCATCGTGGCGAGGCATCTGCCACTTCAGATTGACTGAGTCTTTGGTCTTATCGTAGGCCTCAGGGGTCACCGGAGGACTGGGACACACTGCGAGTAGGAAAAGACAGATAAACCCTGGTTCTTTATCTCAACCATGCCTTACACCAACAGAAAGAAAAAACTGGATTCATTTTATATGTGCCTAAACTGTACAAAACATTAAATAAGCCACATTTTTACGTAAAACACAAAAAACACCAACATGGAAATGAGATTAAAACTGGAGAAAAGTCTGAATGTGTTTCCATGTGTCGCACTGACCGATGGGGTCTTTGGCGAGGATGGGCTTGGAGGGGACACTGGGATCTCCTGTTCCCAGCTCATTCTCAGCTGTTACCCTGAACTCGTACTCGCAGCCCTCAACCAAGTCCTGGACTCGGTACTGAGTGGCTGGGTACAGCGGATCTCTGGTGACCCTGGACCACCTCTTGGCTCCAGGCTCCTTCTTCTCCAGGATGTAGTTAGTGATGGGTTTTCCTCCATCCCGCGGCCGGTTCCACAGCACCAGAGCATTGGTAGCATACACCTCTCTGACTGTTGGCATCTCAGGGGCCTCGGGGACTCCTTCATGGAGGAAAATAGTGGATATTTTTAGGACAACTGAGCGTAATATTTCTGAGCGTACAGTTTATAATTTTCTTTTCCCTTTTTTGGGATCATTCAATAGAACCTTGGACTCAGATCAGAGCAGGAAGACAATATAAAATCACTGCGAGATCTGGGATGAAAAACTGCTGTCATGCTTTAAGGCTTTTTGGTTCTTGTTGGGTTTCTGCTTAAGTCTGTTCTTTAGTTGCTTGTCTTGGTTATCCTGTTTCCTGTTTTATTTTGTAGAGTTCCTTCCCCTGTGTGTTATATTATTTTACTTCCTGTCTCTACACGCCGAGTTTCAATGCAAGTTGCTTCAGGTGATCCTCATTCTGTTTCACTATCCTACCTGAGCAGTGCCTTTAGTTCTAGGGAAATAAATCATCAATCTACCTCTAGCATAGTCCTGGATTTGGGTCCTTCTTCCACACTGAAGTCTAACAACATCAGTTATTAAATTCTTCCTTTAGGTTGGACTAAATGACTTAATGGAGACTGAAATCAAGGAAGCTGCACTGTGGAGAAAAAGTGTTATCATGCTGGGAGGACATACTGAAGAGGTCTTTAGCCTTCATCTCCTCAGACTCCAGAGGGTCACTGATGCCGTACATGTTCTCTGCAGAGATCCTAATGATGTACTCTCTGCCCTCGGTCAGCTTGGGGATCTGAGAAGCAGACACCAGGTTAAGTTTCTGTCCTGCTTTGGACGCAGAAGACCTCTGGACGTAATGAGAGTCGGGCCAAACTACCTTGCATGTGGTCTTGGTTGTGGCAGATGTTACTGTGGTCCAGATGTCTCTGTTGACGTCTCTCTTTTCAATGATGTAGTTGGAGACGTCGACACCCCCGCTGTCCAGGGGAGGCTTCCAGGAGATCACCATGTACTCCCTGTGCACCTCCTCAAACTGCACTGGGCCAACAGGTGGAGTTGGACGATCTGCAGGAAGAGCAGATGTTGGGATGAGAAACTCCCTGCAGGGCTTTCTGTCAGCTTCAGCATCTCATTCACTCATCTAGGTGCTGGTTATCTGCATCCACTCACCAACAACTGTGACGATGCAGACTCCCTTCCTGGACCCGGTACTGTTCTCCACGACCACCACATATCTGCCGCTGTGCTCCCGCTGAGCCTTCATCACGGCCAGCGACATGGTGCTGAGCGTGTTCTTGAACATGACGTGTTTGTCGGCTTTCAGCTCCTCGTCGTCTCGGTACCAGATGATGGCGGGAGGAGGTTTGCCTGTGTAGCGGCCCTGCAGCAGACAGCTCTCTCCCACACGGATGATGATCTTATCACGGAAGTCCAGCTCAATGGTTGGCGGCTCTGCAAGGAAGGTAAAATCAATTATCCCAATTACAAAAAGAAAATGTGACAAATGGAGGCTAAACGTCTTTAAAACCTAAACTCTTGGATTTCTGCATGCTGTATGGATATATTTGGACTTGGCTGGTGAAGCTATTTGGTCCAACTTTGAGCCTCAGTGTTGGAAAGTCACCAGTTAACATGTCAAAGTTAGCAGATGCTAAATGTTTATTTATCTGACTCCCCCCAATTTCTTTGTAGAAGAAAGAAAATGGCCTGCGTGCACACTGGAAGAAAACCCAAAATAAAATGCCTGAAAGAAATCTGCTGTTACAGAGATCTGAACCTTCCCAACCTTCATCTCCAGAGATTCGTTCACGAACCTGCTGATTAAAACTCACCCAGTTCGTCCTTGCAGGTGATTGGTTTGGTGCAGAAGGACGGTTTGCCCGGTCCGACCTCATTGACGGCGATCACCCTGAACTCGTAGGTGTCGCCCTCCCTCAGCCCATCGTAGGTAAACTTCCTCTCCATCAGCTTCTCCTTCGTCAGTCTGGTGAATTTGTCTTTGCCGATCATGCGCGCCTCCAGGATGTACATAGTGATCTCAGAGCCTCCATCATATTTGGGTGCTTTCCAGGTGACACTGATCAAATCCTTGGTAACCTTGGTGACCTCCAGTTCCTCGGGGCGGTCCGGCACATCTTAAGGAAACAAAAACATGACTGACTGGGAGCTTGCCAAGAGTTAAATGGCCTCATAGCAGAGATGATGATGCAAATCAGCTTCCGGACCTTTGGAGACCCGGGGCCGCAGTGTCTGTTTAAATGAACTCACTGATTGGCTCCTTGATGATGATCTCTGCTGCTGTCTCCATGAAGGGTCCAATGCCAATGGTGTTCTCAGCAGCCACCCTGAAGAAGTAGGCCTTCCCGGGGGTGAGGCCACGAGCCACGGCGTTCTGTCTGCTGGCGGTGAAGTACAGCGACGTCCAGGCTTTGCGTTCAGCCTCACGTTTCTCAATGACGTAATTGCTGATAGGAGAGCCACCATCATTCTCGGGGAAGAACCAGGTGAGCTTGCAGGAGTCGATGCTCAGGTTGTCGGCAATGAAGGGGATGCCTACGGGTCCGGGGACGTCTGAACCACAGCAGAACACCTCTCAGTGAAACAGATTTCTGATGCAGTTTGAACATCACTGAATCTGAATCATTTGCTTTATTCTCACCCAGAACTTCCACTGTGATGTTCTTCGTCTTCTCGCCTCCAGCATTCTTGGCGCTCAGCGTGTAGATGCCGAGGTGTTTCCTTGCACAGGGTTTAATGACGAGCGAAGAGCTGATGGCCGTGGTCTCCACTTTCGCCTCGAAAGGCAGCGCAGCTCCGTCTCTGCTCCAGGTCACCTCGGGCGATGGCCTGCCGGACACGTAGGCGATGATTCGGATCACGCCACCGGCGTGGACCACCATCCTCTCCTTCACTGAGGTGTCCAGGTCCACCTCGGGCGCAACTGAAAGGAAGACATGCAGCATTACATCATCCTTCTCCCACCGGGATTCAGAACCTGCTTCTACGAAACAAAGAAGGTGTCAGGGTCGACTCACTGGTTCTGTCGCTGACCTCCAGAACCTCTGGGACTTCACCTGGCTCACCATTACCAACAGCGTTGAAGGCAATCACCCGGAACCTGTACTGACCACCTGTCTTCAGACCTGTGATCACAAGCCGGGTCCCTCGGATTTCTGTTTCCTTTGCCTGGAACAGAAAAGCGTTTCGGTTTTTTTTGTCCGAGGTGGACCTGGACGCCTCAGTTGCTTTTTGCCCGTTTTTATCGTTTTGAGGTATTTTATTTTTGTCGGGATCAGATGGCATCAGAGGACCCAGCTGTCTTACCTTGACCCAGGCATCGGTGCCCTCCTCTTTGTACTCCACCCAGTAGCCGATGATTTTGGAGCCTCCATCCTTCAAGGGGGGGATCCACTCCAGGTCCACCGTGGAACCAGTCCAATCCGAAACCTTGGGAGTCGGTGGAGAGGGCGGGGCTTCACAAGGAGACAGAAAGTCAGACAACATCTTTCTCTGTGGAGTTAAATCATGCAATTGTATGATGTCCGAGTTTAACACTCACAGATGGGGTCTCTAGCAAAGACAGGGTCTGTAGGGGGGCTGGTGGGTCCGGGTCCTGCAGCATTGATGGCAGAAACTCTGAACAAGTACTGGGATCCCTCAATGAGTCCGGTCACTATGTAAGACTCGCCCAGGCCCATGGGCCGGATGGGGTCTCGGGTGACACGAGCCCAGCGTTTGCCTGTCGTCTCTTTACGCTCCAGCCAGAAGCCGGTGATGGGGGCGCCGCCGTCGTCCTCGGGCTCCTCCCAGTTTACAGTCATGGAGTCCATGGTGATGTTGGTTACTGTTGGTTTCTCACACTGACCGGGAGCAGCTGATGGGTCACGGAGGGAAAGACAGAGTTCAAACTGTTGGCATCTGAAGCTACACTCAGACTCAGAATGTTTAAGATGATCTCAGTTTTCAGCAGAAACACCACAAGTTCTGGATTTCTGAACCAAATACTTGAACAAGAATTGGCAAGCAAACAGAAGAAGCTTTTATCTCTGATTTGTCGTTGCAGTCGTGGAACATTCACGTGAATAAAGTTCCATCCCTTACATGGTACAATGGATGTTGATGGTGTTGAGTTTCTATTGAACGGCTCAACTTACTGTAAAGGTTTCGGGCCACCTCAGGCTCGCTGTCCAGCGGCTCTCCGACTCCATATTTGTTCTGCGCCATGATGCGGAATACATATTCATGTCCTTGCATGAGGTTCTCCACCGTCCAGATCCGGTCTTTAGGCTCGTTGGTGACCGGTACCCAGGTCTTCCTGCTGGCCACCCGCCTCCAGATGACGTAGTTTGTGACTTTGGAGCCGCCATCGTCCTTCGGTGGCAGCCAGGTGAGCGTAATCCTCTCAGCTCCGATTTCCTCAAACTTGATAGGAGCAGAGGGAGGACCAGGGCGCCCTGAAAGCACCAAGAACAAGTTCAGAAGGTCTGAATCCTCATTGTGAGAGTCACTACTGTGGATCATAGTATCCACAGCTCAGATAAAGAACCAGGTTGTGGTTTATAGATTATTTGTGTTTAAAGAGCTGATTCTAAAAATGTGCCTGAACTTTAGGAAGGACCCGATAAAACAAAGATCTAACAGCAGCAGGGGACATATCAAATC
Source organism: Rhadinocentrus ornatus (assembly GCA_037177495.1). Classification (NCBI taxonomy): domain Eukaryota; kingdom Metazoa; phylum Chordata; class Actinopteri; order Atheriniformes; family Melanotaeniidae; genus Rhadinocentrus; species Rhadinocentrus ornatus. The sequence goes on along the minus strand of JBAMHW010000014.1, from coordinate 476,863 downwards.
CAAACCAACTCATATCTTCCAGATAAACATTGAGAGTCTGAAACGGAGGTTTATACCGAGCACGTTCAGCCTCGTCTCCTTGGACGCCTTGCCGAGGCTGTTGGAGGCCACCAGCGTGTACAGGCCGGTGTCGGGGCGTTTGCCCTGCTGGATGAGCAGCGTGCAGCTGTCGTCGGAAACCATCTTGTTGATGTGCTCGTCATACTGGACCTCCACTTTGTCGTCAGACTTGTGGGGCGGAGCCTTGAACCAGGTGAGCGTGGGGAATGGACAGCCACGGATCTTGGCCACGATGCTGATATCAGCACCCTGCTCCACCTCCATGAACTCCTTCAGCTCGATGGACGGGGCGCCTGCAGGATGAAAACATCTGATCAACTCTCATTTTTATGAAGCTTTATGGTTCAACTGGCTGGCACTGGTTTGAGGGAACAGAAACTGGGACCCAGGACCTGGCCCCAGGTTAATGATTTGGGGTCTATCAAATCAAAAGGTGAGTGGCAATGTTTTCTGGAGTTTAGTTTATGGCAGAAAATATACTGCTTAACCTGGTTGTTACCAGAGGATTCCACCAGGGGGCGTGTTAGAAAACTCAGACCAGGCAGAGATGCTGAATTTTTAGGATGGAAGCAAGGTTGGGTTCTGTTTAGCTCACCTTTATGTATACAAAAACCTGTTTCCTTGACAAACAAATTCAACATGTTTTCACAATCCCAATCACAAGCCCAAATGTTGAGTAACAAATGAGTAATTTTCAGATGACTTAAAACCTGAATAAATGTATGATGTAAAGCGCTACACAAATACAGACCATTTACCATTTATTCCATACTACCACCTGGCCATCCAGGACTGACGTTGGACATCCCTGATCTAAAACCTGCAGGACAGCGGCCCTCCAGGAACCACATTCCTGATCTAATACCTGCAAGACAGCGGTCCTCCAGGACTGACTTTGGACATCCCTGATCTAAAACCTGCAAGACAGCGGTCCTCCAGGACTGACTTTGGACATCCCTGATCTAAAACCTGCAAGACAGCGGTCCTCCAGGACTGACTTTGGACATCCCTGATCTAAAACCTGCAGGACAGCGGTCCTCCAGGACTGACTTTGGACATCCCTGTGGGTTGAAACTGTTTATATAGATTAGTGTTTGGTTAATTTGGAGATCCATGCAGACACGTGTCTTGTAGGAACTTTCCGTCCTTTTAACGCTGTCCCCT
>JBAMHW010000014.1:461548-475539 GCA_037177495.1 Rhadinocentrus ornatus | reverse complement strand
ATAAGTTGAATTACTGAAATAAATCAACTTTTGGGTGATTTTCGACTTTTTTTGTGTCACCTGTACGGTTTTGGTCTAAACATGAGCATCATCTGCATACCCTGAACCTCACAACCTGACCTGCAACGTGTCTGTTCGCTACACTGAAAACCCCTTTCAGATCAGTTATGTTGACAGGAAGTAGATCATTAATGAAGTTCCTGTCCGGTGTTGGGATGAAATGTGATCAAACCAGCAGGACACGTACGGATCGGATCTCTGGCTCTGGTCCTCTCAGTAGTCTCAACGAAGGGGCCAAACCCAAAGCGGTTCTCGGCACGGATGCGGAAAAGGTAATCCTGACCATCAATAAGGTCTGGAACCACCAGAGACTGAGCGGCACAGGCCGGGTTTACCTGAAAGAACCAGATTGAGGTCTAACTTTACAGACAGGCAACAACAGAATCAGTATCTCAGCTCGGAGGGATGGCTGGTACCTTGGTCCAGGCTTTGCCCTCCACGGTCTTCTTCTCGATGAAGTAGCTCTTCACCCTCTCTCCTCCGTCGCTCTCTGGAGGTTTCCAGGTGAGTCTACAGGTTCCCCTTGTTACGTCACTCACCTTCAGGTTTCTTGGAGGTCCAGGCAGGTCTGCAGATCCACAAACAACAAAGTGAGTTCCTGAATTTACACCACAGCTTTCATTATATATCCCCTGCCCGGTAAGACGGCATCAGGGTGGACGTACCAAGAACCGTGACTCGGACTTTGACCACTTTGTGTCCAGCAGGGCTCTCAGCGTTGATGATGTATCGGCCGCTGTGGCCCAGTTTACTGTCCGGGATCACGACCGTCGACGTTGTATCACTGGAGTGGATCTGAGATAAAAATGTACGTGGAAACAGTTCTGACAACAGACTGAATCAAAATCTAAGACCTCATCCATGCAGGGCGAGGTCTTCAGAGATTACTGACATGCTTCAGGCTGAAATCTGGATTTTCTTTTAACCACAATCCATGATGGATGTATCACACTGAAAACTGACCTCTGAGTCCACTGGCAGCGTGTGAAGTTCGTTCTTCTTCTCGGTCTCGGAGGTTCCATCCACGAAGGTCCAGGTGACCTTGGGGACGGGTCGTCCAGTGATGGTGGCAGGAATCCTGATGGTGGTTCTGGCTCTGCAGTTCAGCAGGTCATGAGCGCTGACGTCTAGAGTCACAGTGGGTTCAACTGGAGGAAAGACACATGAAGTTCTGCTTGTGGATCTGATACCAGTTAGAAGATGTGACATCTGCTTCCTACCACCACTTCAGAGCAGAGATATAAACTCCTACACAGCACAAAATTTTCTGGATTTGGTGTTTAAGCCTTTAATTGCTTGTTCTACCATTTGGTGGAGCAAATTTTCAATGACTGTAATAAAGTTATTAAAAAGTAAACCAGTCTGAACCACCTCTACCACTGGGTTTGGGTCTATGATGCCAAAAATAAGGATCAACCCATTAGTGTTTCAAATATGGACAATTTAACTGTCATTTTGCTGATATCTCAATAATTTGTAAAAAAAACAACATAGATTTTTATTGTCTAAATGAAAAGAAAAAAGGCAAAGAAACACGTTTTCTTGCTTTTTAGTGAAAACTTTAAAGGATTAAAAGCTCCAAACCAGTGAAAGAGGCATCTTTAGTTTGTGCTGTACAGGATAACATCTTCAGCGTAGAAACGGACTCTGTTGATAGCGTCCATCCTAATGCTGCAGCCTCATTGGCCCGGCTGGAAATCACTGCTGGTAGCAGTTTGTAAATGAAGGATGTGTCTTTAAATTCTTACTCAGGATGTCCTGAACCAGGATGTCAGCTGTCTTGGCGGGCTCCGAGCTGCCGGCGGCGTTCACTGCATAAATCCTAAACTTGCACTTCTTGTTCTCCTTCAGGTCAGGGACGGTAATTTCTGTGGATGGGTGGAGCTTGTCAGCAGGGTTCACTCTCCTCCAATCAGGAGAGCCTTCCTCGTGAACCTCGATGATGTAACCTTTGATCAGGCTGCCACCATCTTTGTCCGGAGGGCTCCAGGTGAGGGTAATGCTGCTTTTGGTCTTGTCTTTAACCTCTGGAGTTCCTGGTGGGCTGGGGGGGTCTGGAGAGCAAGAGCAGAAGGGGTCAAAGGTTAATCTCTCTCAGGTAAAACAAAATAGTTTTGGTTTTCTTATAGGACCATCAGGACTTGATCAGTGGTGGACCGATGCTGATCCTCAGTAGATCATAAACAGGAAGTGAAAACGAGCTGAAGCTAAACACCTAAGCCCTGGTCTAGATCAGATCTACCTGTGAACTTGCACACCACTGATATGTTGTGGGTCAGATGAGGAACACTCACTGCATGGATCTGTGGCGAAGCGACACTCGGTGGCCTCGCTGTGAGGTCCAACTCCTGCAGAGTTGCAGGCGGCAACCCTGAACTGGTACTCCGTTCCTTCGATCAGCCTCAGCACATTGTACTGCAGGCCCTTAACTGCCGGCTTGGTAACCGGCGCCCGGTTGACGCGGCCCCAGTACACAGCGCCACGCTCTCTCTTCTCCAGCCAGTAGCCCTGGATGGTGGAACCGCCATTGTCCAGCGGGGGGTCCCAGGTCAAGGTCATGGTGGTCGCAGTGGCTGCGATGATTTTGGGGTTACGTGGAGGTCCAGGGAGGCCGAACGGATCTCTGAGCTGAACTTTCTCAGAGTCACAGCCATCACTGATGCCGTACTTGTTTTCAGCTTTGATCCTGAACTGGTAAACTCCGTTCAAGTCCAGTTTGTAAACCTGGGGGAACAAAACAGGTTTGTTCAGGACACAAAGATCACAGCTTAGTTCATCATCCTGCTACGATTGTAATGTTAAACATCCTCGGACCTGAAAACCTCAGAAACAGATTAGGTCATTAAGGTCTTCGCCTCTATAAAAACTTTGGTACATAGTCAGAGTTCGGGATGCCGACTCTGCCTATACTTTATAGATCAGGCTTAAAACTTTCCTTTTTAAGAAGGTCTATAGTTAGCTTAGCCTGATCAAAGTCAGGTATCTTGTTAGTTTTATTGTTTCAACCTTTCTGCTTTTGTCTTGTTTTACTTTGTTTCCTAATTCATTTTATGGTATTTATTAACTGTTTTCTTTCTTTTACATGAAGCACTGGTGCTGTTTAACTAAATTACTTAAATTCAGAACTGATTTCACAGAAAAGTAATAAAAATAAACCCAGAACAATGCAACACCTGACCGTCAGCACCTGGAACCAGTACCAGCAGCCAGTTTTCCATCTGCTCGTCCCACAAATGCAAGAAAGAAACGATCCACCAAACATCATTTTATCTGTTCCGTAGTTACTCAAAGCTTTAGTTATCTGGAGAATATTATGTCTGTCCATCCGGGAAACTCTCTCAGTTCAGACATTTGGACCCTTATTCTGTCCAAATGACGGTCCTGAAGCGGTATCACCTACTCACCCCGTATCTCCGGTCGATGAGGTTGATGGTCAGAACATCAAAGTCCGACTTCTTCTTGCTGGCGTCTCTGCGCTCCACGATGTAGTTGGTGATCTCACTGCCTCCGTTGTCCTCTGGAGCGTCCCAGGTCATGTAACACGAGTCTGCCTTGATGTCTGAAACCACGATATTCCTCGGAGGAAGAGGACGGTCTGAAAATGTAGGGTAGGATCAATCTCAATATTAAGAGAAGAAAATGGCTTTTAAAACATTTCCAAAGAAAGATCCGCTGATGGGGGAAGGCTCCTACCGAGGATCTCGACCCGGATGACGTGCTGAGCTTTGCCAAAGCAGTTTTCAGCCAGTAGTTTGTAGTTTCCTTTGTCCTGTCTGATGGTTTGTGGGATGGCGATCTTTGTCCTAATGGTGGTCCGGTTCACCTGAAGATGTAAAAACATGCGCTTGTTAAACTGGCTGATGTGGTTCATCCTCTGAGGAGCATCAACGAGCTCAGCAGCAGCTTCAGGAGCAGCTGAAGCCCCCACCTCCTCCATCTCCATGGCCATCTTCTCCTCGTCAGGCGTCTCCATCACCACATCGTCCTTCATCCACTGCAGAGTCGGCAGAGGAAGTCCCGTCACCTCGGCCGGGATGTCGATAGCTGCTCCTTTCTTCACGATGATTGCGTTGCTCTTGAAGAACTTCAGGATGGTAATAACCGGAGCAACTGTGGCCAAAAGACATCAGATTTTCACTCATGTCATGTTAACCAGATGAATGTGACAGAAGCAGCGGCAGAACGTACGCTCATCGTCCTGGATCCTGGCAGTGATTGGCTTGGACGGTTCTCCATCGCCAACCTCATTCACGGCTTTGACACGGAACTGGTACTCCTGGCTCTCAGACAGGTTCTCAATGATTCCACAGCACTCTGTGAAGATCTTGCGGTTGGCCACGTCGAACTCTGTGCTATCAGACCTCATCTTCTCCACGTAGTACCCACTGATGGGGCTGCCGCCGTCGGAGCGAGGTGGCTGCCAGGCCAGAGTGATGGTGGTCTTGCTTCGGTCGGTGTAGTGCAGTTTCTCAGGTGCAGATGGAGTACCTGCAGTTATTTGGAGAAGGTCAGCTAATATTCCATAAAAACTGGCGGGATGATGGCGCCCGGCCATGAATGGGTTAGTGTACCTTTGGGATCTTCAGCCAGGATGGGTCCCAGGTCAGCTGGAACTCCGTCACCGTACTTGTTCCTGGCGATGACCCTGAAGTCGTACTCCTCGCCAGCCAGCAGGCCTTTGATGTCACACTTACAGGACGCCGTCTCGATGGGCTGGCGGAAAAGCTTCATCTTGGCGTCCTTCCTCAGCACCTCGTAACCAATGATGTCGCTGCCGCCATTGTCCAGAGGATCTGACCAGGTAATGATGATGTTCTTCTTGGTTACCTGGACCGTCTTCAGGTCCACCACTGGTCCGGGGACATCTACACAAATTAAGTGCCGGTTAGAAAAAACATTTTACATGCATTAGATCCAAAGTCCAGAACCAGAACCCCACATTGGGCTGGCTTCGTTACAGAGAACTTCCACTGACCCATGACGTCCACTCTGGTCTCTGCGGTCTTGGTTCCGCTGCTGTTGGTGCCGGTGATCTGGTACTTTCCATGATCCGCCCTCACGGCTTTTTTGATGAACAGAGCGCTGTTCTTGCCCTCTGTCTCCACGACCATCCTCTCTTTGTCGAATTCTGCCTCATCTTTGGCCCATTTGATCTCTGGCTGGGGTCGGCCCGTCACCACAGCAGGAAGTTTGAGCGGGTCGCCGGCTTTGATCATGACGCCGTTCTTCACCGAGTCATCAAACTCCACAACCGGAGTTTCTGAAGGACACAGAGACGTTTGTGAAACACTTCCTGAGCAAAGACATGAGCCACGACGTCAGACTTTCTTCTACCAGGATGAAACCGGTGGTACCTTCGGGTTCTTTGACAGTCACAGGTTCTGTAACACCAGGAGCTCCGGGTCCAGCATCGTTGACAGCCAGGATCCTGAAGTAATAGTCGGCCCCTTCGGTGAGGCCTGTGACGGTGTACGTCAGCTCTTTACACCTGAACTCAGTGCAGCGTTTCCACTCCTTCTCTCCAGCCAGCACCTGAAGACACACCCAGAGATTTAAAACCAAAGATTTCTGTTTTTGTGGCTCTGAGCTGCTGCTCGGTTTATTTTCTCTACCTTCTCAACGTGGTATCCCAGAATATCTCCCCCACCGTTGTAGAGCGGGGGCTTCCAGGCCAAGATGACTGAGTCCTTCCCAGTGTCCACAACTCTTGGAATGGGGGGGCCGGGAGGAACTGTGAGGACAGAGACAAGTTTCATCTTCATGAGGACATGAACATTATTCCAGGATTCGCAACCTTGCAGTCACAGCTGTCAATGCAAATCCAGCCAATCCTTCCCGTTCCTCACCTCTCTGAGACTATTTCAGTAAAGAAGGTTAAAATATAACAGTTTGAATTTTACTGAATTAATGTTCTTATAATAAATACAACAAAATAATAAATAAATAAATTTCAGTTGATTTTGCAAGAAAAAAAAACTTAAATGGGGTATTTTAGGTTGGAACATCACATGAGATTTTTCTCCTCAGAGCTCCAAGGGAAGTCCATCACGTGGTCTGATCTGGTTTCTACTGAACTTAGTAAATGGTCTGTACTTTACATTCATATGGCCATGCAAGGCGCTCAACCATGACCCATCAGGGGCAATTAGGGGGTTGGTGTCTTGCTCAGGGACACCTGGACATGAGCTCTCCAGGCCGGTTTTGAACCGGCAACCCTGGGCTACAGGACGACCAGTCTACCCACTGAGCGATCGATACTTTTGCTTCAGAATTTTTATTTAAAAAATCCCAAAACTTACGGATGGCATCCATGGCCACGATGCGGTCGGTGGGCTCGCTGAAGGGCCCGGGGCCAGCCAGGTTCTCAGCACACACCCTAAAGATGTAGGTAAGTCCTTCCATCAGTCCGGTGACCTTCACATCCAGAGAGCTGAGGAGGGCCCGGTTGACTCGGGTCCAGTGTTTGCTGTTCACCTCCTTCCTCTCGATCCAGTAGCCCAGGATCGGGCTGCCGTTGTCCTTGGGTTCATGCCAGGAGATGTGAGCAGAGCTTGCTGTCACCTCATGAACTCTGGGAGTGTTGGGAGCATCAGGAGGATCTGGTGGGGCAGAATATGAGATGTTCCAGGTCCATAAAAATGGTTTCTAATGTCTAAAATAGCTTTTTATAAATCAAACATACGCAGGAGTGGAAAAAAAACGTTTCTTCCCCAAATATACACAGATGATCAATTAATCAACATCAGTTATAGATTTAGGTATAAATGATCATTTAAATACAGTTTTTGTTCTTTCGATTTTGGTTTTCTTTTTAAACGCATGAATGTTTCAGCGAAGCCATCGGATCATCCGGGAAGTCGGAATCATCTGAGACTTCCGGTCTGAATTTTCACGGTTTCACTCACTGAACTGGTTCTTGGCGACGAGCGGGTCGGAGATGCAGGGAGGCCCGCAGCCATACTTGTTCTCAGCAGTGACCCTAAAGATGTACTCTTTCCCTTCGATGAGCTTGGTGACGGGGAAGCTGGTGCCCTTCAGGGTGGAGGTGACGGTGATCCAGCCAATCTCATCGTTCTTGTTGTCCTTCTTCTCCAGGATGTAGTTCAGGATCTCGCTGCCGCCATCGTCCTCAGGAGGCTCCCAGTTACAGATGACCGAAGTGTTCCTGATCTCATTGAAGGTGAAGTTGATCGGAGCACCGGGTTTATCTGCAGGGCGAGAAAATCACGACGACGTTTCTTCCATAATGAAAATACACGATGGAGCAACCTGAGAACTGAAGGGTTCTTACCCAGGACGTTGACGAAGCAGGTGGCTGTGGCAACACCGTGAGTGTTCTCCACCCTGATGGTGAAGTTTCCGTGGTCTACTCTGACAGACTCACGGATCATTAGTGCAGACTGGCCTTTCTGGGTCTGATCCAGACCGAGACGCTCACGCATGGGAGTTACAAACTCCTCCTCTGGTTCAGGAACCTGCAGGAAACAAAGTCAGTGTAAAAACACAGGCGCATTCAGCTCCCTGAGGTCCTGGTCTGGACACAAACCTTGGCCTTGGACTTCTTTTTCTTGACCACAGGAACAATCTTTTTGGTGGGCTCTTTGGTGATGTCCTCGTCATTCCTCAGCCAGCTGATTTTGGGATATGGAGAGCCGGAGATGAAGGCATCAATGCGGATCTCCTCCCCTTTCTTAACACAAACACCGGACTGCACACGGGCGTGCAGGGTCACCTTTGGTTTTTCTGCAAGGAAAAGGACAGAAATTAAAGCCTGACACGGAGAACGTTCTCCTGGTCAGAACATGTATATTGGACATACCAACGGGGTCTGCAGCCTTCATCAGCAGTGTGCTGCGGGATGGTTCGCTGACTCCTGCAGCGTTCTCGGCTCGGACCCTGAACTGAAACTCCATGTCCTCCTTCAGGCCTGTTACCACGTAGGAGAAACCGGGAACCAGGCTTGGGGTGACCCTCTCATAGCGGTCCCCGTCCTTCTCAATCTTCTCCACAATGTAGCCCTGGATGGGACAGCCACCGTCGTAGTCTGGAGCCTTCCAGGTGACTGTGATGGACTTGGATGTAGGGTCCTGGGCCTCCACCTGGATGGGGGGGTCTGGTTTCTCTGTGCAATCCATATAAACAACATGCAGCAAGATGAGCTGTCTCCTCAGAGGATTATCAGGTGGATTCTCTGATGCTCTGGAAAACAGTACTTACGTTTGACTTCCTCTGTGATGACCGGGTTGCGTAGCTCCAGATATTCGCCGGCCCCGACCTTGTTGATGGCCTTCACCCTGAAGTAGTACTCACAGTTGACGTAAAGATCTTTGACAGTGTAGGTCAGGATATTCTCTCCAGACATGACGGGCATGTATGTTTTCTTGGATGCTTCGCGGCGCTCCAGGGTGTAGCTGGCGATGGGTGTGCCGCCATCGTCTTCTGGGGCCTCCCAGGTGATCATGCACGAGTTCTTGGTGACATCGCTGGATGCAATATGTTTACACTGACCGGGAAGTCCTGCATGTTCAGGAAATTCAGAAATATGTCAGAAAATGGCTTCAGACATTCACCAGCCATGATTAATTCCAGTTAATGAATCCTCCTACCGATAACTTTGACATTGATGGTCCCAGTAGCCGTTCCCAGACTGTTCTCCAGACTGACGCTGTAGGCACCAGCATCAGCACGGGTGCACTTCAGCAGCTCCAGGTGAACGCTGTTCATCTCCACCGTCATGGAGAGCCTGTCGTCGGCCTTACACTCAACCGTGTCCTTCTGCCACACCATCTTTGGAGTCGGAATTGCCCTGTAGGGAATTTTCAAGTGCAGCTTCTCACCCTCAACCACAACCACATCCTGTGCCTCCAGATCCAGGGTAGGACCACCTTCAGACCAGAAAACAAGATCACCATCCTCTTCACTGTAATGACTGCACATCTTTTTTATCACTGGATAAGTATCTGCCCATGCTTACAGTCAGGATCTTTGGTGAAGACTTTGTCGGAGATCTCTGAGGGATCGCTGACACCAATGGCATTGATGGCACGAACCCTGATGACATACTTCTTCTCTGGCTTGATCCCATCGTCAATCCTGAACTTCAGCTCCTTGATGGGTCTGCTGTTGACACGAAGCCACTTCAGCTCTGTACGGGCCTCCGCAACCTCCACGTGGTATCCAGTTACAGGGGAGCCACCATCCTTGGCTGGATGCTTCCAGGTGACGTTGATGTGCTCCCTGCTGGCATCCACGATGGTTACTTCCAGAGGAGGAGATGGAGGACCTGGACACACAGAAGGTGGTACAGTTTCCCAAACACACCCTGCTTATATCTGGAGAGAGTCATGCGCTGAAAGGGTTCTTACTGGTTGCATCCTCGATGGTGAGGATCACAGTGGGTTCACTTGGATCTCCAACTCCGGCCTCGTTCTCCGCTCGAACCTGGAACTGCACCTCCGATCCTTCATCCACATCCGTCACCTTGAACTGAGTCTGTCTGTCTGGAGTCTTGCAGCACTTCAACCAGCGTGTTCCGATCTTTTCCTTCTTCTCTATCACGTACCTGGAAGACAGCAGGAGATATCCGTGCTGGACAACTCTGCAACAATGTTTCCACTCCCACTGCTCCACCCTTCACCTAGGACATGAATCCCACTGCTTCACCCTTCACCCAGGACATGACTGACTGCTCCACCCACTGCTTCACCCTTCACACAGGACAAGACTCTGACTGCTCCACCCTTCACCCAAGACAGGACTCTGACTGCTCCACCCACTGCACGACCCTTCACCTAGGATATGACTGACTGCTCCACCCGCTGTTCCACCCTACACCCAGGATATGACTCCCACTGCTTCACCCTTCACCCAGGACAGGACTCTGACTGCTCCACCCACTGCTCCATCCTACACCCAGGACATGACGCCCACTGCTCCATCCTACATCCAGGACATGGCTCCCACTGCTCCACCCACTGCTCTATCCTACACCCAGGACATGACGCCCACTGCTCCATCCTACACCCAGGATGACACCCACTGCTCCGTCCTACACCCAGGACATGGCACCCACCCACCATACTTAGGTATTTGTATTACTTGGTTATGGGTCTTCCACCGTTGCTCTTGGGAGGTTCCCATTTCAGCTCTACGTGCCTCTTGGTGACATCCATGACTGTTAAGGCGTACGGTGGCCCAGGAGTGGCTGTAAAAATGTGACAAGCATTAAAAAATCTTTTCCAGAATGTTTGTTTGATGATGAGAGAAAATGGGGAAAATCTCGTGCAGATGGTGATTCTTTTACTCATCATACGAGGAGCAGAAATATACATCAGCAGCTCTTTGCTGTATTCCTGTAAACCTACTGAAGGTGTCTTTGGCGAGCACGGCATCCTCCAGCTCGCAGAACTCTCCCATCCCGACAGCGTTCTCAGCAGCAACACGGAACACGTACAGCGATCCTTCGTTGAGCGGAGTCACAGAGTACTTCAGCTCCTTAACGGTGGTGTCCACGGTTTGCCAGGCCTTCCGCCGTACGTCCCTCTTCTCCACCACATAGTTGGTGATGGGCGAGCCGCCGTCACTGCTGGGAGCCTGCCATTTCAGGTCAGCACTGATCTTGGTGACGCCGCTTACCTCCAGCCACTGAGGAGAGGATGGAGGGTCTGCCGTATGGAAGCACAGATTATTAGTTCAGGACAAAATGTTTCTGGAACACTTCCCTTTGCTTTCTTGCTGGACTTACAGAGTCTCTCCTTGCAGACTACGGGGTCACTGGGATCACTGGGATCACTCTCGCCAGCTTTGTTGGTGGCTTTGACCCGGAACGAGTACTCCTGCTTCTCCATCAGGCCCTTTAGCTGGTGCTCAGTCTGAGGGACATCCTCTGCAATCCGGATCCAATCCTCACTTCCGGTCTTCTGGAACTCGATGATGTAGCCTTCGATCTTAGCCCCACCATCGTGTTCTGGACGGGTCCAGGCCAACAAGGCCGAGGTCTTGGCGATATCTCTGATGACAGGTTTACCAGGAGCCCAAGGAGGATCTGATGAAGAGTTTCAAAATATAATTATCTACTTGCTTCCAGAACTTTGCTGTCATGATTCTCTAGATGAATCCTGATCCAGACACAACTTCTAACTTAACCAAAGTGGGCCGAGGATTCAGCCATACCACGTACCAATAGGATCTTTTATGAGAACAGGGTCTGTCTCTGAGCTGGGTTTTCCAGGTCCAGCCAGATTTTCTGCCAAAACCCGGAAGCGATACTTCTTTTTGGTGGGGAGTCCCTTCACCCTGCAACCAGAGACCATGTCAATAAAGCCTCCCGGTAAACTTCACCCAGTTAGATGGGTTAATCATCACACCCAGGTTACCTGAAGGTCGTGTCCTTGATAGGAAGTTTATTACATCTGATCCACTTGTCGCTCTCTGGATCAAACTTCTCAATCCAGTATCCAGTGATGGGACTGCCACCGTCCTCGTCTGGCTCGAACCAGGTCAGGGTGACTGCATCCTTGGCGATATCAGAGGGAGTGACCCTGGTTGGAGGACCAGGAGGATCTGCAACCAATGGAAAATAACATTTATTAATGTGTTAATGCTTAACCTCTTCCGCGTTAGACAGGCTGTACGAACATACCAAAGGAGTACTTGGCGATGATTGGCGTGTGTTCTGCAGGTGTTCCAATGCCGTACTGGTTTTCAGCACTGATCCTGAAGACATACTCCTTCAGAGCAGTGAGCTTACAGGCCGTGAACGTGGTGTGTTTCACTGTGGCCGACAGCTTGACCCATTCCTCTTTGTCTGTCTGGCGACATTCCACAATGTAGTTAGTGATGGGTGAACCGCCGTCATCTCTGGGAGGGTTCCAGGCCAGGGCGCAGGACTCGTTGGTGATCTCAGAGATGTCAAAGGCAGCTGGAGGACCAGGTTTATCTGAGGAGGAGAGAACCACAGGTTGGGAATCTCTAAAATCCTTTTACAAGTCAGAAAATGATCAGATGTTTTCAGGAAATCTAACATGAAATATTAATGTTGTGAAAACAGCTTTGTGCTACTTGGTGCTGAAGCATCAGGTGATTGTTAGTGAATCCGTCTCAGTACCCAGGATGTTGACATCGATGGTGGCGGTGGCGCGCCCGCAGATGTTGACGGCCTCGATAATGTAGGTTGCCGTGTCTCCTCTGCTGGTGTTGCCGATGGTAAGCTTGGAATGAGCTGGCTGGGTGTCGATAGCGATGCGGTCATCGGCCCGCAGAACGAGGTCTGCCTTGGTCCACTTCACACGGGGGTCAGGCTTTCCTTTGACATCTGCTGGAAGCTCGATCTTGGTACCAGCTCTGGCAGTCAGACCGGCCAACAGCTTCACATCCAGCTGGATCTCTGGAGATTCTGTTGGCATCAGTTCAGCTCTTAGATATATCTCTCCTAACCCTTTTCTCCGTACTGTTTACTTTGTGTGGTGTTCTTCATTTTTTTTAAAGAATATACATTCATTGTTGACTTCAAAAAGTTGTAAAAAGGAAGTGTGGAGTTTTTAAAAACTGTGTGAGTAGAAATCTTTTTTCACCTACGGATATTTCACAACTATTACTAAAGGAAATAAGGTAAGAAGCTCCTCCCCCATCCCGATGTTAATCCGGACCAACCTACCTCTGGCATCCACAGCCTGGATCTCATCAGTGGCCCTGCAGGGTCTGCTGGCCCCCAACCTGTTGAAGGCTCTGACTCTGTAGGCATACCACTGGCCCTCGATAAGACCGGTCACTTGGTACCTGTTACCACAAAGACAAAGCTCATGGGATCTGAAATCCAGCCGAGGTGATACTGTCAGACTGCTGAGTCTTACTTCATTTCAGGGATGGGGTCTCCACAGGGTTCCCACTTGTCTGTGCCACGCTGACATTTGTCCACCACGTAGCCTTTGATCGGAGCGCCGCCGTCATACTTCGGAGGCTCCCAGTAGAGGAAGATGCCTTTAGCACTCTTATCGCGCCACTTGAGGTTCTCAGGAGGATCGGGCACAGCTGCAGGAAGAAGGTGGATGAGATTCTGACCCGGCATACAAATATCTGTTTCATCTGAATGAAAATGAAGTCCTGACATTCCATCAGACTCCATTCTTTCAAACTGAACACTCACTGGCTGGAGAAGAGACGCTGACGGGCTCGTCGATGTACGCTGGCTCTCCAGGTCCACATTTGTTGCAGGCGGTGACGCTGAACAAATACTCCTTTCCTTCAATCACATCCGTCACGGTGTGTTCCAGGTCCATGATGCCCGTAGCCACCTGAAGAATAAAACACATTCCAGTGATGAGCTGTTGGTCCAAGAACTACAACTTCTCTGTTTCTGGTGAGTTGGGAAGAGTTTTTGAAGAAAGAGATCATGTGAAGCGGCACTTTCCCAGTCCAAGTTTTCATCTGACATGTTTCATTCTGTGCTGGGATGGATGGATAACAGATGATGGATGGGTGGATGATGGATGGATGGGTGGGTGGATGGATGGAGGATGGATGGATAATAGATGATGGATGGATGGATGGTATGTCCATGAAGTAAATCCTAGTGTGTGGATGTGCAGAATCCAGCTGTTTGGTCTGAAAGTTTGAGACTAGCATCTTCTACACAGCATTTTTCCCTGTAGGCAAACTAAGACGGATGAATTTAGTCGGACAGCATATTTGAAAGCTGATGACACACAACTCTCCGTGACAGATGTCGGGGCGACTGGCCGGTAGTCCTTCAGGACCTTTGTGCGGGTCTTTTTAGGCACTGGGATAATGACTTCTTCCCCTGGATGGAGACTGAGCCAGAGTCTAGAAGGTGCTGGAATAGCTTGATGAGGACATAGCTGAGTGGAGCAGTCCTGGAGCATCCTGCCTCTCAACCTGTCAGGGCCAGAGGCCTTGTGTGGGTCCACCTTACT
>JBAMHW010000014.1:400050-414416 GCA_037177495.1 Rhadinocentrus ornatus | reverse complement strand
GAGGGATAGATGGATGGATGAAAGATTGATGGGTGGAGGGATAGATGGATGGATGAAAGATTGATGGGTGGAGGGATGGGTGGAGGGATAGATGGATGGATCAAAGATTGATGGGTGGAGGGATGGCTGGAGGGATAGATGGATGGATGAAAGATTGATGGGTGGAGGGATGGGTGGAGGGATAGATGGATGGATGAAAGATTGATGGGTGGAGGGATGGCTGGAGGGATAGATGGATGGATGAAAGATTGATGGGTGGAGGGATGGGTGGATGGATGAAAGATTGAAGGGTGGAGGGATGGTTTTACCTTTCACAGTGACCTTGGACTTGCAGAAGTCGGTACCTGCAGCGTTGCCGGCCTTACACAGGTAATCCCCCGCATCGGTCTTTGACACCGGACTGACCTCGAGGCAGGCCGTCCCACGAGCAAACGTGACTTTGGTGTTGGCGTCGGACTTCAGTTCCCTCCTGTCCTTCATCCACTGGATGGTGAAAGGAGGAGTGCCTCTGACGTGGCATTGGAGGCTGAGCTTCTCCCCCTCGTTCACCGTCAGCGGTTTCAGAGGAACATCAAACTTGGGAGGCTGGCCAGATTCTGAAGGAGTGAGCAGAGCAAAAAACTGGATTAAACTCAAGTCCTGATGTGACTTCACGTGAGAAGGATTGTTAATGGCAAGCTCTTCATTAAAGTCAACACAAGGCCCAGTTTAGCTAAAGATCCTTGTCCTACCTGAAACTGTGAGGGAGACTCGAAATGAAGCCTCTCCTGCCTCATTGGAAGCGTTGCAGGAGTAAAGACCGCTGTCAGAGGCGCCCGAGTCTCTGACGCATAGCACCGCCATGTTGTTCTTGAAGCTGACGTCGTATTTGTCTGACGGATAGATCTCCCTGTCGTCCTTGTACCAGGTAACCATCAGCGGCAGGGAGCCAGACAACCTGCCCTCCATCTTTACCGTCTTACCTACCGAATCCATCATGGACTCAGAGGGCTTCTTGGTGAAGGTTGGGGGGACTTTGCGTTCTGTTTTTGGGGGAGAAAATGAAGAAAATCAGGTCAGAACTGAAGATCTGAGCATCCTTTACCAGGCCTCTGGGCCTTTACCACAGCAACAGAGTTCAGCCAGTAGGACGACAGAAACAGCAGCGAAATGCAGAATATTCTCCCTACCGGCCCAGCAGACATTTATCGGTCCTGAACAACATGGCAGAGCTCTCTGATACCAGAATAAAACCAGACCAACCAGCCTGAAACTCATCCACTACACAATCCAGGACTTCTTACATGACAGAGTTCCTCCTGGTAACCAGAAGAAGCAGCTGCCTGCAGGTTAGCGTTAGCTGCTGTGTGGGTGATGGTGAGATAGGATGTGTTGGTTAGTGTGTTACCTATTTTAACATGAGCGTGACAGGTGTCAGTTGCCTCAGCGTTGGAAATTTCGCAGGTGTATTTTCCTGCCGCAGCAGCTCGGTCGCTGTTCAGGACCTCCAGAACGCACAAGGAGTCGCTCGTTTTCACGTTGTACAGGTACGAAGCCCAGATGAGCTTGTCGTCCTTCCTCCAGGTCACATACACCCTCTGGCTCCCGGTGTAGGTGCACTCCAGTCTCAGGGGTTTACCCAGCTCATGGGCCACGTCCGTTAGCTTCCTGACAAACCGGACCGGTTCTGAGAAAAGCAATGTTGGAGTCAGTGTGAGAAAGCAGGGATGTTTGCATGCTAGGGTATGTAGCTGTGCTGTCCCCGTGTGGAAAGAAGGGCTGTGTGGGTGCAGGGAGCTTCAGCTAAACATGGAGGTTGCAGGTGTGAGTGGGATCATGGGAGTGATTCATGCTGATGGGATCGTTGCAGGTTACCTAGCTTAACATAAGCATGGCAGATATCTGAGCCTTCGGAGTTGGAGATTTCACAAGTGTATCTCCCACGAGCGTCCTCTCGGTCGCTGTTCAGAACCTCCAGAACACAGCTGCAGTCCGTCGTCTTCACGTTGAACTGATAAGAGGCCCAGATCACCCTCCCGTCTTTCCTCCAGCTCACGTTCAGTCTCGGGCTACCGATGAACGCAACTCTGAGTGCCAGCGGCTCGCCCACTCTGAAGGTGGTGTTTTCCAGCTTCCTGACGAAGCGAGCGGGTTCTGTGAAGCAGTGATGGCTGTTAGATGCAGAGGTGATGGGGAGCCAGCATGGCTGGACTCCGGCGGCTGAAGTTACCCAGACCCAGACTGGCCGGTTCTACCAGCTTCTGCTGAACAAAGTCACTCCGTTTCCTCCAATGAAACATGAAGCTAGGACCAGTTCTGGTTCGAAGCCAAAGACAGAACCATTTGACGGCAGCTGCGTTAACATGGAGAACTTTGGTCAGAATAAAAATGCATTATGGAAACGCCTCGGCCGACCCAGTCGAGCGGCTCCGCTACGCTCGTTCTGGTGGTTTCTGTGGTGGACGAACCGCGTCCAGCGTATTAAATCTTTCCATCATGTCATGTAAACACACAAGTGGCTGATCACTTCGACCACGTCAGCTTCCGACCAGCCTGGTTTCACTCGGATAGATTGTGTTTAAATGGATCTTCATCAGAGCGCACACTTTCATTTTATCCAGAATGTTAGAACCTCGCTTTCAGAAGAGGAACGGCGTGACGTTTGTGCAACAAAAGCTGGTGGAACAGGGCGAGTCCTACTTTCTGCTTGTTCCATGTTAGTGCATAAGATGAGGTTGTACCTTTTTTGGTGGTTTTACAAATGACATAAGCATCACAGACAGCCGAGCCCTCGGCATTGGAAACGTGACAAGAGTAGACCCCAGCTGCTTCTTCTCTGTCACTATTGAGAACTTCAAGAGTGCAGGAGGAATCGGTGGTTCTGACGTTGTATTTGTACGAAGCCCAGATGGGCTTGCCGTCCTTCGTCCAGCTCACGTGGATTCTCTGACTGCCGGTGAACGTGCATGTCAGGGTTAGTGGATCGCCCAGCCTGTACGACACGTCTTCCAGCTTTTTCACCAAGCGCACAGGTTCTGAGAGAAGCAACAGTGGTGTTAGTCATGTGTGCTAATCTGTTAGCGAGTCAGTGAATGAGTATGTTAGGGAGCGTTTACCCAGTCTGATATGAGCCTGGCAGATAGCAGAGCTACAGGGATTTGATATTTCACAGGAATATTTCCCAGCAGCCTCCTCTCGGTCGCTGTTGAGGACCTCCAGGACACAGGAGCCGTCTCTGGTCTTAACGTTGTACTTATAGGAAGCCCAGATTGGTTCGCCATCCTTCTTCCAGCTCACATACACATGAGGACTGCCTGTATATGTGACTTGAAGCTTCAGAGGTTGGCCAACCCTAAAGGTCACGTCCTCCAGCTTTTTCACAAAGAGCAGGGGTTCTACAAGAGGCAAGGACGAGGTCTTAGTAGGTGAAGAAGACTGAGATGTAATGAGTGAGTTAGTGAATAATTATGAAACCTATGAAGGAGGCTCATTTTTTACAGTGACCAAGTGACCAAAGCCATGTTTCCAAGGTCCGGAAGCTGAATTCCCAACTCCTCCACTTGGACTAAAACCATTATACTGACCCCAACACATCGTCTGAATGTGTGGGACTGGTAAGTCACAGGAAAGAACTGAAGGAAACTGCAGCAAGGAGATGTGCTGAACAGGCCTTCGTCTGTAATGTTTACCTCAGTGTGTGAAGAACTACGTCATCCTTCCACAGAATGAAGAGGGAAAGTAGCCGTCAGCTGCTGCTAATCAATGCACTTA
The DNA here is from genome assembly GCA_037177495.1 of Rhadinocentrus ornatus. Lineage (NCBI taxonomy): Eukaryota > Metazoa > Chordata > Actinopteri > Atheriniformes > Melanotaeniidae > Rhadinocentrus > Rhadinocentrus ornatus. The sequence goes on along the minus strand of JBAMHW010000014.1, from coordinate 410,666 downwards.
CTTCAGCATTCAGTATAAAAAACTATATAAAACCCCCACAGACCTCCACCTCAGCCCCTCTAGGTCTCAGTCAGCAGGTTAGATGTTAAAGTTCAGGACAATCCAGTTAGAAACTGACTGAACCAGCACAGCTTGTTGGGAGGGCTGCAGGGATCAGGTTGGCAAAGCTGCATCTGGACAAACCAGCAGACTTCTGGAACCAGGTCCTCTGGACAGACCAGATCAGAGTTTGGTCCTTAAACGCCTCATAGCAGCTGTCAGCACGGTGGTGGAGGGATGATGGTCTGGACACCTGCAGTCATTGATGGACCATGAACAGCTCTGGATCCCAAAGTCTTCTAGAGTCAGATGTGAATCTTTCAGTCCGACAGCTGAAGCTGAAACTGTTTCATGCAGCAGGACGAAAGTCCCAAACACAGCAGCAGGTCTACACCAGAACCAAAGGTTCAGACCTCCTCCTGACTGCAGGAACCAGCCAGGATGGAGGGGGAGGAGGTCTCAGTGTGGTCCAGTCAGAGTCCAGACCTTATCCTGACTGCAGGAACCAGCCAGGATGGAGGGGGAGGAGGTCTCAGTGTGGTCCAGTCAGAGTCCAGACCTCATCCTGACTTCAGGAACCAGCCAGGATGAAGGGGGAGGAGGTCTCAGTGTGGTCCATTCAGAGCCCAGACCACATCCTGACTTCAGGAACCAGCCAGGATGGAGGGGGAGGAGGTCTCAGTGTGGTCCAGTCAGAGTCCAGCTACTAAAGGCTGATGGATGGTGGAGAGGAAGCAGTTTTTCACACACTGGTTCTGTTTTTTAGGTTTTGTTCAGTAAATATTGACTTGTGTGATCTGTCAGGATGATTACGTAAGAGTTAAAGGGAGGCTTGGCTTAAACCTTTACATGGCTGTACACGTTGGTCCTGTTTCATCATTGAAAGCTGAAAACAACCAGCCTCGCTGTGATTTACCTAGGGTGACCTGGGCATAGCAGACAGCCGTGTTCTCAGAGTTAGAGATTTCGCAGGAGTATCTTCCTGCTGCTTCTAGACGGTCGCTGTTCAGGACCTCCAAGACACAGGAGTTATCTGTGGTCTTGACGTTGTACTTATAGGAGGCCCAGATGGGTTTCCCATCCTTCCACCAGCTTACATAGACCCTGGGGCTGGCGCTGAATCCACAGTACAGCGTCAGCGGCTGGCCAAGTCTGAAAGTGGTGTCCTCCAGCTCTTTGACAAACCTCACAGGTTCTACAGGAGGTAATGTTGATGTTAGTCGACTACTCTTTACATCACAGCAAACAAATGAACATAATGAGAATGGACCGGTGGGGACTGGGTAGTTTACCTATCTTGACCATAGCATGGCAGATATCGGTGCCCTCCGAATTGGAAATCTCGCAGGAGTATTTACCGACAGCTTCTCGGCCGTCACTGTTGAGAACCTCCAGGGTGCTGGAGAAGTTGGTGGTTTTGACATTGTATTTGTACGATGCCCAGATGGGTTTTCCATCCTTCATCCAGCTGACATAAATCCTCTGACTGCCGGTGAACGTGCACTCCAGCGCCAACAGATGGCCGATTTTATAGAAGGTGTTTTTCAGTTTTCTCACAAAGCGGACGGGTTCTAAGAGATCAGTTAGCAGTGGTGGAGTTAGACAGGTGGTGCTAGGTCTGAACAAACTGCTTACATGACAAACTATGGAAGTGGAAATTATTTGTTAACCTTACAGTGTAAGAGGGGGGTGAGCAGGCAATGTGGTTTACCTAGCTTAGCGTTAGAGTGGCAGATGTCACTTCCAGCAGCATTGGAAATTTCACACGTGTATTTTCCAGCGGCTTCCTCTCGGTCACTGTTCAGGACCTCCAAGATGCAGGTGTCATGGGTGGTCTTGATGTTGTACTTATAGGACGCCCAGATGAGTTTGCCATCCTTCTTCCAGGTCACATTTACTCTCTGGCTCCCAGCGTACGTGCACTTCAGGGTCAAAGGCTCGCGCAGTCGGAAAAATGTGTCTTTCAGCATGTTCGTGAAGCGAACTGGTTCTGAGAGGAGCAATGGGTGGGTTAGCTGAATGTAGTTTGTTATGCTAGCAGGTGGGTAATAAAGCTGTGTGAATGAATGAAGTCACTGTTTTAGTGCTAGAGAAGAACCACGACGTGTCAGGGCTAAGAAACGGCAACAAATGGCAGCAGTTGTTGACACAGATGGAGTTTTATAGGTGGTGACATTACCTAGGCTGACACGTGCGTGGCAAACGTCGGTTCCAACCCCGTTGGAAATCTCACAGGTGTATGTTCCGGCTGCTTCCGGCCTGTCGCTGTTCAGGACCTCCAGAATGCAGACGGAGTCAGTGGTTTTAACATTGTACTGATAGGACGCCCAGATCAGCTTGCCATCTTTTTTCCACGTCACGTAGACCCTCTGGCTCCCAGCGTACGTGCAGATTAGCCTCAGCGGCCGACCGACTATGAAAGTAGCGTCTTCCAGCTTCGTGATGAAGCGCACAGGTTCTGAGAGAAGCAGTGCTGGGTTTACAAACTGGTTCATGATATTGCCATGCATGATGCCTCTATATCAGTTAGTTTAGCCCTTATTTACAATGTAATAAATGACTTTAGTCGAAAACACCATGAAGACTATGAAGGGAAGCTACATCTGTACTTTTATCCCAAGACTTTTCTTGTTGCTGTGTATGTTAAGGTTTTATGTTGAAGAGGAGTATCACCTTTCACCGTCACGTTGCAGCTGGCGGAGGCTGAACCGATCCGGTTCTCGGCCTTGCAGGTGTATTCACCATGACTGAACTTGGTTGTCTTGATCAGCTTCAAAGTGGCAACACCCTTTGTGAAGTCCATTGAGCATGTGTCTGACTTTCGCAGCTTTCCTCCTGAACTAAACCAAGCTACAGATATATCCGGAGTCCCTGCAATGCGGTATTTCAGGGTAACCGCTTCACCCACAGTTACCTCCACTGGCACCATCTTGTCAACAAAGTACGGTCGCTCTAAAATGAAACATGGTGGGAGTGTAAGTTGTGGATGAACATATGAAAGGGTGAATTAATAAATGAGTGAATGGTTGCTCATGAATTAGCTCTACAACTGTAGAACTGAGCTCAATAACATGCACAGCGACTTTACCTAGAATTGACACTTGTGCTTCGCATCTGTCACTTCCGACTCCGTTGTCTACTTCGCAAGAGTATCTGCCGGCTGCCTCCATCCTGTCAGAGTTAAGAACCTCCAGGATGCAGGAAGAGTCCGTGGTTATCACGTTGTACTGATATGAGGCCCAGATGAGTTTGCCATCCTTCTTCCAGGTCACATTCACCCTGGGGGTTCCAGAGAAGGTGACCTCAAGCCTCAGAGGCTTGCCCTTCTCCGAAGAAATGTCCTTCAGCTTCTTCACAAAGTGAACTGGGTCTGAGGGACGTAATTCCATCATCATTACACAAGACTCACGGGAGGGTAGTCGATATGTTTAATAAGAGGTCTAACATGCGGACAAACCTTTCACAAACAGGTGAACTGGGCAGCTTTCCTTTCCTGCATTGTTAATGACCTGGCAGGTGTACTCTCCCGCGTGGGACTTGTCAACCTTGTAAAGCACCAGAGTGGCCACATCGCCCTTCATGGAGACCTCGCAGCCTCTTCCATGCTGCATTTCCTTAGCTGCCCTGAACCATTTAATGTTCAGGGGGGCGTTGCCTTTCACTTTAGCTGAGAAAGTGACATTTTTGCCAGGTAATGTGTCTTGGGCTTCAGGTGTAGCCACAAAAGATGGAGGTTCTGGTTTCAGATAGGAAGTTTGGATTATTATCTTTCAGTAATGACCCGATCGGGGCTCAGACATCTCCTTTTCTTCGTATTTACTGACCTGTAACATTCACGGAAGCACTTGTCTCACCAGCTCCTGCAGCGTTCACAGCTTTACACGTGTATTTACCAGAATCTGACATCTGGATCGCAGATACTCTCAGTATGCAGGTACTATCAGTGCAGGTAATCTCATAGTGTGGACCACTCTTGATTTCCTGACCATTGTGGAACCAGGATGTTGTTAAAGGCGATGATCCGGTAACTTTACACTCCATCTCACCAGGCTTCTCCACAACAAGGTGGGCGTCTCTAAGCTTCTTTACGAAACTCGGTGGAACCAACTTATCTGTTGTTAAAAAACATGTCAGTCGTTTCTGAGCTATGTGCTAATTAACAAGATCAAATTTAATCAGAAGTTAAAGAAGAGACCATCTAGGGGTCACCAACCTGAGACCAAGAGCTTAGTTTTGCAAGAGGCTTTCCCAACATGATTTGAAAGCTCCAGCTTGTACTCTCCAGCATCGGCTTTTTCCGCAGACCGGATCTTCAACGTGGCCACCTTCTTAGTAAAGGACATTTGATACTTTGCCCCAGCACTGAGCTCCTTGTTGTCCTTGAACCACTTTGTTTTCAGTTCTGGCGACCCAGACACTGCAACTTCAAGGGAAGCATTTTCTCCAGACTTAACGCTCATGGACTCTGGGCTGTCCACCACAGCTGCCGCTTCTACAGTCATGGGAAAGAGATATTAATCTGACTGCATTCTTCTGTTTGTTAGTGATGGCAGCAACACTGGAGTTTTACAAACCTAAAACGGTCACTAGGGAGACTGACTCCACAGCCCCAGAGTCGTTCCTCAGCTGGCAGCGGTAACTACCAGCTGTGGTTGAGTCAGCCTTGGGCACTACAAGCGTGGCCACATTGTTCTCAAAGGTGATCTTCCTGTTGCCGCTGTCTCGGAGAATGTGATCTTTGTCCTGGACCCAGGACACAGTCAGAGGCTCTGAACCTCTGACTGTAGCCGTCAGTGTCAGCTCCTGGCCAGCTTTCACCGACTGGTCCACAAGCTTCTTGACGAAAGCCGGTTGTTCTGAATCACGATGAAAAGATCACAGGTGAGGAGGACAGGTCTCATGTGGATCAAGCTCGGGGGAATTGGCTCTGTACTGACCTTTTAGAGTTACGGTAGTGCGGCAGAACTCGGTTCCTACATTGTTTGACACCCTGCACTCGTAAAGACCTGCATCATCGGGCTCCAGTTTCAGAACATGAAGGGTGGTGGAGCTTCCCACGCTCACCATCTTGTACTTCCTACTCTCCTTTAGTGGCCTTTTGTCTTTGTACCAGTTCACCTGGAAAGGTTGAGTACCATACATCTCACAGTGCAGGCAGGTATCTTTGCCTATAGCACCCTCCACTGGGCTGGAACTTTTAGTAAACGATGGGGACTCTGGAAAATATTTTGTGATATATTAACAGAGGCAACATTCACGAGTTCTGACAAGCAAGTCTTCACGGCAAGCAACTCCAGTGGACTTCAATTCTTGATGGAGGGTCATGCCGATGTTCAGTCCATGCTAGAGGATCCATCCAAACCCTTACCAAACACAGGTCTAGACTCAGGTTCATGCTACTGTATAATCTGAAAGAAATAATGCGGGTGTACTCGGTCATTCCACCAAAAATGAGAAAATCTTGTTTCTGAAAGAGATGCTAATCAGATTCATGCTATCTGACCCACTGGAGGGCTGCGATCTCGTTTCCATGCTGACATTTCCAGATAAACACTCATAAAACCTCAAACACAAGCCATGATATCCAAATTTGCATCACAGGAATATGTATTCATTCTCTGTCATGCTAAGTTTAGAGGTAACAAATCCACAAACAACGTGTAGTCACGATATCTGCTGGATAGCTGACCTTGAACAATGAGAGTGGTGCTGCAGCTTGCACTGCCAGCATCGTTATGAACCTCACATGTGTAGACTCCATTATCGTCAAACCTCGCCGAGCGGAGCTGGAGGTATGCCGTCGAGTCAACCAACATTGTTTTATAGTTGCCTCCATCGGTTACCTTTTGGTCATTTTTGTACCAGCACATTTTCAAGGAGCGTGCGCTGGTGGTCTTGCATTCAAGACGGTGTCCTTCACACTGCTTCACAAACGTAGTGGGAGGCAGTTTTAGGATAAACTGAGGAGGCTCTGCAAAGTCAAAAAAGATGAAGTTACTACCGTCAACATTGAGAAACACGTGCATGATGGATGGATGGAGGATGAGGACGGGTGACTGAAGACAACACAGATATCGCTGGGAAGAAAGTAGGAGGTATCGAATGCTGTGGAGATGAAAAAAGATGGAGGTAAATGAGTGATGATGGTTCTGGACAAAGAAAGAATAGTCCAACCTTTCACCAGCAGCTCTGCTGCACTTCTCACTGTCCCTGCTTGGTTGCTAACTTGGCAGGAATAAATTCCACTCTGCAGATTCCCGACTGAAACAAGATCTAAAGAGGAAGAAAATCCCTCCAGTCTCATAGTACACGAGGGTCCAGTGATGAGTTCCATGTCATCCTTGAACCATTCCACCTCAAACGGAGTGGTGCCTTCAAAGACGCTTCTGAAGAGTACGTCAGACTTTGGTGGAACAGCCTGAGACTCCAGCTCAGATACAAATGTGGGTGGCACTAAAACCCACACAGAGAAATGATTATGGTGCATGCCTAACAGCCGCTGAGCCAACGTCATCAGCTCTGAATGCTAACCTTTAGCTGTAAGAACGCCGCTGCACACACAGCTGCCGGCTTGGTTCCAGACTCTGCAGGAGTACTCTCCTGTGTCTGCACCTCCAACCAGTCTGAACTCCAGGGAGACTCGGTCTTCAGTCTGCAGAAGACTGTACTTTGGGCTGTTGATGATTCCTTGTTTTCCTTTGTTCCATTCAACAGATAACGGAAGTGAACCGACCACTTTGCACTCCATCAGAACCACTGACCCCATTGGTGCCTGGATGTTTGTTAACTTCTCAGTGAACGAGGGAGGAATTATCTCGTCTGTTTGAAACGATATCAGGACCAGTTTGGAATAAAAATGCGGTTCTACGTCATGAAAGATTTGCTGTCCAGAGAAACTTTCTACAAACCTAAAACAATCAGCATGACTTCACAGCTGCAAGCCCCCACGGAGTTCTCTACTTCCATCAGGTACTCGCCGCCGTCTTCCCGCTGACAGGACTCTATGTAAAGACTGCTGAGGTTGTCCTCGTAGTAAAGATGATGTTTTCTGCTTGACTGGAGCTCTTTACCATCTGTGCTCCATCTTATATTCGTCTGAGGAGTTCCAGCTACTCTACACTGGAGACTAACCGGATCCCCACGCGTCACTGTGACCACCTCTGGCTTCTCCTGAACTGTAGGCGGTTCTACGGCACCAGGAAAGACAGGCGAGGGTGTTAGGGCAGTGATAGCTAGCTGTAAGGTTACACAGGTGAATCAAGCTGGAAGTGGAAGTACCTTGTACAGAAAGTGTTGCAAAGCACATGTCGAAGCCTGCCTCATTTACAACTTGGCAGGTGTACTTCCCGCCATGAGTCCCATCACAGGAGGGAATCCTGAGGACGGCTTCTTTGTCCTGAAAAGTTCTCTCTATCTGTGGACCCTCCGGGATCCAGGTCTGGTCTTTTTGCCATTGCACAGTGATCGGCAGGGAACCTTCCACGAAGCAGCGAAAGACCACCGGATCTCCCCAAACAGCAGAGATATTTTCTATCTTCTGAGCAAACGTGGGAGGGACTGACGGACAGAGAGGATGTTGGGAATGTAAATGTGTGTGAGGTGGAAATGTCTGTGAAATGTGCTGCGAGACAAACTGTTCAGAGACAAAGCTGCAGAGCCAGAGCAGCTTCCAACCTCATAGGCACTCACATCTTCCACATTACAGTCCTGGATTATCAACTCCACATTTTCACCATCAGCAATCAGACATTTCTGGCTGGATTTGATTGGCCGTTTGTCTTTGAACCATGTAACCTTATAAGGAGCACTTCCTGCCACTCTAAAGTCAAACACAGCAGGTGAACCTTGAACAACTTCAACGGACAACTGATCTTCAATGAACAAAGGAGGCTCTGAAATAGAGCAGGAGCAGAACTTCATCGTGATTTGACATGCAGAGGAAACCTCTAGACAGCCGCTTGGTTCCAGGCCTGTCCGGATCCTGTCCACTAACTGGACTGATTTCTAAAGCAGCCACCGAGCGGGAAAAGGCCAGCTTGACGCTCTGCAGGATCTCAGCTCCAGCTCTGAACCAACGCACAGATCTTTGGAGAACCTGAAACATGACACTCAAACACCTTCCTGTCTCCTACTCTTACAAATGACACCTGTTCAGGTGTTTCAGTGAAGAACGGCGGTTCTGAAAAGAGCAGATGTAGACATTGCTGAGTCTGGGGAAACATCAGCAACCAGCATGAACCTGTGACGAAGAGGGTGGCCTGGCAGCAAGCAGAGCCCACATCGTTCTGGATCTCGCAGACATATTCTCCAGAATCGCAGCTCTTAGCGAAGAAGAGCTCCAGAGAGCTGCAGGACTTGTCTCTGGTCATGCAGCAGTCGGCGTCTGATGTTCAGCGGCGGCGTGCCGGAGACCAGAGCGGTAAACCGGGCCTTTGAGCCCGGTTAAACGCTCATGGACTCGGCCTTTTCCAGAATAACAAACCCAAACACTTCTTTCAAAACGCGGTCACAGCTGAAGAGCTCAAACCTTTCACCTACAGAATCTGGCAGCAATTATCACATCCGGCCGGGGTTCTGCCCTGTAGGTGCAGGTCTCAACCCTCCAGGACAGCCCCCAGTTCTGAAAATGTGCATCTGTATTTCTCATCAGAGCAGATCTCTGTCCTGTCTTTGTATCCTCATTGGCTGGCAGCCACTCAGAGCAGCCTCCAGACGAGGTAAAGATCCGTTTACAGCTTGGGTCTGCCTCAGTGTTGGACTCAAACATGGTTCAATAACCTCATCTGTTACACAGCATGCAAACAGTCAAGCCTCTCGAGGGACAACAAACTGACCTAACACAGTAACCGACGCTGCAGAATATGTGAGAACCTCACAGGTGTGATCACTAGCATCACTCAGCTTGACGCCAGCTCCCTTCCTGCCTTCATCCATCTAGACTAGACTGGTTTGGAGCCTGAAAACCTGCATTCAAGCCTGGCTGGGTTGCCCTGCATTACTCTGACAGACTCTGCATGTTCTGAAAAGCATACTGGTCCTGGGACCGCAGAGAGAGAATTAGTGTTAATGAAGCTGGAAGCTGGACATGAAAGCAGCAGCGGTTAGAAGAGGAGCTGCAAACATCTGACAAACCTGTCACCATCAGCACAGCGCCACATCGCTGAGTCCCAGCTCTGTTCTGGGCCTCACACACATATTTTCCACCGTGGGATAACTCAGCATTTCTCAGATTCAACACGGCACTCGTGGGTTCAGAGGACAACTTAAAGTGCTCGTCTTCTGTGAGCTCATGATCATCCTTGATCCAGAGGAAAGTCATGGGGAGTGATCCAGACAACATGCACTTCATGGATATTTCAGAGCCCACCATGCAGGACATGTCCTCAAGTCTCTGAACAAATGATGGCGGTTCTGGTAGGAAAAGACCACAGATGAGACACCATCTTCATCTCCCTGATCTCATCTGACACTTTCACAGTTATACACAAGAAGAACAGATTCAGGTGGAATATCATCCAACAAGCATCCACAGTGAAATGTGATCATAGACATGCAGCAGGGTGATGTTTGGACTGACCTTTTAAAGAAACCTGACAAGAACAAGAGGTTTCCCCAACAGGGTTTGCTACGGTGCAGCGGTATATCCCAGCATCTCTGGCTTCACAGCTCCACACCTGAACAGCCACTCGGTCTCTCTCTATACTGACTTTATGCCTTTTGTTGCTTGTGATCAGGTTACCGTTGAGGAAACAGCTGATTTCAAATGGAGCAGAACCTGAGATGGTTCCTTCCAGAACAATGTCTGATCCCTTCACCAGCTCAGCTGATTCAAAAGGCCTCACAAACACTGGAGGCTCTATAAAACACACAGCACATGTTTAGTTTGAAGGTGTGAAGGGAAGGTTCTGGCCCGCAGAGGAAAGTTTGGTCCACAGAATTCATGTTCGACAGTTCGCCTGTTCACACCTGCAACCTGCACTGAGGCAGAGAATACACTTCCTTTCTAACTCTCTTCCCTCTAAAGATCCCAGCAGAAAAACTACAGCAGGGGTAATGTAGAAGATAATAATAAGGGATTAGATTAATGTTACGCTTTACTGCTCAGCATTCAAAGAGTTACGTTGTCTTTATTTTTCATCCATGCCTGGTGATGCTAAGCTACAAGTGTAGCCACAGCTGCCCTGGGGCAGACTCATGGAAACATGGCTGCAAGGCAGCTGAAGTGTTTTGCCCAAAGACATGACAGATGAAAAGTGTGGGAATTCGTACTGCTAACCTTCCAGTCAATGAACGACTTTACCTCCTGAGCCACTGCTGTAGATGGTGTGTAAGGACCCTAAACCAGAACACTGGGTCTGGTCTTTACTGTTGCTCACCCTGTTACCTTCCATCTGGTCTAACTGGTCCCTATGCTGCCCCCTACTGGTTAGATGCTCATCCTGTTACCTTCCATCTGGTCTAACTGGTCCCTATGCTGCCCCCTACTGGTTAGATGCTCATCCTGTTACCTTCCATCTGGTCTAACTGGTCCCTATGCTGCCCCCTACTGGTTAGATGCTCATCCTGTTACCTTCCAT
>JBAMHW010000014.1:386124-399950 GCA_037177495.1 Rhadinocentrus ornatus | reverse complement strand
CCTACTGGTTAGATGCTCATCCTGTTACCTTCCATCTGGTCTAACTGGTCCCCATGCTGCCCCCTACTGGTTAGATGCTCATCCTGTTACCTTCCATCTGGTCTAACTGGTCCCCATGCTGCCCCCTACTGGTTAGATGCTCATCCTGTTACCTTCCATCTGGTCTAACTGGTCCCCATGCTGCCCCCTACTGGTTAGATGTTCACCCTGTTACCTTCCATCTGGTCTAACTGGTCCCTATGCTGCCCCCTACTGGTTGTATTTTCATCCTTTTACCTTCCATCTGGTCTAACTGGTCCCTATGCTGCCCCCTACTGGTTACTCACATATTGCTGCTTATGAAAGCGTAGAAATAATTCCTGAGGATGTGAACAAATATTTTAAACATCATCAAATCATACAATGTCGCTATGATGAAGTATATGCTCAACCTCAGAGGGTTTAATGTATGGTGGAGCAGCTGGAAGCTAGCACCTACATCTTTGGTCCAGAGGAACAGAACTCTGTGGACCAGACTTTGGGTCTACAGTGTGTACAGGAGGGTAAACTCTGAACCAACCTTTTACCGTTACCGAGCTGCTGCTCTGGTCTCTGCCGGCATCGCTGGACACCTCGCAGACAAACTGTCCGCTATCTTCTACACAGCAGCTCTCTACCAACAGGGTGGCTACTGAGCTGTCGAAGGACATGCTGTGTCTGTGGTCCGAAACTAGTTCTGAGCCGTTCTGAAACCACCTGATGTGGATGACAGGAGTTCCCTGCACTCTGCAGAACAGCTTGAGAGGCTGTCCAGCCTTCAACAGCTGCGAAGGCTCCAGCTTCATTGTAAAAGTGGGAGCGTCTGTAAACCAACAGCAACATTCACAGTGAAAACAAGAACAGAAAGAAGACAGTTCTGCAGAAGAAAGAATGAAACGGCACCTTTCACAAAGAGAACCGCGGTGCATTCCACCTTCCCGGCATCGTTGGACACTTGGCAGGTGTATGTAGCCGAGTCACTAGGTTTCACAGAAAGAAGCTCCAAGGAGCTTGAAGAGGTCTCTTTCTTAATGAAATACTTTCCCCCAGAGAAGATCTCTTTCTCTTCTCTGAACCATTTCACAGCCAGCGGGGCTGATCCAGTAAAGGCTGATTTTATCACAACGCTGGATCCTGGAGAAACATCCTGGGACACAGGTCTCACAGTGAAGACCGGAGGTTCTGGAGTTATTTGGGAAGAAAAACAACATGTATGTTCAAAGTCTACTGATTGATACCATTAAGGTCCAGCTGTATGTGAGATGTTTATCTCCTCTGACCTTTGACCGACAGAGCAGCACTAGTTTCTGTTTCTCCAGCTTCATTAGAGGCCCGGCAGGAGTAATTTCCCTCATCGCTCTGATCCAGGCCTGTTATGGTCACAGAGGCTGTACTTTCACTGAAAGACATCTCATATTTATCACCATTGTGGATTTCTGTCTGGTCTTTGAACCAAGACAGAAGCAGGGGCTGAGATCCAGCCACCCTGCAGTCCAGGGTAACATCTCCACCAACGCTGCCGTCGGCCTTCTTCAGGGATCTGGTGAAGGACGGGGGAACTGCACGATCTGAGCAGAGGAGTGAACCACATGTAACCGTCATCAGGTGGCAGGGCTGAACTAGCTGGTGATGGTCTGTGTCTGAAACTAACCTAGAACGGTGACCGAACAGGTGCACTGGTCTTTCCCCACTGTATTGGACACCTCCATCTTGTACTCTGAGGAGTCTCCTCGGTCCGCCGAGAGGATCTTGAGAACAGCCACGTTCTCCTTCACCGTCATCTTATATTTACGGCCACTGATCATCTCCTTTCCATTTTTAAACCACTTCACTTTCAGCTCAGGGCTTCCAGACATCGAACACTCCAGCGTGGCCATGTCGCCGGCGGTCACGTTGATGGACACCGCTCTCTCTAAGATCCTGGCAGGCTCTAAAACACGACACGGACTTTAAGCTTCAGAAACAGATGTGAACCGGGAAACACGTCAGTGAAACATGGATGTTTTCTGACCTTGGATGGTCAGGACAGCCTCGCATTTCTGCTGCCCGGCCTCGTTTACAGCCAGGCAGGTGTACTTGCCGCCATGTTTTAGCTCTACAGACGAGAAGGAAATGCTTGCAACGCGGTTCTCAAACATCACTCTGACGTTTGGATCATCTTCTCTAAGAATCTCAGAGTCTTTCATCCATTTGACGGAGATGGGGGCGGAGCCTTTCAGGACTCCCTGAAGTTTCACTGCATTTCCTAAAACCACCGTAGCGCTTTCCATCCTCTTTGAGAAGACGGGCGGCTCTGAAAAACCAACGTTGGCAAGTGATGGTGGTGTTGACAGCTGCCAGAGGCACTGCAACTAATCACAAATACGTCTTTAAACTCCACTAACCTCTTTGTTTGACCACTGACGTTGAGGTCGCCGAGCCGAGCTCATTGGATACGACACATTCGTATTCGCCGGTATCGGCACTCTCAAAACTGTGGATCTCCAGAGAGATCAGTGACCCCTGTGACACTATCCTGAACTTCTTATCTGCAGACAAAGGTTTCTTATTCTTCTTCCAGGCCACTTCGAATGGTGCTGAGCCTGAAATCTCAAACTCCAGCACCGCTACCATACCTCGAACCGCCTCTATGGATGCTAAACCCTTAGCGAATGATGGAGGTTCTGATGGAGAACACGGTCCAGTTAGTCAAACATACGCTGAACATTTGCTTCTGAGGAAAACCTCCTCAACGTGCGTACCTTTCACTGTAACCTTCGTGCTACAACTTTCACAGCCAGACTCATTGAGAACTTCACAGCTGTAGTTTCCACTATCGCTCAGCATCACATCTTTCAGGTCCAGAGTGGCGAGGCCGTCCTTCAGACTGACCGCAGACCTGCCGCCAGCTGCTAGCTCCGTGTTGTTGAAGAACCAGCTCACGTGGAGCTCTGGGGATCCTTTGACGGTGCACTGCAGCCGGGCACTGCTGCCCTGCTTCCAAACCGTGGTGGATTCCAGCCTCTTCACGAAGGCTGGTGGTTCTGGACGAGGTTGCGGTCAGTAGGAGCGATCATGGTGGCAAAAACGTCAATCCAAACAACAACCCAGCAGTTAGAGACAAGACTCATGACGCAAGAAAGAGACACCAGACACAGATGTTCAACAGATGCAGGACAGTCAACAGCTCTTACCTTGAACCTTCACCGAAGTGGAGCAAGATGCACTGCCAGCTTCGTTTTCCACCTTACACACATAATCTCCACAATCCTTCAGTGTGGTCTTTAGCATATCAAGATTTACTGTCTTATCCTGGAAAGACAGTTTACAGTCTGGAGACTGGTGAACTTTCCGGCCATCTCTGGTCCAGGTGACAGTAACTCCTGTGTCCTCGTCCACCTGGCACTCCAGGTGCAGAGGCGCTCCGACCACAGCAGCAACCGGAGCCAGGGGCTTCACAAAGCTGGGTTTACCAACAACACGCAGCTCGGTGCTGCACTCAGCTGCCCCACAACCGTTTGATGCCCTGCACACGTACCGACCCCCATCCGCTGCCATCAGCTCGGGGATCTCAAGAGTGTGCTTATCATTTTCACAAGAGGTCCGGAACCTCGCGGGCACTGCCTGGTGGTCTTTGAGCCACACAACATTCAGAGGAGCAGATCCTGTTATCACACACTGGACCAGAGTCCTCTGTCCAACATACACAGTCTGGAAGTCGGGTTTACTTAGAAAAACAGGAGGGAATTGCTCTACAAGGATTAAGAAGAAACAGACAGACATTAGTGGCAAGATGTTAGACCTCAAAGAATCCCGGCAACCCAAACCTGCCACCTGAAGCATGAGAAGTTTCCCAGTTCACCAAACAGAGCAGAAATTCTTCCCAGAAAGCCAAGAAGAAACACAGGACTCAACCAGCCAAGAAGGAGGAAACATGCGTCGCTCTTACCTGTCACGCTGAGGGAGGTGGAGCATTCATCACCACCATGCTGGTTTATGGCCTTGCAGGTGTATTCCCCGCTGTCCTCCTTGGTCGGGCTCAGGACCTCCAGAGAGGAAGCCGTGAAGCGACTGATAATCCTGTACCTATCCCCCTCTTTGATAGGGTGGCCATCTTTAAACCACTTGAAGGTTAAGTTTGGAGCGTCGGCAGTCGCACATTCGAACCTGGCCACGCTGCCGACGTTGATCTCCAGAGGAACGATCCTGTGTGTGAAGACAGGCTTCACGGCTGGAGGAAGGAAAGAGAAGACGACGTCAGCAGCTGAAACAGGAGTTTCTACAGAAGGTGGTGACCCTAGGATGACTGGAGGAGGAGGATGTGATGAACAGGGATTCTGCTACAAGAGAAGGACTCAACGTGGGCATGCAGAGGATGGAAATGAGAGGTTCTGGAAAACATAAGGTCAAAGCTTGGAAGGAAAGAGGAATGGATGTGAGACGGGAGGAAAAGTGAGGATGTGACTGCTATCTGACAGAAACCTCAAACCAAAGTGGGAAACTGTGCGGTTCTGGTTGCTTTGAGGTTTGTTGACAGCAGAGTTTCAGCGTGACGTTAGATGATGATGAAATTAAAGAAGTGGTCATCATCAAACCTTGCAAGACCGTGAGTCTGGAGGATGTGGCGGTCCTGCCAGCTTCGTTCTCGGCCTCACAGACATACTCTCCTTGGTGCCTCTCTTTAACAACTCTGGTGATAGCTAGTGTGTGAATGTCGTGATCTTTCGAGCACTTGAACTCGTCGCCAGGCGTCACTAACTGACCGTTGAAAAACCAGTTAACTTTGGAGGCGAATTTAACAGCGGCGGTAAAAACCGCCGGACAGTTTTCCTCAGCACACACGTCCTGCAGCGGCTCGGTGACCACAGGATAATCAGTCAGACTGTCGGAGGATTCGCTGATCATGATGGCCTCTGACAGAAACTCTTCTCTGGTTTCTGCGAGGACCGACCTGCTCATGGCCACGGTGTTGCTCTCTGATTGGACCGGCATGCTTTCAGTCGCGTGTTGGAAGGAAGCCTTGGCTTCGGTTCTGACACCTGCAGACTGAGCAACGTCCGGAGGAAACACCACAATGCTCTCCGCCACCATTATGGCATCCACCACAGATGACAGCCCCTGACTGGACGACGCCGAGCAGACCTGGACTCTCTGATGCTGGTAAATCTGCGACAAATCGGGCTGTTCAGAAATCAGACTTTCCTGGTCCCTGAAAACCACGGCGTTCAGAGCCACCTGGAGCTCAGACATCAGGTCGGCTGTCTGAGGGTACTCTCCTTCAAAACAAAGTGTGATCTCCAGAGGTACTCCTGGTGACGTGATCAGGTAGGTGCTCGTGGCCCGTCTTGGCTCTCTCTGAACTCTGACCTCCTGAACCTCGACCATCTGTAAGCGTCCGATGACGTCAGCCAGCAGCACTGGCTGATCAGTGGCCACGGCGGACCGAAGAACGTCCCGGAGCTGATGCCGGATGTTCATGCGGGACGGTTTTGGGATGTGAATGACAAAGTTGAGTTCTTTAGGTAGAGTCTGAGTGTCCTGAGACTCGTGGACAAACATGAGTTCTTTGGACTGCATATTGACACTTACGGTTGAGGCCTCAGATTGACGGGTCTCAGCGGACCTCTCTCCCACGATGACCTGCTTCTCTTCTAGCACCACTGACTGTTTGACCGACTGTCCCTCCTGGATCTGGACTGCAAAGTCCTGCTCAGCAGCCTCCAGGATGGAGCAGCTTTCAGTAGCGACCGCTTTCTCCTCAATAAAAACTGTTTTTTTGGGAATTTTTGGCTCAGTTTTGATTTGTGGTTTAAATTTCTCATCAGTTTCAAGTCTGGTGGTGTGACCCTCCTCCAGAGTGTAAGTGTCTGCAATGTTCAAAGACTGTAGGATATTCCAGTTCTCCTCTCTGTGTATTAAAGCTCGCTGCCGCCTGTAATCAGAAACCAGGGGAGTCTCCTTCGGCAGCTGGAGGGGCTGGGAAGACACCGGGAGGATGCTGGGAGTCCTGGACTCTATCCGAAGCTGTGACTGAACCCCGTCCGCAGACAGGTGGAGGTCTCCCAGATAATCTGCAGTGATTTTCCATCTCTCCTCTGAGGCAAGTGCGTGACTTCGAGCCTTTTCCTGTTTCTGAGTTGCCACCTGCTGCTCAGGTGTTGTCACGGTGAGCTCGCCTTCCTTTGGTAAAACGGACACAGACTGGACCAACTGAAGGTGTTTGGTTCGCAGCGACTCTTTCTTCGGCTGAACGGAGGTGGTTTCAGTCTCTGCTGTGAACTCTGATGTTGTCTCACAGACCACAGTCCTCTGCTCGTCCTGACTGACTGAATGCATCACAGTCAGACTCTTCCTGACCTCCGCCTGATCTGCGGTGGGACGTTGATGGCTCAGCCTCCCCTCAGACTCTAGCACATCCTGATCACTGACCACCTGCAGGCTGACGGCTTGTTTTTGCTCCTGCTGAGTCTGCAGACACACTGAAGATCCTAAAGGCATCACTGGTCCCGTCTTTTCGGCCTGGACCTCGTACTTCTCCTCGGTGGTCGCAGCTGATCGATGGACTCGGTCTTTGCATGGGTGGAGCCTTTGCTGCTCTGGTTTCTGGATCTGAAATTGCTGCTCTTTGGATAAAGTCACTCTGGTTTCATTCAGCGCTGCTAAGACCGGTTCAGACTGTTCCTTCTCTATTTGTGGTTTGATGGCAGAGTCCAGATCTGACAGAGGCTGGGAGGTGGTTCCTGTGAGCAGCAGATGACCTGCAGACTGAGCCGAGTACAAGATCTTTACCCCTTCTGTGACTCTGAAACTGGTTTCCTCCTCTGGTCTGCACACCACACCTGACGGTTCATGGAAGATGGATAAAACAGATTGGACCTGATGGCTGCTAACAAGCTGCCTGGGCTCGGTCCCGGTCTGAATGAGTTCTGGAGTCCGGCCCGTCAAAGCCTCGGCTCTCAGAGTGGTGAGGGACAGAACCTCCTCAGATGTAGCCGACATGAGCTTGGACGGCTGCTCTTTGGCACACTGGAGCTGGATGACGTCAGGGCTGAGGACTCGCTCAGAGTGCTGCTCTGTGATCTTTGGCGTCTCCTGGACCGAGGAAAGGAACGAGGCCACGTGAAGCTGCTTGGTGGGAACGGCTGAGACCGGAGGTGAGACTGGAGCCAGAGAAACCCTCTCCTGGATCTGATGCGAGTGTAGGACTGCTGCCTGCTGGGTGACCTGCTCTCGATGCAGGGTGGCAGTGGAGATGTCCAGCTCTCGGAGGGTTCCCACCTCCTCACTGGGAATGATCTGCCGGTCTTCAGTGCCGATGGTGTAAATCATCTGGTCCGACCGGCTTCTTTCCTGCTGTAATCTGGATTCTGAGCTCTCGTCAGTCATCGATATGACCAAGCCCATACTTTTCTGAACTGTGGTGCGTTCTTCATGACTTTTCTGGCTAAATACGAGCAGTTTGGCGCAGCAGGAGTCGTCCCCGTGCCGGTTGCAGGCCTTACAGGTGTACACGCCATCGTGCTCCTGTTTAACGCCTTTAAAGCTCATGAAGCCTGATCCATCTGGGTTGTTCACCATGATGCAGGAACCACTGGGCTGGATGTGGAAGCTGCCCTTGAGCCACTGGACTTCAGGGAGTGGATCTCCAGTCAGCAGGTACCTAAAGAAACACTGACCCCCCTCTGGAACCTCAACACTCTCTATGGTTTTAGTGAACTTTGGAGGTTTGCCGGTCAGTATAGATGTTGTCCCGTCTCCCTGCTCCTCCAGCTGAACATGAAGATGAGACCTGCAGGTCGACTGGCCAAATCTATTACTGACTGTACAGGAGTACTCCCCCTCAAACTCCCTCCGAACTTTGTTAATGACCAAACTGTACTCGTCCTGTTCGTGAACGAAGGCGAACAGGGATGAGCTGGTTATGCTCAGCCCGTCGTGGAACCACTGAACGGTGGGTTCAGGGAATCCGGACACTCTGACCGCAAACACTGCAGTTTCTCCGACAGTCGCGGCTGCAGGAGAAAGTTCGCTGAGAAAAACTGGTTTTTCTTTTTTCCTCGCCAAAGAACTGGAGAAGTGTTTGGTCTCTGGCTCGAGTTCAAGTGTTCTGGTTTTGTCTTGTAGTTTTAAACCGCTGAAGTACGACTCCTGCATCTCCTCCTCCGTCGTGATGGTTGAACTGGAAGAAGCTGAGCGGAGTAATGACAGTTTAACGTCAGACAGCTGCACTGAGAACACAACAAATACTCATTATTTCCTCTTTCATCCCGACCCGCCGACAACCTGACACCCATATACATGGACGTTCACTGTAACACTGAATTCTGTGTAACTGGAAGCTGTTGAACACAAACATGGATGCTTGCAGCGCCACCTGCTGGTATCAGAAGGAAAATCTTTATACTTCTGGTAGTTCTGCAGTTTGGTTTGGCCCATGTGTGGCCCAGCTCTGCAGTTTGGTTTGGCCCATGTGTGGCCTTGACTCACAGCGTTGATTCCATATGAATGTGGCAGACAACACTAATTTCTGTTCAGGCCGGCTCTTCAAGTTTGGACCAACGCAACACTTGTCAGAGCCAAAAGTGGCCCAGATTCCACCCAGATGTGTCTGCTTCACACTTCTTACCCTCCATGGTAAAATGAGCCAATAAACTCATTTTAATCTAAAGAATTTCTATTTAAAACGATATTTATTGGTTCCTTCACACCCCAAATAGCTAGAAATAACCGGAAATCAAAGCCGAACCAAAGCTGGTGTCTTCAGAGGTGATAAACCTTTGCTGAAATCACATGTGACATAAAAATAGAGATCTACAGTAAAAATTATCAATAAATTCCTGGATTCTGTCAAACGGGTTTTAGTGACTCAAAGTGACAAAATAACTTCAAAACACTGAACATATTTCTCGATTTTTAATATTTGCATGAATCTGCCAGACAGAGGGAGAACACGAGAAACTCTCCGGTGCTGAATCAGTACTCACCTTTAACTTCCTCCTGAACGGTGGCTTTCTCCTCCACTTCCGTTACTGTGGAGACACAGATGTTTTTAAAGTTAAAGTCGCTCTTTCACGGCGCAGGACAGTTAGCATCAGTGGCAGAGCGTGCATCATATCATCCCTTCGGTTGCTTTGAGCCGACATGCCTCCTCTTGTTTTAGTGTGCACAACCTCTGGCTTCTCTGTCTGTTTATCTGTGTTTTAGTCAGTGTAGGACACAAAGAGGCAGCGACGGCTCAGAAACAAGGTTAAAAGTCTGCCGCAGAGTCTGTCGCCCTGTGAAGTGATGGCCGTGAAGGTGGAAAGCAGTGTGGATGAGTGGGGGCCAAAGAAAGGCCGAGCGAGTAAAAGGACCAAAAGCATGCAGATGCCAACCTTTCATCACCGTCGTGTTCTCAGCATCCCCAGCTGAGTAAACGTTTTTGCAAGAGTGAGAGCCCCCTTGTCCGGGTCCCACATTGATAAGGTTTATACGGCTCAGGGGGCCGTCGTGTTTCAGAGAATACGACACCGATTCCTGGATATTCAAACGGTTGTAAAGCCAAATGACAAACGGAGCGGGAAGCCCCTTCATTACGCAACACAGGGATCCACCGCCTCCGTTTCGGACCAGCGGCTCAGGGGGGAGTTTGATCAGGAAGTCAGGGGGGCGGGACAGACATTGACCTTGCTTGTCAAACGGCACGACATCAGGGAAATACAGGTGGCTGAGGAGGCTGAAAGGTCTCTGGGAAGAGTTAGGCAATGATCCCAGCTTCTCCCACGAGTCCTGCTTGTCTTGGTCAGGAGGACCTCTAGGGGCCTCATTGTCTGCCGGAGACACTTTACGTACAGAATCTGTGCGAATGGGGGTCTCTGCTTTGAGGTTTGCTTCTTTAGCTGGGTAAGAATAAAGTTAGGGAGAGTAATTAGAGGTCAGAGAGAATAAGGCTACAGTGTAAACACTACGGTGTTAGTAGGATGGAGGATGAGGTTAGCGAGGCGAAGCAGGGACAGGTTTTATAATCAGCTAAACGTGTTATTACATTACACGCTAACAGGTTACACACTACGGGGAAATATTAAATCATGAGGGAGAGGATCAAAAGCAGGGGGAGCATATGGAGAGGTGGGATGGACCAGAGGAAAAAAAAAAGATTAACCACCTTGGACAGTGAGCCGGGCAGCAGAGCTGTTCTGACCATGTTGGTTAGTGGCTGTGCAGCGGTACATTCCCTGGTCCACCACACCAACACCCTGGATGATCAGGCACAATAAGCCCCCAGACTGAGAGCTCCTCACCCGCTCTGAGCCCACCAGGCTCTGACCATTATGATCCCATACAACCCCAGTGAAGGGCTGCCCATGGAACGAGCAGCTGAACTCGGCCATCTCACCGCTGTTCACTCGGACGTCGCTCATTTCCACCAACAGCCTGGGGCTGCTGTCAGAGCTCATCTCCACGGAGCTTACGCTCTCCATCTTAGTCTCAACCATCCTCCGCGACATGGAGGAAGTCTCACAGACGGCCTCAGTAAAGTCAACGCCCACCGACAGAGAGCTGAAGCTCTCCGTCCGAGCCTCCAGGCTCTGAATTAGCTTAGTCTCAGCCCCAGTGCTCGACACGCTAGCTAAGGCTTTTTCATCTGGGCAATAAGAAAGAATAGAAGACAGGTCAACACATCATCATTCTGGTGACTCCTCCGGGTTATTTGTTGGGTTGAAGCGTTGAGGATCAGTGGGATCAGTGAGAAGGTGGACCGGGCTGGTTTGGCCATCAATCATGCAGGTTTGACCGGAGCCAGAATTTAAAATCATGTCTGTGCTCAAGTGTGAGGAATCCAGAAAGAAGTATTTCCACAGTTTCCACCATGCTGTGTAATCCGAAACAAGACTCGTATCTAAATAAAAAAAGAGCGTTACGTGTTGTGTAGGAAGAGAAGACACAATGTTTATGGGAGGGAAACAACCAGAAATACTTTGATTATTTCTGCATGCTCAGGTCATAATCAGAATGAAGACATGAAAGAATCTGACATGTAAACTGGAAAGATATTGTTAATTCAGGGGCTGGTAGCACAAACCAACATGGTATAACTTTCAGCTAACTTTGATCTAACTTTATAAAGAAGTAGCACAAAAATAAGGAAAAATTAATTCAAGCGTTAAAAGTCTGCTGATCCTCTCATTATAAGGTTTGGAAAGGAGGTAGTGAGCATTGCTAATGTGTTAGCCAGATACGTGTTAAGCTAGCTTAAAATGTGCTGGCTATTTCTTTAATAATCAAACATGGACTCGTTTGTAGTCAGCTTCTTTACTTTGGGATCTGCAAACTATAATAACAAAAAAAATTTTTTTACTGTAACATGATGCATTAATAATTAGCTTTCCTTATAATGTTAGCTTAAATTGAGCCAGCTCTCAATAGATTTATGGGTCTCGGACCAGATCCACCAAGGCTTCTATGTTTGGGTGGCTGAAAATATTTTAAAATATTACACTTCTTGATTTTATAACCCCACCACCCCAAAGTAGTTAGCCATGAACCTTTTAGCTAGCAGTTGGAGCTAGCTTACATTAGCACTCTTACTGTAACAAACACATTTTTGTTCAAAAAGGTCAGAATTTGCGCTGAGTCACTAAAATCCTCATTTACTCCTGTTTTCTTTCTTATATTTTTCTATATTATTATTTTCAAAACTTATTCCCATTAAAATGAACCTTTGCTATAACGAATCATACAATGCTAACTTTGGGATTATTTTGTTCTAGCTAGCTGACTTTCTTTGTCTCATGTGTGTTCTGTTCTAATAATGTCTAATTAAACCTCCTGTTGTTCGATGAGAGGAAACATTTACAGAGTTTTACAGACAACAGGGACAAAACAACAACGGGGAGGTTGACTTGCTTGATCTGACTGCTTTTCATTTCCATTAAAGATGGATGAGCCTTAAGACTTTATGTATGTTTTGCGCCATCTCATTATTTCAGCACTAACTTGGTTGAATAATTAGGTTTTATTATAAGCGATGAATAAAGTAGGAACGTCCACTTCAGTTGATCAGTCTGACTGTGAAGCTAGTTGCTTGTTAGCATGTTTGCTATTTTACTTATCAAATTTCCTCTTAAATATACAGCAAAAGATATAGTTTGTCAATGTACTTGGGACAAATCAGAGGGAATAAATCGGTTTTCAGAGGCTTCCTATAGGGCGCAATGCTGTGATCTTTCAGGGATTTTGTTTGCCAGAAACGAGCAGCCTTGTCCGAACACTGGGATCACCTGGCTGGAAACACGTTAAAATCTAAAGCTATAGTAAAGCAGAGCAGCTGTGTGAGGAAGAGGCAGGAAGACGTTTTCCTGTCTGAGTTCAGCAGATCATGCAGTAAGTACCAGCCTCACTGTGGCGGCTTAATCTGACTGAGGAGGGAAAGTTTGAAGAACTTACCATCAATATTCAGAGTAGCAGAGCAAGTGACCATTCCTGCTGCATTAGTGGCAATACATGAGTACTCTCCCTCATGGGCAAAGAGGACTCTGGAAATCTCCAGCAGGCAAGTTTCATCAAAATGAGACATCCTGAAGATGTCAGACTGTCTGATCTCTCTGTCATTACAGAACCAAGAAATCTGCAGATCTGGAGACACAGTGAAAGTCAGGATCATCTTAAACTGATGAAACTGGTGATTACTCAACGTAAACGTACCTTCCCCAGAGACGGTGCACTGCAGCTGGGCGGGCTGTCCCTCTGAGACCAGCATGTCTCTCAGGGGGGTGATGAGGACCGGAGCCGAGACCTGACTCCCGGTTTCAGCCACCTCAGGAACTGAAATACAGACATCGGCATATTAAACAGTTTCAGCTCATCCAATGTGATTCTCTGTAATATTTTCAGCTGCACTCACACCCATGATTTAATAAAACGCAGGTTTTTACCAGTCAGAAGAAATTCAGTCAAAAGACATTATGTATGAATAAATTAGAAAATTGCCTGTTTTAAGGCAGGAAGCATTAAACCTAATTAATCTTTGTTGGCGTGTTAGTGAATTTATCACTTAAATGATTAACATATGAATAAAACCAAACACGTGAAGCCTCTCCATGACACCACCTTCGACGGTGAGAGGGGCAGAGCTGGTCGCCTCTCCATAGTCGTTCCTGGCCTCGCAGCTGTAGACAGCGGCATCCTCGGGGAAGACCTCCAGCAGCAGCAGCGTGTGCTCGTCTCCGTCATGGAGGAACTTGCACTTGTAGCTGGTAGACAGAACCTGGGAGTCTTTGTACCAGGACACCTGTGGCTGCGGGAGGCCGCTCACCTGTGCCGAGAAGCGGACCGACCTACCCGACATCGCTGCCTGGGCCTGCATGTCCCGCACAATCTGAGGCGGTTCTGGCACTGAAGACCAACAGACAAGATGAAGGTTAGTTTGGTTACCTCACAACTCATAAACAGCTACACGGTCATTTGGCCTTAAACTCTTTAATACCAGCGATCAATGTGTTGGAAAAACCCTGAAATGTTTCAAAATAAAAGTTTTTCTGGAATGTCTTTGGATCAAACATTGGACCAAATGGTCCGAACATGGTTTTTGGTCCAAACACTGGACCAAATGGTCCAAACATGGTTTTTGGTCCAAACACTGGACCAAATGGTCCAAACATGATTTTTGGTCCAAACATTGGACCAAATGGTCCAAACATGATTTTTGGTCCAAACATTGGACCAAATGGTCCGAACATGGTTTTTGGATCAAACATTGGACCAAATGGTCCGAACATGGTTTTTGGATCAAACATTGGACCAAATGGTCCAAACATGGTTTTTGGATCAAACATTGGACCAAATGGTCC
>JBAMHW010000014.1:352207-362904 GCA_037177495.1 Rhadinocentrus ornatus | reverse complement strand
CCTTCGATAGGCTGTCTAGATATATATATATATATATATATATATATATATATTATAGTTATATATCTATAATGATATTTAATTTTGGCCATTAAGATGCTCAGGAAAACTCTGGTCCCAGGATTAATGCCG
The DNA here is from genome assembly GCA_037177495.1 of Rhadinocentrus ornatus. NCBI lineage: Eukaryota > Metazoa > Chordata > Actinopteri > Atheriniformes > Melanotaeniidae > Rhadinocentrus > Rhadinocentrus ornatus. The sequence continues at coordinate 362,772 of JBAMHW010000014.1, read as the reverse complement.
CTGCCGAGCCCAGATCCAGGTAGCAACCTCTGAACCAACCTGTATCCGGTGGTGAGCGAAACGCCACTCTTCTTCCAGATAACGTGAGGTTTGGGGTTTCCTCCGACTTGGCACTCGAACACCACGCTTCCTCCCTCCACCAGCTTCTGGATGGTGGGCTTCTTGATGAAGAAGGGGGCGGCAGCAGGGGCATCTGACTCCACCACGCTCACCTCTGACATGGTCTCTTCTTTGGTTTCCTCAGAAAGCCTGAAAAACAAACACACGTCTAGAAATTCTACGACCAAACATCATTTTGCTGATTTATCTCTGAAACTTTGACTCACAGCTTCTCCTGAGCAACTTCCACTTGCTTGCTGGCGGAAATGTCCTGTCTGCTCTCGATGTCCTCGGACACTGCAGGAGGAAGATAGACCATGAACTTCATCACAGTTTAACCCGAGTGGCTCTGCAGGTGTCTGCTATATGGCCAGATTTCAGAGGTAAAAGCATGGCTCGGATGCTTGGTACTGACCCTGGACCAGCAGGAAGCAGGAGGTGCTGATGGTTCCCGCTTCGTTGGTGGCGGTGCAGGTGAAGCGGCCGCTGTCCTCAGCGAACGCCTCGCGGATCACCAGCCGGGCCAATCCGCTCTCGTAGCTGGTCTGGAAGTCGATCGAACTCTCGATCTTGTAGTCTTCTCTGAACCACATGATGGCGGGGGCGGGCTGACCGCTGATCTGACACTCCAGGGTTACCGAGTCGCCCTCAGTCATGTTAGTATTCTTCAATCCCTGCACAAGCACAGCAGCTCAGAACATGTCCAGTTCCCAAAGGAGCTGGAATCTGGTTCCAGACGAGAGGAGCTACTTACGGACACCAGGGTGGGCGGGACCACAGCGCCACCTGCTGAAGGTACAGCTGCTATTGCCACCACCTGTCAGACAGTCACAGAGCTGTTAGCGCAGAGAATGAAATCCTTTCTGAACACAGAAGAAAGCGACATGGACATGAGGAGGCCAGAGCACTGAGAGGACTGTTAAACCAGACCGAGTCAGGGAAGGGTTGTGTTGGCTTCAGCCCACCAGATGCAAACAGAACCTTCTTATTGGACCGGTTTCTGTCTAAAACTGGTCCCCAGGGGTATTTCAGCTGCTGAGCAGCAGAGAAATGCCACGCAGACGTTTCTGGGCAGGAGGTGTTCAGACTGCTGGACTACTACATTTATCTAGACATCAGGTTTTCTTGTCCTGCTCAGAACCAGCTCAGAGCTGTAACAAACCTTTGTTGCCCAGTCCTCATATTCTCTTTCCGTGTCCCCCCAGTACCCGGCCCCGGTCTGAAACTCGGTGCCGAGGCGGTATTTCTCGGTGGACTCTCTGAATGGGGGCACGACGGACCCCGGCGGGTCTCTGGCCTCGGCCGACTTATGGAGCAGACTGGGGGACTTGACCGGCTTGGTGATCTTTAGTGTGGTGGCGGAGGATGAGGAGAACTCTTTCTGCAGTGTGGCGATAGCCGAACCGGCGATGGAAGCCTAGCCCACCCAGACAGGAGGAACAGCCACATCATCATCATCATCATCATCATCATCATCAAGACAGTCTGCTCAGCTGGTGGGATGTTGGAGTTCACACATGGAGGATCTCAGTTAGTCTGATTAAATCTGCCGCAGATGGAGGGGCTCAGATGAAGCAGGATTAATGACGGTTCTGGATTAAGATGATGTATTAATGGAAGATGTGAGGAGGAGGAGGAAGGTTAAAGGTTCAGCTGAAGCTTTACACTTTTGATCATATTTAGGTCTCTGCAGAACCAGAACTACCTGGTGTGCTTTAGTCCAGCTTTAGTCGGTCTATAAGGAAAATTACATTTTATCTCTCATTGAGTACACACAGACTATTCCAGGAGAACCTTCAGTCATCTGAACCAGCTGGGCTTCAGGAAGTGGAACCTCCAGGTATGGGGCCCTCTCTTTGGAACCGGCTCCCAGTCTGGCTTCAGGAAGCGGAACCTCCAGGTATCGAAACCTCTCTGTGGAACTGGCTCCCAGCTGGGCTTCAGGAAGCGGAACCTCCAGGTATGGTACCTCTCTGTGGAACCGGCTCCCAGTCTGGCTTCAGGAAGCGGAACCTCCAGGTATCGGGCCCTCTCTGTGGAACCGGCTCCCAGTCTGGCTTCAGAAAGCGGAACCTCCACTTATCTGGCCCTCTCTGTGGAACCGGCTCCCAGCTGGGCTTCAGGAAGCGGAACCTCCAGTTATCGGGCCCTCTCTGTGGAACCGGCTCCCAGTCTGGCTTCAGGTATCGGAACCTCTCTGTGGAACCGGCTCCCAGTCTGGCTTCAGGAAGCGGAACCTCCAGGTATCGGAACCTCTCTGTGGAACCGGCTCCCAGTCTGGCTTCAGGAAGCGGAACCTCCAGGTATCGGAACCTCTCTGTGGAACCGGCAGATACTTAATACTTTTCGCGTTGTACAAGTTTCCTGTACAAGGTAATATTAGACAGCAGGTTATGAATCTTGTTCTACGCAGATGATACTCAGCTTTACTCAGCAATGAAACCTTCAAACTTTCCTTCCTGATAAATCTTCTAGCAGGTCTGGCTTGGTCACCCTGATCCATCCTTTAGTCCTGCTGCTACAGATGGAGGCTGCTGGGGAACGTCCCATGATGCACTGAGCTCCTCTCTGGAGTTCTGCTGCTGGTTGACCCCTCTTTCCTGTCCTCTCCACCCCCAACCGGTCCAGAAAAATGGCCGTCCTTCCTGGTTTTGGTCAAGATAGAGGTTTGCCTTTGTGGTTCTGGTACAGATAGGGGTTTCTCTTCCCGGTTCTGATAGAGGTTTTTCTTCCTGTTTCTGGTTCTGATGGAGGTTTTCCTTCCTGGTTCTGGTTCTGATGGAGGTTTTTTATTCTGGTTCTGATGAAGGGTTTAATTTTGCTTTTGGAAGGGAGTTTCTGGCTCTACGTGGACTGAATTGGGTTCTACTAAACTGTATTCTTTAATTAAACTGGACTTTACTCTAAGACTCTGTGGACTGAGTCCAAATAAATGAATGACTGAACCTGGACTTGATGGCAGAGGGTCTCAGGACCTTGTCAGTGACTGGTTAGATGATGAATTCTGTTATAACGTTCCACTCGGGTTATGCTCGGGTGGCCTGGTGCCGCCTTTCTTACCTCATTGCTAGTCTCTGGTTTTGGGACAGAAACTTTAGAAACTGTGAAATGTGGAACTGGAGACGGGCTGAGACCAGTGTCTACACGGATCTGGAGCAACCAACAGAGGAGCGTTAGGAAGATTATCAATATATCAGATATTAGGGATTAATCTTGATTTAAGAGATCTGCAATTTTAGACTATTTAGTGTTGATCTTCAGGCACTGGCAAACAATTTAGCTCATTTGCATATTAATAATTAAGTAATGCGGGTCAGCACTGATCAGAGGAACCTGGGTGTGGTTCAGCTCTGTCATCTGGACTGAGAAAATAGTTTACCAGTGCATAAGAAAAGATTGCTGTAAACCTGAGACTGGGGATCAGCTGAGAGCGTTTGGGTTGTCTGCAGTCTGGTTGACGTCCAGCTGAGTCCATACTGATGATCGGACGCCATAGCAGCAGCCTGCTGCCTTAGCTCCGCCTCTATCAGCTCCGCCTCCTGCTCTTCAGTTCGATCGCCCTCAACATGCACGGGCTGACGGACACGAGCAAGGTCAACGGCTGCCACCACCGTGGCCACCGCCCCAGCTCTTTTCCCGCCCTCAGCCTGGAGAGAGAACCAGCAGCACATTGAACTTAAGACATCCACGGTAGAAACGCGGCAGGCGGACGGGACCATCCACAGCCTAGAAAGCAGCAGGGCCAATCAGATGTTTCAAAACCTCCATCATCAGCGCTCACATCATCCTGAGACGACCAATCACAGGTAACAGGTGAGAAACCTTCCACCAATACGTGACAGCTCCAGCATCATCATCACATCCTCAGATCTGATCCGTTCTGATTGGTTCTGGTGAGTTCTGATTGTTTCTGGTGAGTTTTGATTGGTTCTGATTGTTCTGGTGAGTTCTGATTGGTTCTGATTGTTTCTGGTGGGTTCTGATTGTTCTGGTGAGTTTTGATTGGTTCTGATTGGTTCTGATTGTTTCTGGTGGGCTCTGATTGTTTCTAGTGAGTTCTGATTGTTCTGGTGAGTTCTGATTGGTTCTGATTGTTTCTGGTGGGTTCTGATTGTTTCTAGTGAGTTCTGATTGTTCTGGTGAGTTCTGATTGTTCTGGTGAGTTCTGATTGTTTCTGGTTAGTTCTGATTGGTTTTGATCGGTTCTTTGAAGGTCCAGGAGGATGGTTTTGCTCTGGAAACATGAGTGGTGAAGATGCTAGGGGATCCTGGTCATCTGGATGAAGATGGTGGAGATGTAAGGCGTCCCAGGTCTCTGCAGGACCAGGTGGACATGATGAAGATCACTTCTCAGATTCAGCTACTGAAGCTGCTCCAGGTGAGCGATGGGCTGAAACACGCTCCTCTGCTGTTTCTTTGATCATCTAAAACCTCTAACTTTGGTCTCAGTGAGGACTTTCCATCATCATCCTCTGATGTCTTGTGGCTTCTGGTGCTTCAGATGATGCTGACTCCAAAGTTTGGCTCTAACATCGAAATTTAAGAGGATGAACACTGATGTTTATATGGCTAAAAGGGCCACACAAAAGTTTCTGTATAAGGAGAAGGAGAACTGGAATAACCAGAAGATATGGACTAGAAGGTCTGAACTAGAATATCCGGAGTAGGAGATCTGGACTACACAATGTGGACTAGAAGATGTGGACTAGAAGAGGTGGGGAAAGACTGGATTAAAGAGCAGATGAAGAACTCTGGGCGACTCAAAGAACAGATTTGTTGTCTTTCCATAAAACCTTTGGATCCAGAGGTCAATCAGACACTAGAGACGGACATGAGAGTGAAGACCAGTAGGACAGTGGATGCCTCTGTGTTTTGAGTAACCCGCAAAACTTCTGGTGAGACAAAACAAAACAACCCATCCCAAAAGGATTGACAGAACATAGCAAGCACCAGACCTCAGAGTAGACCACCTGAGCTCAGATCAGACCATCTGACCTCAGATTAGAACTGGTCAGATTAGATCTGAATACAGATAAGACCTACGGAAGTCAGATTAGATCTGAATACAGATTAGATCTTAAATCTGATTAAATGTGAAGTCAGATTAGACTTGAAGTCAGATTAGATCTGAATACAGATTAAACCACCAGAAGTCAGATTAGACCTGAAATCAGATTAGAACTGGTCAGATTGAATCTGAATACAGATCAGACATGAAGTCTGATTAAATAAGAAATCTGATTTGATCTGAATTGAAGTTGGATTAAGCCTGAAATCAGATTAGATCTGAAGTCAGATTAAAATTACAGTTTGATTTAACCTTAATCTGATTAAACCTGAAGTCAGATTAGACCTGAAGTTAGATTAGACCTGAAGTCGGGATGGATCTCAACACAGATTACACCACATAAAGACAGATTAGATCTGAATACAGATTAGAACTGCAGTCAGATTAGAATTGAATACAGTTTAGATCTGAAGTCAGATTAGATCTGAATACAGATTGGACCTGAAGTCAGACTAGAATTGAAGTCAGATTAGATATGAATACAGATTAGACCTGAAGTCAGATGAGACCACCTGAAATCAGATTAGACCTGAAGTCAGATTAGATCTGAACATAGATTAGACCACCGGAAGTCAGATTAGACGACCTGAAATTAGATTAGATCTGAATACAGATAAGACCTGAAGTCAGATTAGATCTGAATACAGATTAGACTACCGGAAGTCAGATGAGACAACCTGAAATCAGATTAGACCTGAAGTCAGATTAAATCCGAATACAGATTAGAACTGCAGTCAGATTAGAATTAAAGTCAGATTAGATTTAAAGTCAGAATAGTCCTGAATACAGATTAGACCTGAAGTCAGATAAGACCACTTGAAATCAGAATAGAATTGAAGTCAGATTAGATCTGAACATAGATTAGACCACCAGAAGTCAGATTAGACGACCTGAAGTCAGATTAGATCTGAATACAGATAAGACCTGAAGTCAGATTAGATCTGAATCTAGATTAGACCACCAAAAGTCAGATTAGACAACCTGAAATCAGATTAGATCTGAAGTCAGATTAGATCTAAATACAGACTAAACCACTAGAAGTCAGATTAGATCTAAATACAGATTAGACCACCTGAAAACAGATTATCCCTGAAGTCTGATTAGATATGAATACAGATTAGATCTCAAGTCAGATTAGATCTTAAATCAGATTAATCCTTAAATCTGATTAAATGTGAAGTCAGATTAGACCTGAAGTCAGATTAGAGCTGAATACAGAATAAACCACTGAAAGTCAGATTAGACCTGAAGTCAGATTAGATCTTAAATCAGATTAGACCTGAAGTCAGATCAGACATGACGTCAGATTAGATATGAAATCTGATTAGACCTGAAGTTGGATTAAGCCTGAAATCAGATTAGATCTGAAGTCAGATTAGAACTGCAGTCAGATTAGATGTGAAGTCAAGATGGATCTCAACACAGATTACACCACATAAAGTCAGATTAGATCTGAATACAGATTAGAGCTGCAGTCAGATTAGACCTCAAGTCAGATTAGATCTAAAGTCAGATTAGAACTGCAGTTAGATTAGACGTGAAATCAGATTAGATCTGAACATAGATTAGACCACCGGAAGTCAGATTAGACGACCTGAAATTAGATTAGATCTGAATACAGATAAGACCTAAAGTCAGATTAGATCTGAATACAGATTAGACCTGAAGTCAGATAAGGCCACCTAAAATCAGATTAGACCTGAAGTCGGATTAGATCTGAATACAGATAAGACCTAAAGTCAGATTAGATCTGAATACAGATTAGACCTGAAGTCAGATAAGATGACCTAAAATCAGATTAGACCTGAAGTCAGATTAGATCTGCACATAGATTAGACCACCAGAAGTCAGATTAGATCTGAATACAGATAAGACCTAAAGTCAGATTAGATCTGAATACAGATTAGACCTGAAGTCAGATAAGGCCACCTAAAATCAGATTAGACCTGAAGTCGGATTAGATCTGAATACAGATAAGACCTAAAGTCAGATTAGATCTGAATACAGATTAGACCTGAAGTCAGATAAGATGACCTAAAATCAGATTAGACCTGAAGTCAGATTAGATCTGCACATAGATTAGACCACCAGAAGTCAGATTAGATCTGAATACAGATAAGACCTAAAGTCAGATTAGATCTGAATACAGATTAGACCTGAAGTCAGATAAGACTACCTAAAATCAGATTAGACCTGAAATCAGATTAGATCTGCACATAGATTAGACCACCAGAAGTCAGATTAGATCTGAATACAGATAAGACCTGAAGTCAGATTAGATCTGAATACAGATTAGACTACCGGAAGTCAGATTAGACAACCTGAAATCAGATTAGACCTGAAGTCAGATTAGATCTGAATACAGATTAGAACTGCAGTCAGATTAGAAGTGAAGTCAGATTAGATTTAAAGTCAGAATAGACCTGAATACAGATTAGACCTGAAGTCAGATAAGACCACTTGAAATCAGAATAGACTTGAAGTCAGATTAGATCTGAACATAGATTAGACCACCAGAGGTCAGATTAGACGACCTGAAGTCAGATTAGATCTGAATACAGATAAGACCTGCAGTCAGCTTAGATCTGAATACAGATTAGACAACCTGAAATCAGATTAGATCTGAAGTCAGATTAGATCTAAATACAGATTAGACCACCTGAAAACACTTTATACCGGAAGTCAGATTAGATCTGAATACAGATTAGACCTCAAGTCAGATTAGATCTTAAATCAGATTAATCCTTAAATCTGATTAAATGTGAAGTCAGATTAGACCTGAAATCAGATTAGATCTTAAATCAGATTAGACCTGAAGTCAGATCAGACATGAAGTCAGATTAGATATGAAATCTTATTAGACCTGAAGTCAGAATAGAACTGGTCAGATTAGACCTGAAGTCAGATTAGAACTGGTCAGATTAGACATGAAGTCAGATTAGAACTGGTCAGATTGGAGCTGAATACAGATTAGACCTGAAGTCAGATAAGACCTGAAGTCAGATTAGATCTTAAATCAGATTACACCTGAAGTCAGATCAGACATGACGTCAGATTAGATATGAAATCTGATTAGACCTGAAGTTGGATTAAGCCTGAAATCAGATTAGATCTGAAGTCAGATTAGAACTGCAGTTAGATTAGACGTGAAGTCAAGATGGATCTCAACACAGATTACACCACATAAAGTCAGATTAGATCTGAATACAGATTAGAACTGCAGTCAGATTAGACCTGAAGTCAGATTAGATCTGAATTCAAATATGATCTGAATAAAGATTAGATTAGAATATAAACTAGACAGATTAGAACTTAATTCAGATTAAATAGACCACCTGAAATGAAATAAGACCTGAAGTCATATCAGATCTAAAGTCAGATTAGACTTTAAAGTCAGAATAGACCTGAATTTAGATAATACTTGAAGTCAGATTATACCTTAAATCTGATTAAACCTGAGGTCAAATTAGACCTGAAATCAGATTATACCTAAATTGAGATTAGAATTTAAATCAGATTACATCTGAAGTCAGATTAGACCACCTGATGTCAGATGTTCTGACAGAAATCATCTCAACATTATAGAACTAAACAGATCTGACTCCATCCATATTCCTCCTCCCTCACAGTAACCCTCCCTCCCAGTGTGGCCCCACCCTGACCTCTTTGGCCTCTGTAATCTGCTGCTGGACCACCATCGTGACAGAGTCTACACCCTGTTTCCAGGGCGGGAGGACATCGGCGCTGGTGGCAGGCTGTTTTCGTGTTGTTATGGGGGACTTGACTGGCCTGGAGGGAGGGTGGGGTTGGGGAGAGTGATGAGTCCTTGTTATTGGTTTCATATTTCATATGACATGAACTAGAAGCTTCACCCACCTGACAGGTGTGGGCGTGGGTGCCTTCACGTGTCTGACAGGCGATGGGGACTGCTGGCGCCCTCCGGCCACCTTGGCGACCAGTGAGGGCTGGGTCGGGGACTTAGATGCGGGTTTTGGTGGAACTCTGGGCGGAGTCTTGTGACCCAGCAGCTGAGTCATCTGGGCGCCCTCCATCTGCATCTGCATCATGGTGGTGGCCTGGAAACTGGCCTCCATCCTCTGAGGTGATGACGGCGTTGAAGTAGATGCAGAGGAAGAACAGAGAGAGGATTAGATCCTGGACTAGGATGGATCGGGTGAGACGAGAGGTGAAGATACTGAAACAGGAAGTCATGTTTTGTTTACCTTCTCCACTCGGGTCTGTCGGGTCTGGGAAATCTGAGCGGTTGAAATCACGGTCTTAGTTTTCTTCGCTGGAACAGCTTCTTCCCCTAAACACACGACAGGCTGATTACATTAAACCGTCGGCTACAAAACAAGACGTAGACATAAAAACTGACGGAGTTCACCTTGCACCAGCAGCTCGGCGGTGGATGTAGCCCTTCCGCTGCTGTTGGTGGCCGTCACAGAATACGTCCCAGAGTCCTCTGGGAAGGCCTCAGCAATCAGCAGACTGAACAGGTCTCCGTCCTGCAGGATTCTGAAGTCGGCAGAGCTCTGGATCTCGGCTCCCTCTCTATAGAACTTGACCACAGGTGTGGGGATACCTGTCACTCTGACATCCAGCCTCACCTGGCTGCCCTGCCTCACCGTGGAGCTCTGCAGCCTCTGAAGGAAGCTGGGAGGCGCCGTCTCTGCTGCAGGGACACAAAGACAGACTGGTTTTTATAAAACTACTGTTTCATTAACTGAGATGTTTTTACATGTGTGGTCATCTTCCAGTCAGAAAGTTTCTAGTTAAATTCCAACTTCCCCTTGGTCTTATCCTCGGTCAGTCTCACCTGAGTCACAGTCTCACCTGGGTCAGTCTCACCTGAGTCTTAGTCTCACCTGGGTCTCAGTCTCACCTGGGTCAGTCTCACCTGGGTCTCGGTCTTACCAGGGTCTCGGTCTTACCTGAGTCACAGTCTCACCTGAGTCTTAGTCTCACCTGGGTCAGTCTCACCTGGGTCACAGTCTCACCTGGGTCTGGGTCTCACCTGGGTCACAGTCTCACCTGGGTCACAGTTTCACCTGGGTCTGGGTCTCACCTGGGTCAGTCTCACCTAAATCCGAGTCCCACCTGGGTCAGTCTCACCTGGGACAGTCTCACCTGAGTCCGAGTCCCACCTGGGTCAGTCTCACCTGAGTCCGAGTCCCACCTGGGTCTCAGTCTTACCTGAGTCACAGTCTCACCTGGGTCAGTCTCACCTGAGTCCGAGTCCCACCTGGGTCAGTCTCACCTGAGTCCGAGTCCCACCTGGGTCAGTCTCACCTGGGTCAGTCTCACCTGAGTCCGAGTCCCACCTGGGTCAGTCTCACCTGAGTCCGAGTCCCACCTGGGTCAGTCTCACCTGGGTCAGTCTCACCTGAGTCCGAGT
>JBAMHW010000014.1:281910-295057 GCA_037177495.1 Rhadinocentrus ornatus | reverse complement strand
CTCCTCCAGATCACCTTCAGGATCTTCCAGAGCCTGTGGAGTAGCCTGGGGCAGTTCTTATATACCTTGTAAGGTACTCCACTAGGCCCAGGAGCAGAGCTTACATTTTTTTAGAGAATTTAACACAAATTAACCCTAAAATCTGGCACATGGGGTGCTGGTATAATATATGACTTATTTTTTATTTGTCTTTAGTCTGTAATCAGTAAATACAAAAAAGTATGGACTATTGCCTAAACACATGCCATATTAGGTTAAAAACTTACTGTAGACGGCATCCAGTTTATTCTTATCCAGAGGTAAACGTTCATCTCCTCTGCCTCGTTTTCCCCCTCGAAGATCGCTCACGAGCAGCATCTCCGTAGTGAAGACTGCTGTGAGCAGATGCCTCACAAATACTGTAGCCGAATTTGCATTACATTTATAGGCCTATGCCAATTTCTCTATCATGACTCCAGTCCCAGGATGGATCTCCACCTGTTCAAAGACATGGTGACCCTTTAGGATTTAAATATGTACAATTTGATCAGCATCAGAGACATAAAGCGACACTAAAGAACCTTCCTAACGTAAAACTCAGTTTCTGACTCATTTTTGATGGAACAGTGACATTTATGTACATTCCTGAAGCCATTGTTGCCCTAAAACGTCCTGAGGTTAAGAAACTGCATTTCACTACTATCTCTTCTATCCTGGTGCATTGCTTGTGACCTGTGCTAGCGTGTGCCATCATTACGTCGCACAGCACAAGTGGATATCAACACAGTTTTGAAAGCGCACCATGGCTAAGAAACCCAAAAGGACATCATCAGAAAAAGAGAAAGAATGGGAAAAAGAGGAGACAAGTCAACATCAAACTGACGTATACTGGCTGGATAGATGTCAGAGAAGAGACAGGATGAAGATGATATTGGATTTACCAGCATTTGGGGGGCTGTCAAAACATCTGTCAAAGTTCAGTAGTTGGGCTTCAACACATAGAAACAAAATAAATCTGCCACATTAATAAGTACAGAGCCAGTTAAAAGTTTAGACACGTTTTCTCATTAAGTCAAGACATATGGAAAGAGAGGGAGGGATAAGAAAAACTGATATAAAAAACAAAGACAAAGCTGCAAGTGGAGTTTAGAATGTGAAGTGTAAAGTTCATTAGCTTTGCCCCAAAGTGTAGTCTGCTTTGAAGAGCTGATTTGTCAGCCACATACATCAAAGAGGTGCAACTAAGCCTGTTCCAAATGTTAGACTTCTTTAAATGCATTAAAAAATAAATAAATAAAAATAAATAATCTGTTTATTTTTCTGTGAGCTTTGTTGTCTGGGTCCTTTGAAGGCTTCACCCAATTCTTTGGTTACAGAGCTAGTATGAACAATTTTCATTTATTTTCTTCAATTCGAGAAAGTAGAAGCCATAATACACTAGTGTCAACCACTTAAACATGATGACAACTGAAAACATGGTTAACCGATGTCACCTTGACTCGCAATGGTTGCGACAGAATCGGAGTCTCATTTGGATCTGAGTCATCAGACTCATCCTGGTTGTTTCTAGACTCAACTGATTCCCTCTTGGTTAGATCTTAATTACTACTACAACTTAATTATGATGTCGCACCCTATTTCAATTCTTGCTTGTGTTGTTCTTATTCTCAGATGTAAGTCACTTTGGATAAAAGCGTCTGCCAAATGACTGTAGAATAGAATAGATCTGATGGTTCATTTTCCTTCAGCAGTGCATTAAGTTTACAAGTTGCCTCAAAACGAGCAGCTAGAGAAAAAAAAAGGAATACAAACAAAGAGATATAATTATAATGTGCTTATTACTCCAGAGCACTCTTTGGATCACCAGACTATGCGGTTTTCAGGTGACCACAGTGTGACTATTATTACTACTTCTGACTAAAAAGCCGACTGTATGCTGTAAAGGTTCTTCTTCCTGTGTGAAAGAAAGACATAACAAACCACTGCTGCAGAGTAAAACAATTACATTTTACAACATTTTGAGATTTGCTGTGTTAGTGCTGGTTGGGCCTTCACTTAGAGACAAGTGAAGTTGAGTAGATCAGTGATCAGCTTAACTTCCAGCATACAGTTTTCTAACTTTTTCTTTTTATAGCAGTTGCTTATTTATGATTTTAAAAAAATGGTGGGAAAACTGTTTCAACATTTCAAATTAAGCAATTATCATGTTATAAAGTCTTCAACCACCCGGCAAGGCAAGTGAGCACATGAGTTTAAACAGGCTAAATTGAACTTATTCTTAAAGAACTATTTTCACATAAAGAGAACACAATAGTCAATTCAAACCATAGTAACAGTAACTTACCGCAGACAAAAACAACAGTGCCCCTGTAGTGAGGTCACCCTCCTCGCTGTCTCATCCCATGGTGCCATTCTATGAAGGCCGAGTACGTGGCAATGGGATTCCCATGCTGGTCCATCTTGGAGTCATCATAACCCCGTTTATTATCAGTTTTAACTTCACTAAGCTTTCCAGAATCCTTGCCTTCACTGCACCACTGCAAACTTCCTCTCCATATGTTCTGAAGAGTGTGAGGAAAGAAATTTGAAATAAATAAAAAGAAAAGCTTGCTATATGACACCAGTCGTGCTATTTAGCCAGTACTTTTTCTGTTTTTAGCGCTAGCATAACTTTTCCAGAGATTACCAGAGTAAACCGGCGGTAGAACTAACAAATGTACATTTAGAGACAGAAATGCCGAAAAGACAACTTGTTACATCTGAAACAAGTGACTGAGACTGGCTGCGGAAAAACGTTCCCACACGTACTTCGACCAGATGGAAAAAAAAGGTGTGCGTGCCCATGCCGAGCAATCATAAGTTATGTCATTGTTTTGAAAGTTACTAGCAGTTCCTCTCGATTGCTTTATTAGAAAAATCAACAGAGCTTTGACTGACGTCGGGAAGCACACCACGTAACACGTAAGTGCAATTTTTTTAATGTTAAGTGTGTGGACATGCATACTGATGTTAGAAGTGGAACATTTAATCACTAATTTGGTACATATAACCTTGACTTGGGCTTCAGTTATTGTGTAATAAGTGTACCAAATGTGGGCTAAAATGTCAGGAAGTGAATGAAATTCCATACACGTTTGTCATTGTGTATTTTGAATTAAGAATTAGCACATATTACCATGGTATGGTATGCAATCTAATGTATTATGTTTGCTACTTGAATGGTGAATTTTGTGTATGTTGGTGATGGAGGAAATCTCAACTGTTTGAGATCCAAGACTGGACTTCATAATGTTTCTGCAGTGAAAGTAATCTGAAATATTGCATATGAAATTGTGAAATGACAAATAAAAGAAGAACATGTAATTTTTTTAAACATAAGCTAAGCTCTATGTTAGTTTAGTTGAGGAAAAAAAACAACTTTTAAAAGGAAAACTGCATTTTAATTGTTTTACGGGAGCTGTGTGAAATCTGTCTAATAAGTTAATTTTAATCTTTTTAAGGGAAGTGATGTGGATGATGGCAAGAGAGAAGAACAGAGAGCAGAAACTTTTACAGTTCCACAGGTAAGCCAAAACTTAATTATTATACAAGCCCCACCCATTTCTGTCTCTCACTCTCTTTCTCCTTCTGTGTCTGATTCCTGGCTTATAAAAGAACATAGACAACCAGGCCATAATCAATCCTCTTACTTTCATTGTCATGTTATTCTGTGCATATACTCTCTTCTAAACAACTCCATCACATGTAGAAATAAGCAGCACAGTTGACCATTCAGAAATGTGAATTATATCAGTGTCGGACCCAATGCATACAGTATATAGGAGTTGCCACTCAAAGACAGGAGCAAAGAACTGAACCTTTCATAATGGTACAGGTGAAACTTAAGGTTGATTACAATGTTAACGTTAATTCGTTCATCAATAGCCAAACCTAACAAGTTAGCTATGACTTCTGTTTATGCTCTATGCCAGGAGCAGTCTGAAAAAACAAGGTTTTAAATGAAAACAAGTGAAACCTGCACAATTATAACCCAGTACTATTCCAACCATTTAGGAGAATTTCCCTCAAGAAGGAGTTGATGTCCACTCCTCCCATGGACTAACAGAAATGCAAAGCATCATCTCAATTCTCTCTTTTGCCTTGAGACACAACACTACAGCTGTATTAATGGAGGACCTGCTGAAACTGCTCAAGTTACATTCTGCTGGGACTACTGCAGTTCCAACAAGCAAGTATTTTCTGGAAAAACTATTAGCTGATATTACAGAGCAGTTTGGACGACCGCTACAGTTACATTGGTTCTTCACAATCTTTAGAAGAAACACTTAAATGTGTCTCATGTTCCTTATTCACAACTGTGAAAGCCAGTTTGGAGGCAGGCAGTTTTTTTTTAGTATACCATTAAAAGATCAGCTGAAAGATATTCTTGAGAACCACGGTATGCATGATCTATGGTTTTTTACTGATGCCAGTGGGAGGCATGTAATAAATGACATGTGTGTTGGCAGCTTTTACCACACCATAAAGGTTAACAGTGAAGAGGATTTTCTGTAACATTTAATTGTGATGGTGTACCAGTTTTTCGGTCCTCCAGATTTAGTATTTAGCCGATATTGTGTTGTGTTAATGAGATACCACCTGAGAGTAGAGATAAACATCTACTGTTTTGTTCTTTATGGTTTGGATCCAAAAAGCCAGGCATGTCCTGCTTCTGTAAACCATTTGTGTGTGTGTTTGTGTGTGTGTGTGTGTGTGTGTGTGTGGGGGGGGGGGGGGGCTTTCTCAAGCTGGTTTTGAGTGGCAAGATCCTAGTGATCTGTCATTGAGATGTGCAAAAGTGCACGCATTGTGCTGCGTGTGTGATGCAGTAGCAAGGCCATTGCTACCAAATTTTAAGGAGTTTAATGGCAAGTATGGCTTCGGAATTTGCCTTCACCCGGGAATGCAAACAAGAAAAGGAAAAGGAAACAAGCGTTTACACATGTTCTGATGAAAAGTCAAGTGACAGAAATCATAAAACCACAGTAGACATAGGACAAATAGCTGCAAGATAAGGGAAGACTATATTGGGCATAAAGGGCACATCTCCTCTTGCAGATTTACCATCGTTTGATCTTATCAATGGGATGGTCCCTGACTACATGCACTGTGTACTGCTTGGTGTGTGCAGATACATGGCAGCTTTATGGATAGACTCTAAAAACACTTCTGAGCCATGGTATATTGGTTCACAAACGGCAAGCATTGACAAACACCTCTTCTCTATTAAACCTCCAGGTGTTATTGCTTGCGTTCCAAGATCTTTAACAGAATGCAAATTCTGGAAAGCTCACGAGTGGCAGCATTGGCTTTTGTACTATAGCTTGCCAGTTCTGGAAGGCATCCTTCCACAGAAGTATCACTCTCATTGGGCATTACTGGCAGAGGGCATAAGCATTCTCCTGTGGTCGGAAGTAACTACTGAACTGATAAACCATGCACATGAGGCATTGGTGTACTTTGTTGGAGGTTTACAGTCACTGTATGGGAAAAGGCACATGGCATTCGATGTTCATTCACTGGTACATTTGAGTACAAGTGTTGTGCAGTGGGGTCCTTTATGGGCTCACTCAGCCTTTATGTTTTAAAAGGCACCCAATGAAATTTTCAAACAAATAAAAAGTACTCAAGCTGTACCACAACAAATATGCAAATGAGTGGCGTTATCCCGTGCTTTCCTTAGTTTAGCAAAGCAGTTCTTAACTAATGATTTCTGCAGTGAATGAGACATGGAAGTCAGCATGTCAAGAAATATGAAACGTTTACTGAGATGACTGCCCTTGGTCCACCAAATGTAAAAATTATATCTCTGAGTGACCAAGCTGCTCTCCACACAGTCAGAGAGGTTCCCATAAACTCTGTAGTGAGTTACTACAAGACAATAGCTGTGAATGGAGACGTTATTCATGGTCATACCTACAGCAAAACAAAACAAAGAAACAAATCTGTTGTGCTTTTGAAGGATGGAAGTATTTTTGCTGTCTCACACTTTGACACGGGTGATCAGTGTTTATATGCCATAGGAAAATATGTTAATTGCACAGTGCAGACGTTAGCCAGAGGTTCTCTTATCAGAACTCAACTGACCTATATGTCAACTTGTCAATTTCCCACAGGCTTTCACAAAGCCATAAATGCTTCTCAGATAGTTAGACCATGTATGTATATACAATGTCCACAGTCCAGCTCGATTGTATGTCAGCTACTGAATAAATATTATTGTAAATGATTAAATCTGAATATGAAGGTGGAGTAAATGATTTTGGGTTTCTGACTTGATACGAGAAATATTTCTGTCTAAACACTTAATGCAACAAATTAACCATTTTGCAATGCATGTTATTAGGATGTATGTGTTTTGATGCTAATCCAAAAGTTAAACAGTTTTAAAGCACTGTCATAATGAATTTTGTTAATCTAAAAAGACAAGTATAAAGTACAATTTTTTTTCTACATATCTAGTCATGTGGAATTTGTGGAATTGCTGATTTTGTGCAAAAAATAAAAATTGTTATTTAACAAGAATGAAATCAATGGTCTTTTCTATCATTTCTACCAACACATTAGAAAGAGATTTTGAATATTTGCTAGGTTTATTTAATCATTTGTCAAACATTTTAAAAAAAAGAAGGTAAATTTAGCTAAATATTATTATTACTACCTACTTTTACTGAATTTACACTTTCCCTTCAATTTTGTATGTCTCATTTGTGGCAAAACAAGCAAATCCAGTATTTTCTAGGGATACTTAACGTACTTTTGTTTTACCGATGACTCATATGAGTTTATATTAGATTTTTGTAACGGATGGTGGTGGTGGTAAGGACCCAAATGCAGGCAGTCAAGGCAGGAGGCAGAATTGTGCAGGAGACTAGGTTTATTTTAACAAAAACTCAGAACAGCACACAACAAGGGGTAAACCATACACAGGCATTAACATACAAGTACATGCACGCAAGGATCTGATAGGGAAGACCTGAAACATGGGGTATATATACACAGGGGAACAAATTGAGAACAGGTGAAGTGAATCAAAATTAGAACAGGTGAGCTAATGAGCCAGGGACAGAAACCACAGAAATAAGAGGGAAAACAAGAAAACTGAACTAAATATGACAAAACACAGAACTTTAAACCAAAACTCAAGACAAAAACTAAAACATGACACAAACAATGATCCTAACAGAAAACTAAACACAGAAACCAGAACTAGAAACTAAGATCAAAACAGGACACGACAAACCAAAAACCTACACCATGATCACCAAAAATAAACCTGAAAACACCAAACTATAAACCAAGGAACAGACCAAAACCCAACACACAAGAAATAAGATGGTGAAACATGACAATTTTTCTTCTAGGGGTATTGTATGTGGAATTATTGTCATATATTGTTTTTAGAAGAACACAAATCATACAAGTTTAATTTTGTATGTTTCTTCTATGAATCTTATGAATGGTTTCTTTCTCGTATGCATTACATAGAAGTTTCACACAAGACAGGCACAAACTTTACAAGATTTATATATATCTTTTCCATTTGGGCAGGAGGCTCCAGGGCAGCCATCTCGATCTTTGTTTCTTTTTCCAGGAATGTCCAGGAAATAAAGCAGGAATTAAAGCGTAGAACTAACATTAAAAGAAAGAGGGAGTGAAGTTTAACTTTGAAGAAAGAGTTAAAAGCTGGTAAAACAATTAAAAACTAGTTAAAACAATAAGCAAAACACGGTGTCCTCCATATAATGATGCATATTTAAAAAAGGCTAACAGAAACAATGCAACAACTACAGTACTACAGTAAGGTAGAATGATGTAAACAGTTTATTGCATGATTCAGGTGAAATATGCAAATAATTTTAATTAAGCTTAATAATGCAGCATCTTGCACAAGGAGCCATTACAATCAAGATTAGATTCAGAGGACAGTAATAAAGGTGGAGTTTCATCTCGGGTCTTGGATTGTTGACTGTTGAAAGTCCACATCACTGTGCTGGACAGAGGGGCCAGGAGTACAGGGGCCCATCAGTAGACTGTCCCTTCATTTTCACTCTACATTGTAGACTTTATCTACTGCAGAGAGACCTGTCACTTTCTTCAATTCACCTTTGTTTGTTCAGCTGCAGTTCACAACAAAGTCATTTCGAGAACTTTGCAGACAAATAAAATCAAGCCAATTAATTATGATCCAATTACAACTTATTAGTCCAATTTTTTAATAGCAGTGTTCATACAAGCTAATTATTGAAAAATAATAGCCTTAAAAAAATTCTTCTAATTTAAAAAAATAAATGAAAAAGAAGAAAGAAAATTAATAGCCTAGCTAAGAAACCCAACAGATTGGATTGAACCTAAATTTTGACTCAATCCTCCATCATGAGCAGACAGTGGAACAGGGGGAAAACACATTTTAACCCCTTGACACCTGGATTTATTTATAATTATGTATAAGCAAAGTCAATACAAGAAAAAAGTCTGGAAAAAATATAAAGACTGGAATTTTTCCTAAAAGAAGTGAAAGAAGAACTTAATCTTTTTATGGTTTATTATCTGCAGAATAACAAATCTTCAGGTGAAACAAGTGCCGCTGATTCAGCTTCCCAGCACAGCAACACCAGGAGTGCAGATGCGTATAAAGACCCCTCAGAGTTCTGGAGACCGCTTGAGTCAGTCCAAGTCCATGGTGCTGCAGGACACTGATCTTCCTCAGAAACCAGTATGTAGACCACAAAGAACCTCATCCCTCAATTTACATGAAGTTTTTAACTGACACTGTATTTTGCAGATCTCTCGACATCGCAGAAATCAATCTCAACAAAACGTTGTCACATTTGAACCACTGGTAAGTAAAAAAACTTCAAATCAAACTGACTGTCTGGTGAGGAGAACAATCCTGATGCAGGACGATTTGGCAGGTGTACTAACTTGTACATGTTTAAGAAGAGATAGTTCCGTTACCTACACATTCATTGATCATATATTTACGTTCTGTTTGAAAGCTTCATCTATGCCTACTGGTTGAGTGATCAGAATTTGATAGTTATTGTAAGAAAAACAAAAATGAATAATTATTCATTCATTGTCTGTACCGCTTATTCCATTACGGGTCACGGGTAAGCTGGACCCCATCCCAGCATTGTATCAGGTGAGAAGCAGGGTACACCCTGGACAGGTCACCAGTCCATCGCAGGGCCAACATAGATAGGGACAAACAACCATTCACACACACACTCATTCCTAGGGAGAATTTGGTGTCGCCAATTGACCTAACATGCATGTCTTGGATGGTGGGAGGAAGCCTGAGGACCCGGAGAGAACCCACACATACACAGGGGGAACATGCAAACTCCACACAGAAAGGCCACCAGACTCCCACATTCAAACCTTCCCCAGCCGAGGCTCGAAGGTTATTGCAGGTATCATGTAAGACTAATCCCAAGGTTGTTTTTCTTCCTTTTATTGAAATAGAAAATTAAATAAAACTCTCTCTCCATATATATGGATTTATATATATATATATATATATATATAGTTAGTTTATCACTGGTGATTAACTAGACTAGAAAAATTAGGAACTTGATCACTAAACAGAATGGACTTCAAAAGAAATTGTACATCATAGATCTTAAAATTTTCTAGCTGACAACCTTCCATTACAAGGAGCAACGTGATGAGAACTAAATATCCATCTATCCATCTAGTTTCTTGCGCTTTTGCTAAAACTGACAAAACGGTGCCCACAGTGGCCAACGTGTTTCCTCGCGCTGCTCTCGAATACTTTTTCATCTTCTTGTGTGTGTTTTTGTGTATACTGCACTGCACGGATGTTGGGCAGTGTTTACCTACAACAGAGGCATTGCTGGACATTGGTAACTTTCACAGCACAGAGTTTAGTGGATTTATACCAACAGATCTGAAACTCATCGTGCACACTCATGATGACCACCAGGAAGTCAACGGAGCAGCAACCTCAGGTGAGCCGGCTGACCCGAGGAGAGGGCTGCAAAGACGGAGCCGCGAGAGGGGAGGGCTCTACGCTAGGCTTAAAGCCGACCACCGACACCCAGCCTCCTGCCGGCTAGCGTGCGGTCTCTGGAGAACAAACTAGAAGAGCTACGTGCCAGGAAAAATACAGCCAGAAACAAGAGAATGCTGGGCTCTAATTTTCACCAAAACCTGCCTCCCAGAGAACATCCCAGATTCCGCCGTTCAACTACAGACAGCGACTCAGCATTCTGCAGCAACTCATTAACCTACAATAACTCAGCAACCTGCAGCAACTTAGCAATGTACAATAACTCAGCAATCTGCAACGACTCAGTAACTTAGGCAACCCCGAATGACTCAGCAACCAACAGCGACTCAGTAACTCAGCAACCTGCATCAACTCAGTAATCAGCAGCAACTCAGCAATCCACAGCGACACAGAAACCCGCAGCAACTCACCAACCTGCAGCAACTCAATAACTCAGCAACCTGCAGCAATTCAGTAACTCAGCAACCTGCAGCAACTGGGCAACTTGCAGCAATTCAGTAACTCAGCAACCCACAGTGACTCAGTGACTTACAATAACTCAGCAATCTGCAGCGACTCAGTAACTCAGCAACACCGAATGACACAGCAACCAGCAGCAACTCAGCAGCCTGCAACAAGGAATCCAGCAGGACGTATCTGTTTGGTAAATACTTTGCTTACCAGCTAACGTCTAATATAACAATGTTTGCCATCCTTTATGCTCTATATATATTTGTACATGCACCTGTTAATAGGTGCACAATGTTGCAAATATACCACAATGCCAACATAGGTGGTAAATGTCTGCTGCCAAGAAATAGATAAGCTAATGATGCTTTTCGCTAACACTTGCATTGTTACACTATAGTTAGCTGCATTTCTAGCCAATCCATGTACCTTCAGTGTTTCACGTGGCTAATTAGCTGGGTGTTTTTAGTCTGGTTGCTACGTTTGTAGCGTTTCCATCTACAGTGCTGATCGTTAACCTTCTGGTCATCATTACAGGTGTGTTACCTGCTGGTAGTGACCAGGTAAAGTAAGAGTGGGCTAATTCTTTAGTTTACTTACACACTAACTATAAAAACCAGACAACTTATTCAGTTTGTGGCTCAGGATCAGAAACGCGGTCCTTGATTGTACGAACAGACCCTCCTTTCAGCTAAAGCCTGGTCACAAATCCCTTGTTGTATTAGCTCTTACTCATCCAGCAGTCTTCAGTGAATTGCTAGTCACAAATACAAACATTGGTGCAACTCTGTGGCTGGTTCCTGAATACAAACTCCATCATTCATTGCTGTCTAACCATTGTTTCTTTCAGGAACGTGAAAAAATGCAGCTTTCCCTCACAGCCGAAGAAGCATTTCTGGTGTGACATGTTGACACTGAAAATGTTGCGGTGTCCACTGCAGTGTCTTCCACCTTACACTGAGCAGTGAAGGTGGATGCGCCTTCCTTCTTGTGAACGTGTACAAACTGGAGAAGATGATCCTGGGCTTCTTATCAGAGAAGCCACAAAATGTCCAGACTGGAAACAACACTTCCAGGACCCTCATGCTGAGGATGGGAGCCCCACAAGGGTGCATGCTGAGACTCTGCTCTTCACCCTGCAAATCTACGACTGTGTGCCCAGCTACAACACCAACGACATAATTAAGTTTGCAGATGATCATGCTCTCCTTCCGGGACACCATTGAGAGCATCATCACTGGCTGCATCACAGTGTGGTACGGAAGCTGCATCGCCTCCGGTAAAAAAAAACTTGCAAGACATAGTGAAGCCAGCCATCAAGGTCACTGTCCCTCTATCCTCTGTCACAAACATTTTCCACACTCACCTCAACCGCAAAGTCATTAGGATTGTTGAGGATCCCTTCCACTCCACCTTCCTGGTCTCAGGGAGAAGGTTCTGCAGCATCCAGGCTGCTCCATCAGATTGCCAAACAGCTTCATCCACCAGGCTATCAGGATGCTGAACTCTATTCACTACTTCCCCTTTCTGACTCCCCCCTCTGGAATGGAAATGTACTTTTTGAACAACCTTCTGGAAAAACTTCTCTGCATGTAACCCATCCTAGTTGCTAGGAGCTGCCAGATTCCAACACCTGAGGAGCAGTTGGGGTTCAGTGTCTTGCTCAGGGAGACCTTGACATGAGCTCGACAGGCTGAGGATTGAACCGGCAACCTTCAGACTAAAAGACAACCACTTTACCTAACCCTAACCCCTAACCCTTTTCATCTTTACCCACTGAGCTGAATAGTTTGATTTAGTCTTGATTTATTCTGATTTGATCTGATGAAGTCAGATTTAGTCAGAGATCTCTGTTCAGGGGAACGCATTACTAAAAACAGCTAATATACTGAAGAGAAAGTATTCAAAATAGTGAGATGTAGAAAAAGGGAACAGCTGTGTCCATGTTTATAAGTTGATAGCTTCTCTGTTTCCAGGTGGATGTGAAGAGCGAACACCTGAATGTGGCCAAGATCCTGGAGGGGGGTAAGAAGCAGAGGAAGAACTGGACTTCAATGTGGACCGTGTTGACCTCAGACCAGCTGCTGTTTTATAAAGAAAAACAAGAAGCACCTGTGGTACGAAAAAGCCATTTAAGTTCTAACACAATCAGAAAGAAACAGACCTGGAATGATGATGCTCAGGTACATAAAGTGACAAAGACAAGTGTAGAGAGGGGCCCAGTGCATAATGGGATGCCCTGCAACAGCTTAACTGAAGCCTCATAGAAAAGTTGATGTTTTAAAAGTAGAAAAGATGTTTGCTTCCTGGAGCCGAACTAGAAGCTGGTTATGATAAGTGAAGGTTCTGGCTCCAGTTCTGCTTTTAGGAGTTAAAGTAATCATGATCATACACCAAACACTTCACAAAGCAATGTTTCCTCACATCAGCAGCGTCAAGAAAAAAGTAAACTCAAACAGCAATGAGACTTTTAAAGTTCCGATATTACACGTTTTTAAAAGCATCATTCTATTTTATTCTACAGTCATGTAGCAGACGCTTTTATCCAAAGCAACTTACATCTGAGAGGAAGAACAACACAAGCAAGAATTCAAATAGGGTGCAACATCGTAATTAAGTAGTAGTCAGACTGCTGTGAGTCCAGTT
>JBAMHW010000014.1:234388-247280 GCA_037177495.1 Rhadinocentrus ornatus | reverse complement strand
GATGAGGTGGCTCGGGCATCTGGTCAGGATGCCTCCTGGACGCCTCCCTGGTGAGGTGTTCCGGGGCACGTCCCACCGGAAAGAGGCCCTGGGGAAGACTGAGGACTTGCTGGACGAACTACATCTCTCAGTTGGCCTGGGAACGCCTTGTGATCCCCTCCGATGAGCTGGTAAATGGGGCTGGGAAGAGGGAAGTCTGGGTTTCCCTGCTAAGGCGGCTGCCCCCGTTACCCAACTCCAAATAAGCGGAAGAAAATGGATGGACGATAGATGGAACATGGATGCTACAGGTGTGTCAGTGTGACATTACGCCACGTTATATCACGAGAAATGGAGATTCTCACTGGTGTCTACTCCTGCCTCTCACTCATTTTAATTTTACGGCCTGTCTGCTTCCCGGTCCAATTCCCACAGCCATTTCCACATTGTATCGTACCCCAAAATCTAACAAGGAGATTTATAATGACTTAGCTACAGCTCTGACATATATCTCCTCACCTTCTCCGGGCATTATAGTCCATATATATCTGTATATTAATATATACATGGGCATTTGCAGCAACAGCCTCACCACAGATATTTCATCATGTCTTGACAGTTTTGAAATCCAGCAATACACTGATTTTCCACCTCATTTAAATTACCTTATTTTAGACTTTTTTATTGTTCTGGTTATGTTCATGTTGACTGTAAGGCAGTTACAGGAAGATTCCCTTTTCTGATCACAAGCAACTATCCTTTAGTGCCAACCTAGCTCTATTACCAGTTTCCCACTTGTGTTTTTTCCCAATATTAAGGACCTTCATTACAGTCTATCTGCAGGAATTAACTGTTTCTCTAGTATGGACAGCTTTTTCACCCCAGATGACCTGGTCTTCAACTACAACAGCAGCTTTCATACAGCCAACTCAAGTAGATCTGTTACTTTTACCTGTTCACCTTGGTTCACCCCTGCTCTCAGACTGCTGAAGCCTAAAGGATGACAATTCAAACGACTAAGAAAACTAGCCTAGAGACAGGATACCTGGCAGGATTTGACCTGGACAGGTGAGGTGGGATGGCCTTCTGAAGCTCAGTTGTTGAGACTCACCTGAAGCCTACGTGCTGTGACCCTGTTGTTGTCGAGGGGAGTGATGCCGTGGACTGGATGCCACCCCCCCACCTCTGACAGTGGTTCTGATGGCTGCAGAGGAAGGACAGTGATGGTGCTGATGTCCAGCTCTGATAGGTTTGGCTGGAAAGAAACATGTTACAGGTGATTCAGTCTGAAACATCAAAGATCATGATTGTTTAAAAGCAACGCATCTCACCGATCTGAGCAGAGTGTCCTCTCCTGGAGATGTTCTTGGATCGGACCGCCTCTTTGATCCGATCCACTTCCTGTTGGTAGCGTTTACGATCCCTCATGGCCGACTCCTTAGAGTTCCTTAGGGCAGTTTCCAGAGCTTTGACCCGTTCTGCTGTGGCCCGCAGACGTCGATCCAGTTTGGGCAACTCGCACCGTAGGTCAGCGTTGTCTTGAACCAGCTGAAAAACATGGACGATTAAACTTCCTGATTGGCTCTGACTTGTTTAACAGATGTGTCTATCATCAGGTGGAGACATTTTTAGTGGCGGCTCCTCAGAAATTTTTCAGGGGGGATTGTTATGACAATACCTGCTCAACTCGCAGTAAGATTTTCCCTTTACCTCTGTAAACTAAACACCATATGCTAGAGCCAGGCCATGGAGTCTTCATGAATAAAATTATTTTGGCTCTTAAGTGAATGATAAATTCAGTGGGTTTTCAACAGGAGAAACATGATCAATTTTATTTAAATAATAAAATTAATGCTTTACCATTAATAAAGAAGGGGACGCTATATAATTCTAATACACTATTCATTTACAATATTTACAGTTTGAGATTTAAGACATTTATAAAGTGTAAGGTCAGCTGTGTACATGAATCATGAGGATATATATTAAATTCCTCAAGACTGAACAAAAAATATGTATTTGCAGGTTATTTGTACAGATTCGCTAATCAGTAGTTGAAAGTGTAAATTAAAAATGAAAGGGCACTTATCAAACAATGAACTAAAAAGAACCAAGAGACTAACAGCAAAAAGACAGATAAATAAGTTAAACTTTCACATTTTACAATAAGTTATTGCTCAAGAGGAAACTGTTCCTGTAACAGAAGCCGAATTATGGGATCCCAGAAGTGGTTTGTCACATAAAGACTAAACAGAACAATGAAGTCAAGGTTAAACCTGATTTAAATGCAGCTGAAAGCAAAATACAAGAAATGCCAGATTTACACCAGATGAGTTTTAGAAGACTTTTTCTGTCATGTCAAACTTTTAACTTTTGAACTAATGTAGAAAGTGGAGAAAATCATTTCTTTGAATTATTACATATAAAATCTATTCAATGACTCTGAACAAACATGAACTTTAATAAACATTCACATAAAAAAAATAAATGACAAGATTATCATGAAAAAATATCCAGAGTGAATGGATAGTATGTGTCATTTCAGAGAGAAACAGCGGCATACATGGCCTTCATCCTGTAACCCGAGGATCTCCAACTCCGATCCTCCTGAGCTACTGTCCTGCAGGTTCCCTGCTACTGCACACTAGACTCTGATGAAATGGATCTCCAACAGCTTGTTGTCCAATTCTACACCAGTCTACTAATCAGGGCCAGCCCTTGACCAGCAGGTGCCCTAGGCAAGATAGGAGTTTTCACCCTTAGAAAGACTGAGCTAAAAGCTCTGAACATTACAAAGTAAATGTGAACAGATTGGCAGCAAAAGTGGGCGTGGCTTTGTGCGCAGGTGTGAGCATGTGGTGTAATGACTCACCTGTTTGTGGACCTTGCTGAGCTGATCCAAGTTATTTTCCAAGAAGATGATCCTCTGCCTCTGTGCCAGACTTCCACCGGCCTCGTCGCCGTCATTCTCTGAACTCTGTTCGCAATGAAAAAAATATATAATAATTCTGTTCTATTTTATTCTATTTTAAATTCTATTCTATTCTGCAGTTGTTGGCATAAGTGCAGCAGCTTCTTCAGTCCTGAGTGGAGCCAAAGATCTGGACCAGTCTTTCTAGCTCATTCTGAGTAGAAGAGTTAAGCTAAGTGTGGAAATGCTCCTTAAACAAGTGAGTCTTTAGTTTCTCTTAAAGTGGACAAAGACTCTGCGGATCGGACGGAGGTTGGTAGATGGTTCCACCACCGGGGACCAACAGAGGAAAGAGTCTAGCTACTGATGTGGTGAAACTGGAAGCCAGTGAAGAGCGAGTAGCAGCGGAGGGACATGAGCTCTTGTGGGCTGGTTGAAGACCAGATGTGCTGCTGGTTCTGGTTTATACACTTAGAGATACTTTAGTTCAGGTGTGTGTGTTTCTGCTACTTTGGTTGTTGGTGTGATACATGTTGTTGTTGTTGTCTTGGTTATTTCTAGGAACTCCTGATAATTGACAGCTTAGTTTACCTGTAAAAGCTGTAGGATTTTCTCTGCTGTGGTTCTGTACAGGTGTAGCTGCTGGTTGTCTGCTGTTAGGCTGGACTGAAGCTCGTTGCTTCCATCTGCTGGATCTTTGGCTTCTCTTTTCAACTTTCCTTTTTATGTTTTTCTATTATTCTCCCTTTTTTTCTGTCCCCTCCGGTCAGGTCCAGCAAGATTACATCATTAAAAAAATAAATAAATAAATAAGATTAAAAAAAATGAAAAATCAGATTATCAAGAGGAGCCTTATACCCATAAAGCTCCTCTTGGGAAAGTGAATTTGTTCGGCACAACAGCCAGACCATCATTCTGCTGCAACCATGCTGGACAGGACAAGGTAGAAAAAAAGAAAAGAAATAAAAACCTGGTTCTAGAACTTCTATCTTTTATCCATCTACCATCACCAGGTTGACTAAGAATCACAACAACGCATCTATTACGGCATTAGCCGTGTGTTTTACTTTATGTCTACTATTAGGTACCTGAGTGATTCATTCTTCTGTATGGAGGGTTGGGTCTTTGAGAGTGTCTACAGGTTTAGGTGCGGTTGGCAGTCCCCAGGCATGTGTCATCCACTGATTGACATCCCGCTGAAAACCAGCTGACAACCAGCCATCTCCGGATCGGTCCTTGCCGTCACATGCTGCCTTGAAAGGACCAAGAGTTCCTGGGTTCTGGTGGCAGCACTTTTGACAGCAGCAGCAATCAGCTCACTTCGTCCTCAAAAAGGTTTTCTTTAAGGTTTATTGTTTGTTGTGTTTCCAGCTGCTGATTCCCACTTGGTACTGTGTGAGCACATTTATGTTGTAAAACAATTTCCATTGTAAAAGCCGAAGATATATGGGTGAACCGCCATTTTCTTTTCCATGTGTTTTCACCTGTTTGTGTGGTAGGGCGTTAGGGTTGGTAATTGTGTTTGGTTTGGTTTTCTTTTATTCAGGGTTTATTCAGCAAATGCTTGGTTGGGATAGTTGGTTTTGTTTGTTATTTTGGCCTTGGTCCACCCCGATGACCTTGCTTTACAGGCTTATTAAATCTATGCTGATCCGTATAATTTTGACCATGATTTGAAGGCCGGGTGGGGGAATCCTTTTGTGTTGTGCGCGGGGACCCTAGACCGGGTGCAACACCATTGTGTGATCACTTCTACTGTTCAATTAAATGACATTCAATTGGATTTTAGGAACTTCGACTTGAGTTTGAAGTTTCTTGTAAATTTTTGAACCTCTAACATCTGATGTGCAGGTCTGTTTTCAGATCATGTGTGGAAGAGTTTGTAAATGACTCGTACAATTAATTTCTTTTCTGAACCGCTTGACTGATTTCTTTCTTACATTCTTGACTCGAGACGTGATGTCCTGGATGAACAGTTCACGGAGGTGAGTCAGTGTCATCAGTTCTTTGGTCTGTGGGATGAAACGGAATAACTGAGCTCTATTTCAGATTTGTGGAAGCTGCTTGTTCACATATGATGATTTTAAAATGATAAAATCATATAGTGAAAAGAATGTACCACTGTCTCTTCCAAACCCTTCAAGTCCTCTTTGGCTTGTTCTCGCTTCTCGTCCAGGAACCTGAAAACAGAGCAGAAAATATTCTGCTAATTAAGCAACACTTTACACATTTCTGACCATCAAATGTTTCCGACTCGTTTTCATGCTACCCTAAATTTTATTCTCCACATTCCTGGAATTATTGTTGCTCTGCAGCATCCTGAGGTGCTGCACACACACCCACCCCTACAGGCCTTAAACTGTTTTGGTTTCCAGTGCTGGGCAGCAGGTTCTGTACGTTTAGCGTAGAAAAGAAAACACACACACACACTGTGGCTCTGCGGTCCACCAGACACGTGTACGTTCAGAGTGTAAAATCTTCACTGCGTTCACATTAAATTGTCCAGTGTAACACGTGAGGTCCTGAACTGTAAATCAGCTGCAGGGATTTGCTCTAAAGCTGCTGCAACAACGGAAACTAATAAAATCTGCTCTAAAAACTAATTAAAACTAAATGAATCTGAAAACAAAATAAAAACTAAAACTAATGAAAAATCTAAAACTATTATAACCTTGTTACCAACATTCTGAAATATAAGCGGTGCCGTCTGGAGTTAGGGCATTTTGTTGTTTTCATAACAGGAACCTTTTAAACAGACCTCAGTTTTCTGAACATCACAGCTACAACATGTCACTTCCTGTCGTTGCTGGGTGGGGCTCCGGGCTTGACAAGAAATTGATGTTTTCAGGATGTTTGGCTCATCAAAGAATCTAAACTTATTCCAGTTATTCGGTTGTTTTGGGGATTTTTTGCACAATTGTTAATTATTTACACAAATTTGATTAAACAGCAATTTTTTAATCAGCAAAATTTAATCTGCACCCGCTTTTCATCCAAAACTCCAGATTCCCAAAGATTAAAAAGGAAATGTAGAAAAAGCTATGATCAATAAAGATGAAGCTTACTGCAGTTTCAGGAGTTTCTGGGCTTTGTCCTTGTCCTCAGATCTCAGTTTGTCAAAGTCTGACTGAAGCTTCCTTTTTTCCAGCTGCAGAGCCTGATTCACACTGAGAGAAAAAGAAGTCAGAATCATTAACCACTAATCAATAATCAGCAGTAAGCTAAAATAATTATCAACAATCACGTGTAATCATCAATGATTATCAATAACAATCATTAATCAGTAATAATAAATAATGAGTAATAATCAGTCAGAACATTTGGTATGGAGTATATGCTATGCTACATATGCTACGGAACATTCGGTATGGCTTTAGTCCAGATTTAGTCGACGAAAACTCAAAAATGTACTTGTTTCAGTTAAATAAATAAAAAAGTATTAGTCTTTTAACAAATTAATTTAGGTCAATAATACGTATTAAAAAGTGGAATCAAGGCTGACAGACTGAGAGCTTTAGCCGAGACTTTCCCATCAACAGGGATGCAACGCTGCCGCGCTGTACTTCATTGCTGTTGGGCAGAAACCTTTTATTTCTATATTTCAGCTTTTTTCATGAGCTAATGCCCTACTTCCTCATACAAACATGTCACACAAGAAAATAGCAGATCTATAAGGTCAACATTGTGAGCTTGTGTGGTTTTCATCAATAATTACAAAATTAAAAGGAATGTTTTAGACTTAGAAGGATTCCCAACCAGCAGCAGATACTTTCTGATCTATTTAGGGTTCTGCATCGCACAGATAAAGTGCTAACTGTGGAATCAATTACTCTAAAAAAGCAAGAGCACCAACATCCTCTCTTTGTTAACTCTGGGTTCATTTCTGAGAATTTTCTGAAGTGCAATACTTAGGGTTGCCAACTTTCAAAAGTGAAAATAAGAGATGCCACCCACAGCTCCTGAAGGCCATGACCACCACGGCCCGACTCCCGTGGGGTGGGGAACCTACAGCAGTGGTGTGTTTTATTTTGTGCCAGTATTTTTAGTTAAGGGGTGATTTAAAAAAGCAATTAGTCATACTTAAAGCTTGAAATGCTTAATTACCAACAACATTATTGCATATAAAGTGCTGTTAATTAGGCTCCATAAAGCTGCAATAACATGCAGACATTTAAGATACAAGAGGAAGATATATAACTAAATATTGTATGCACACAACTTAATTATTGCAAAATCACATAACTTAGTTAAATGGATACTGGATAATCTACCACGTGGCAGAAGCACCAGTAACTGAAGCAGATCTGTTTGTTAGGAACAACAATACATTTTTAAAATATAAACTAAATACATTGAGAACTTAATGTATATACTAAATGGAGCTAACCCCGACGCGAATGCTACTTCGGCCCTGGAGAAGACGGATCTACACCGCGTCTTACGACCACGGTCAGAAGAGGAATACGGGAAAGGTTAACATATGAATAAACTGCTTGTCTGTGTGCGCGCTGCATGTCTGGTGGGGGGCGTGGCCAAGGTGCAGCAGCATTGCTGACTGACACATCGCGCTCAAAATAGGCAGAAATGTCATGGATTTATACTGTCAGACAATCAACACTTGAACATTTTTGTCTCGTCTTGTCAACGAAATCTCACAAAGAATTTGGCATGGAACATACGGTACAGAACATTTGGTATAGAATATATGCTATGCAGCATATGCCACGGAATCCAGTATGGAACATATGCTATGGAGCATTTGGTACAGGACATTCATTATGAAACATTCTTTACAGAACATTTGCTGTGGAAGGTACGCTACAGAGCGTAGGCGTACCGAGCTCCCACATGGAAGAGTAGCTGCCTAGAAATAAGCCAGTCATGCTTATTCCATAAACCAGTGAGTACGGCCCAACTACTGGCTAGCAGAAGTCATGGCTAACGAAGCTCTTCCTTTGTTTTAATCTCCTTTTTAGCAGCACTTCAGCTTCTCAGTGAAGAGTGCAAATGGACAAAGACGAGTGGATAAGATGAACGCTGTATGCTGGCATTGTTCAGTGAAGATGAGGTATGCTTCTGGCAGTACATCAACTTTGTTAACAGCACCACGTTATTATTCATGTCAGTGCAGTAAGAAATAAAAGCTAGAGCAATGACAACGCAACTTCCAGTGCCATGTAAACAGCCTCTTTAAGCACTTCAGACTGAGCCAAAGCAATAACAAATGCCACTGGAGTTTTTAAAGCAGGAAATTTAAGGCCATATTCAGTTGTTGAGAACACCGGGTTTAAGCACATGATGAAGTTTATTGAGCCCCAGTATGCAGTTCTTTCTTGTTCTCATTTTAGCCAATAATACCACCACTTTAGGGAAAAATGTAATCTGCTATTAATGACTTGTCCAACCATCAGCTGTGGTAC
Organism: Rhadinocentrus ornatus; assembly: GCA_037177495.1. Classification (NCBI taxonomy): domain Eukaryota; kingdom Metazoa; phylum Chordata; class Actinopteri; order Atheriniformes; family Melanotaeniidae; genus Rhadinocentrus; species Rhadinocentrus ornatus. The sequence continues at coordinate 238,970 of JBAMHW010000014.1, read as the reverse complement.
TCACAGCTGATGGTTGGACATCCAGAGCTACTGAAATACATCACCCCAGAGTAGAATATAGTTCTGGAAACTCATGTCATGTATGAACAATACACCAGAAGAAGCACTGATTTCCGTCGGGATGGTCCAGTCAATAAGTGAGCTACTGCTTGAGTTTCTGTCCTGGTTTCAGGTTATTGTTTACATTGCTAGTGTCTGTCGTTAGCACCTTTTCTTTACAACCAGTTGAGGCCGTGATGCGGGTCACACCCACTGTGTACTGCTCAGGGAAAAGCAGAAAGAGGCGGTTTCAGCCGGTTGCAATCAAGCAAAGTGAGATCAGCTGTTTCAGCTCCAGGTACCTTACCACACATGGTGCGCTGAAGCGTCAGCCGTTGTGTCTGCCCACATCGGGCTAAGACCACATAGGTTTTAGACCTGTGAGTCTACCTGCGCGACTCCACTGAGCAAAGGCACAAGCTTTAACCTCCCTACAACCAAATCATCGCACAATGTGCTTCAAACCATCCCTGTCAGACATGGTCCAGACCAAGACGTGTCACCATAGACACCGCAATCCCCGAAAGTCCTTTCTAATGACGTGCATGTCATCCACATCCTCTGCTACCTTTGGTTTCTGGAAAAGTCAGTGCAGTGAACAAAACACAATTTATCAGGTCATTGATACATCTCTCACACATTCAGGTCCTGGCCCTGACTGAGACCTGGATCCACTCAGACATTCAGGTCCTGGTCCAGACTGAGACCTGGATCCATCCAGAAAACACAGCTACCCCAGCTGCCCTTTCTGTCAATGCAGAATTGACCCAAACACCTGGATCTGTTGGACCAGGAGGTGGAACGGGATCCTTATCTCTAAAAAGTGGAACGTTCCTCTCCGTCCTCTGGCTAAATGCTCATCACTCTAGAAGCAGGCAGTAAAGGTCTCTCCACCATCACTGCCTACATTCTGCTCATTTACCGCCTCCTGGAGGCATATCGACGAGTTTTTCTCTGACATTCCTGATGATGGCTCACCGCTAACTGTCATGGGAGACATGAACATTCACATTAGCAAACCACAACAACTGACTTTCTGGCTCTCATCTACTCTTTCAATCTCAAACTGGTTCAGACTCCTCCAACACACAAAGCTGGAAATACTCTGGACTTGGCGCTGACCAGAAACTGCTCCACAGCCGACCTGTATATCACCCCACTGCACCTCTCAGACCATTTCCTGGTTAAACTCTCTGTCTTCCTTCCTCATGTCACTCAAGTGGCTCCAAAAATGGTGTCCTACTGCAAAAACTTCATTCCTCAGATCTACACAGCTGTCTGATGAGGTTTACTCTACCCTCCCTTCCCACTCAGACTCTCCTTACTGTCTGTTAATGAGGCTACAGAAACACTCGGCTCCTCTCTGGACAAACTCTGTCCTCTGGTGTTAAAACCAGGTGGACAAAACCCTCCCAGTCCGTGTCTCACCGAGGTTGTAAGGCATCACAGAGGTGGACTTAGGGCAGCAGACAGAAAGGAAAAACTAGCCCTAACCCTAACGTGTTGGACAGTTCACATACTGTACAAAGCTGGTCAGGCAGTAGGATAGAGAGAGATGGGATAAAAATCCCCCATGATCACGATGAAAGCATACGGTTGTTGGTTATGTATCCTAGCAACCGCATCATGCATGACGTCACACAGTAGATGTTGCTCTAGGCATAATGTAAACCATAACAACTAGGTATGGAATCTCCCATGGCATGCAGTACGCTTGGAAACCAACTGAAAGCAGTTCAATGTCTAGACAGCATACGCTGTCCTTAACAAACAAGGGGTTAACCCATCTCTGATTAAAAGAATAGGATAACTCCCCCATCTTGCCACTTCGTACCTCTATTTGCTCGTACAGTTGTGAAGCGGGTATATCTACGCATGAGTCTGGTGTGTTGTTGTTCAGCCAGTACTCCGATAGACAAATCAACCTGCCCTCCCTGTTCAGTCGTTAGCTCCTTACAAGCACCTTCACTTCATCACATTTGTCTGGCAGCAAGTTGACATTTCTCCTAGGAACACAGGGCAGAAAAGGCTTGTGACTCCACTTCATATTATTCGTCTTAGCCTTTATTTTAGCCCCAGCTCTGCATCCACAGTATGGCGTCCTCAGTTCAGTTGGACCGTTTTGGACCGTACCCCGTCCTCAACAGTTTCTCCCTAGTGTACACTGCTCTATGAGAGGCAGCACACATTGCTCAGATGGGAAAAACACGAAAAAGCACAGGAAAATGCACTAAAACCTACAAACAGTAGTTTGAACAAAAAAAAAGTGCTGCTTTTTTTTTTTTAGTTTAGTTTTGTAAACTAAGAAAAACAATAAAACAGCACAGGAGCTACTCAGACTTGCTGCCACTAGAGCGGTGCATAGCAACAAATAGATACACCGCTTGTCAAGACTACCTCCATATATGTACAGCCCTTCGCCCAGGTATAAGGCCCTTTCACAGAGATTATGATGGTGAAAGAAGAGGTATTTTATTTTTTTATGTACCTAAAATATCTTTCATTGTTTAATTTGAAACAAATAGTTGCTTGCTGTTGTGTATTTTATTAATTTTGTAAACTTGTGTATAAAATATCTTTTTTATTCTGTAAAGTGAGGAGGCCACAGGGACAACAGCAGGAACAGAAGAAGGCCCAGAGGCATCTGAATCATCACCTCCTGTCAAAAAGTCTGCAATCACACAGCTGGTGTGAGGGGAACCTGTCTTCAGTTAAATTCATTTAAGACTAAAGAGGTGATTGTGACATTCTCAGGCAAGCAGTGACAACTGGCAGAGGCTGTTACCGCCACCATTCATGGGGAGCCTGTGGAGGGGGTGTACAGATATCTGGGTAAAATTTTTGACGGCCATCTGTGGTTTTTCACAAACACAGAGGAGATCCTTAAGAAGTGTCATCCATCCATCCATTTTCTGCCACTTATCCGGAGTCAGGTCACGGGGGAAGCCACCTAAGCACGGAAACCCAGACTTCCCTCTCCCTGGCCACATTCGCCAGCTCATCTGGAGGGATCGCGAGGCGTTCCCAGGCCAGCCGAGAGATGCAGTCTGTCCAACGTGTTCGTCTGTCTGTCCCCGGGGCCTCTTTCAGATGGGACGTGCCTGAAACACCTCACCAGGGAGGCGTCCAGGAGGAATCCTGACCAGATGCCCGAGCCACCTCATCTGGCTCCTCTGGATGCGGAGGAGCAGCGACTCTACTCTGAGCTCCTCCCGGATCACCGAGCTTCTCACCCTATCTCTAAGGGAGAGCCCGGCCACCCTGCATAGAAAACTTATTCCAGCCGCTTGTACCCGCGATTTAGTTCTTTCAGTTCTCCCGGAGTACCCCCCACAGGAGTCCCCAGGGGACACGGTCGAATGCCTTCGTACAGGCACCAAGCAATTGGCCAACCAATGTATCGGTTGAATCTTAACTTGCTCTAAAGTCATTTGACACCTTGAAAACATTTTATCTGAATCAGAACAGTCTGACATTGACAGTTGCTGGAATGGTTGTATTCTGATTTTAGGACTGCCTATCTTGTCTGATATCCTGGCTGTCCTTTCAACACTGCTCTGTATGCATTTTAAATCACCCCTCGAGGATAAATAAAACTATTGAACTGAATTGAATTGAATTGAATTGAAATGATTTGAATTGAATTGAATTGAATTGAATTGAATTGAATTGAATTGAACTGAATTGGATGGCTGAACTCTTTGATGAGCTCTTCAAGGCTTGGTGAGAAGCTTGTGACAGTAGCTGCTATAAGACATGCTGCTTAACGAAATTTCGTGTTATTCTTGTACAACAATGAAAAAGTTTCTATTCTATTTAATGCTGCACAAAAGTAAAAAAAGATGATTAATTTCTTAAAAATAGGAAATAATTAAATAATTAAGACTTTTGGACTTGTTAACATCATTGATTTTTTTTTAAATATTGACGATATTGATGTAGTACTTTCCTACAAGGACAGTATTGAAACTGTTGCATATTATTCTTTATTTATTTACTATTGTTTTATTATTTATTGTTTTATTTGAGAATTTTTTATTTAATTTACAGAGAGCATTTTTTTTAATTCTAAACGTTGTTAAACAAGGTCCTGTTTAAACCAAAGTAAAGCAGTTTTATATTTTTCAGTTTGTTACCTTATTGTACTGAAAAATAACCAAACCGTGACCATAAGACTGAGGTACGTACCGTACCAGGATTTTGATGTACCATTGCCCTCTAATAATCACTGATCAGGACTTACTCTTTCAGGTGATCAGTGTCTCTTTGTTTCTGCTGGATTTCATCTCTGAGTCGACTCAGCTGCTTCTGGTGAACATCTCGGTGGTTCTCCATCTGTTCCTCCAAGGTTCTCTACAGAACACAAAGCAGAAACTTCAGGAACATTTAACATTTAATTTAATCAGATGGAGATCATCGGCCTTCTGAAAACCACCTGCTGTCTTGACGCCCTGCCAACCGGGTTTTTAAGAATGTTTCAGGTTGCATGTCCTTAGATATCTTCCAGATTGTAAACACGTCTCTGCTTTCAGGCGTCTTCCCT
>JBAMHW010000014.1:187849-198249 GCA_037177495.1 Rhadinocentrus ornatus | reverse complement strand
AATAGAATGCCTTTATTGTCATTATACAACGGTACAACGAGATTAAGCCATCACCAAAACAGTGCAGGATAGAATTTTTAAAAAATAAATAGGCAAAATATAATAGAATAAAGGCACATACAAAATGGGAGATGGGGTGCGTAGTCCTGATAGAAAAAAATATATATATGTATATGTGTAAGACCAGGAACGTGGATCCTAGAACTCCAGTCCTCACTAAGAACCAGGAACGTGAATCCTAGAACTCCAGTCGTTACGAAGACCAGGAAACTAGATCCTAGAACTCTAGTCCTCATTAAGACCAGGAACATGGATCCTGGAACTCCAGTCCTTACAAAGACCAGGAATGTGGATCCTAGAACTTCCGTCCTCACTAAGACCAGGAACGTGGATCACAGAACTCCAGTCCTCACTAAGACCAGGAACGTAGATCCTAGAACTCTAGTCCTCACTAAGACCAGGAACGTAGATCCTAGAACTCTAGTCCTTGCTAAGACCAGGAAAGTAGATCCTAGAACTCCAGTCATCAGATCTTTACACTGGCTTCCTGTTTGACAAAGAACTGACTTCAAAATCCTAATGTTAGTTTACAAAGACCTGTCGGGTTCGGGACCAGAATCCATTCAGGATCTTCTGGTTTTGTTATGAAGCAACCAGATCCCTCAGGTCATCAGGGTCAAGACTACTTTCTGTTCTCAGAGCCAGAACTAACGTGGAGAGGCAGCGTTCAGCTTTTATGCTCCTCACATGTGGAACAAACTCCCAGAAACCTGCAGGTCTGCTGATTCAGCAGTTTTAAATCAGGGTCAGGTCTTCTGACTCAGCAGTTTTACATCAGGGTTAAAACTTTTCTATTTGCTGCCCTTTATCAGAACAGCTGTTAACTTTATTTAGTCCTTTTTTTCTATTATATTTAGGTCTTTTCCTTTCTGCTTTAATTTATTTTTCTTTTATTTATTAAGTCTGTTATTAATGCACCTGTTATTGCTTCTTGCACCCCGCTTTGATGCTTTTGTTTTATGTGAAGCACTTTTAATTGTCTTGCACATGAAATGTGCTATACAAATAAATTTGCCTTGCCTTACATCCCCAGACCCCTCTTCTTTCTTTGTGTGTTGTGTTACTTGTTGTGTGTGTTGTGCTCTCTCTTTCTCACACACACACGCAGGGATTTGGGAGGCGTGTATGCCATGCGGGGTGGAGCGGAGGGGGCCATTTAAGGGGCCTCCTTGGCTGCACCCTGTGGCAACATGCCTCTCAGTTTTAATTACATTTAGACATTAGACATTTAGACTGGTTCTGTTAGCTTCATCGGGCCGTGATCTTCAGCTCTCACTGGAGCGATTCGCAGCCGAGTGTGAAGCGGCGGGGATGAGAATCAGCGCCTCCAAATCCGAGACCATGGTCCTCAGCCGGAAAAGGGAGGAGTGCTCTCTCCGGGTCTGCAATAGGGTCCTGCTCCAAGTGGGGGAGTTCACGTATCTCGGGGTCTTGCTCACGAGTGAGGGAAGGATGGAGCGGGAGATCAAAAGGCGGATCGGTGCCGCGTCTGCAGTGATGCGGTTGCTGCATCGGTCTGTCATGGTGAAGAAGGAGCTAAGCCAAAAGGCAAAGCTCTCGGTTTACCGGTCGATCTACGTTCCTACCCTCACCTATGGTCACGAGCTGTGGGTAGTGACCAAAAGAAAGCGATTGCAAGATCGATGTGTGGACTGTCCCGCTTAAAGGCAAAATAAGTAGTATTGACACCTAGTGTTTCAAATCAGAACTGCAGTCGAAAGAGGAAAACAGGAAGAGCGTCTTTCCTCCCAGTGGCGAACTTGGTCATTTGGGGGCCCCTGCATCTACCAGTCCAATGTACCTTATGTGTACCTTCTATGGATATTGAAAACTCTCATTGTCTTACAGCATGGATGTGCGCAAATTAGGGCTGTCAAAATTAATCTGATTCAAAATTTTAATAACAGCTTTCAAATTAATCATGATAAATCAACACTTGCGATGATGCCTGAAATTTGCTCTTTTCTTTTATTTGGGTGTCGTATCAGCAGAACAAGTCGATGCTACAAATATTTACTGTTAACTGACCTTCTCTTGGGTAAACGTCATCATACGTAAACGTAGATCATTATTCAAAATTTATCCATCATCTCACCAACCGTCTACACGGTGATACCTTCTGTCCTAAAAGCAGGTTTTATTTACACTTTTTTGCTGGTCAGTGCACCCCTCCCCCCCAAGTAGAAACCCTGTCTACCACCAGCCAGCTACTGTGTTAGAAAAGGTCCTGCCAACAACAAGACTTTGGGGTTAATATGAGACGGTGTGAACCATGAACCGCTAGTTTCCTCCTTCTCAGCTAATCCATAAACACACAGCATGAGAGAAAAGGAGATCAGCCGATCCCCGACATCCGTCATGATATACAGTCATGTTATGTTTGAACATTTTTAATTATGTTTTCCAAAAAGGCGACAACAACAGCAAAAACAACTAAAATAGTCATAGGAACAAGTCAAGTAATACTAGGAACGAGTAAAGAAAACCTAGGAACGCGTAAAGAAGTCCTAGGAATGAGAATAGTCATAGGAATGAGTAAAGAAGTCCTGTGTAAAGAAGTCCTGAGTGAAGTAATTCTAATACGTAAAGTAATCCTAGGAATGAGTAAAGTAATCCAAGGAATGAGTAAAGTAATCCCGAGTAAAGTAGTCCTGAGTAAAGTAATCTTTATGAGTAAAGTAATCCTAAGATTGATTAAAGTAATCCCGAGTAAAGTAGTTCTGAGTAAAGTAGTCCTGAGTAAAGTAATCTTTATGAGTAAAGTAATCCTAGGAATGAGTAAAGTAGTCCTGAGAAAAGTAGTCCAAGGAATGAGTAAAGTAATCATAGAAATGAGTAAAGTATTCATAGGAATGAGTAAAGTAGTCCTAAATAAAGTAATCCTAATGAGTAAAGTAATCCAAGGAATGAGGAAAATAATCCTAGGAATGACTGAAGTAGCCCTAGAAATAAGTAAAGAAGTCCTGAGTGAAGTAATTCTAATACGTAAAGTAATCCGAGGAATGAGTAAAGTAATCCAAGGAATGAGTAAAGTAATCCCGAGTAAAGTAGTCCTGAGTAAAGTAATCTTTATGAGTAAAGTAATCCTAAGATTGATTAAAGTAATCCCGAGTAAAGTAGTTCTGAGTAAAGTAGTCCTGAGTAAAGTAATCTTTATGAGTAAAGTAATCCTAGGAATGAGTAAAGTAGTCCTGAGAAAAGTAGTCCAAGGAATGAGTAAAGTAATCATAGAAATGAGTAAAGTATTCATAGGAATGAGTAAAGTAGTCCTAAATAAAGTAATCCTAATGAGTAAAGTAATCCAAGGAATGAGGAAAATAATCCTAGGAATGACTGAAGTAGCCCTAGAAATAAGTAAAGAAGTCCTGAGTAAAATAATTCTAATAAGTAATCATAGGAATGAGTTAAGTATTCCTACAAAAAAGTAAAATAGTCCTGAGCAAAGAATCCCTTATGAGTAAAGTAATCTCAGGATTTAGTAATCCTAGGAATAAGTGAAGTAGTCCTGGGTAAAGTAATCAACATGACTAAATTAATCCTAGGAATGAGTAAAGAAGTCCTAGGAATGAGCAAAGTAATTCTATGAATGAATAAAGTAGTCCTGAGTAAAGTAATCCTTATGTGTAAAGTAATCCTAGGAATGAGTAAAGTAGTCCTAGGAATAAGTAAAGTGACCAGAGAAAAGTAGTCCCGAGTAAAGAAATCCTAATAAGTAAAGTAGTCCTAGGAATGAGTGAAGTAATCATAGAAATGAGCAAAGTAGCCCTAGGAATGAGTGAAGTAGTCCAAGGAATGAGTAAAGTAGTCCTGAGCAAAGTAATCCTAATGAGTAAAGAAATCTCAGGATTTAGTAAAGTAATCCTAGGAATGAATAAAGTAATCATAAGAATAAGTATAGTAGTCCTGAGTGAAGTAATCCTAATGAGTAAAGTAATCCTTGGAATGAGTAAAGTAGTCCTAGGAACGAGTTGAGCAATCCTGTAAATAAATAAAGTAGTCCTGAGTAAAGTAATCAAAATGAGTAAAGTAATCATAGGATGTGAGTAAAGAAGTCCTAAGTAAGGTAATCCTATTGAGGAAAGTAGTCCTAGGAATGAGTGAAGTAGTCCAAGGAATGATTAAAGTAGTCCTAGAAATGAGTAAAGAAATCCTAGAAATGAGTAAAGTAATCATAGGAATGACTAAAGACGTCCTATGAATGAGTACAGTAGTCTTGAGTAAAGTAATCCTTATGAGTAAAGTAATCCTTGGAATGAGTAAAGTAGTCATGAGCAAAGTAATCCTTATGAGTAAAGTAATCCTTGGAATGAGTAAAGTAGTCCTAGGAACGAGTTAAGTAATACTACAAATAAATAAAGTAGTCCTGAGTAAAGTAATCCTTATGAGTAAAGTAATCATTGGAATGAGTAAAGTAGTCATAGGAATGAGTAAAGTAGTCATGAGCAAAGTACAGTTAAACTTTTTACGTTGTCAAAACAGTCAAACACGTCAGAGATCTGAAAATCATTCAAGTATTCATGAAAATATTCCAAATATGTCTAAACAATCATAAAAAATGTTGTGACATCATCCATGACATCACCACCTCATCACCTTGATGTGAAACTCCAGGTTCTCGTCCATGGAGTAGATGTGGTCGAAGATGTCTCGGGAGATTCGTGGGATGATGCCCATCAGATGAGGGTCGTGGAGGTTTCCCTGGAAACAACAAATAAAACATTAAAAAACACACATGATCACATATACACACACACAACAAACATACATATACCTCCATGGTGTGAGTCTTTCCTGATGACGTCTGACCATAGGCGAAGATGGTGCCGTTGTATCCTCCCAACACATCTGAAACACAACAAACAGCTGATGGAACTGTTCAACCTTCTGAATTTACTTTTAAAGAAAACTAGATGATAAACAACATTATCCATGATGACTTCATCAGACTAAACAATCAATCAAGTGTGCACTGACCTTTAACGATCTTTTTGGCGCAGCTGTCGTAGACCTGAACCTGTTCGGTGTTTGGAGGAAGAACTCGGTCGAAGACATATGGTTTACCCTGAAACACAGATGAAAGGCTGAGTCTCCACCCACTCCGGCTGTGAAAGAGCACAAAACAAGCACACCCTAAAGACCATGGGCCTCATGCATGCATACACGTAAAAATGTTCTTTATGCCATGACCCACGCACGTGTTGGGATGTACAGAAACAACAACGCTGCGTGGATCTGTGCACATCCCACATAACTCAGACTTTAAAGGACCAAAACTCATCCCCTAAAATATGTTCTGTTAACTTTCTGAAGTCAGGACAAAGGTAAAAAAAATCTCACACGTGATGATTTAGACCTCAACACAAATCCATGTGAGCCGCAAGCTGCACACACACCCTTCACACACGGCATGAAAAGCTGTCTATTCTCTCACAGTGTTGGTTAGACGTTCCTGGAAGTGATTTCACAGAGACATCGTTTCATCTTTCCTCACTTTTGGTTATAGGTTCATTCCTCCCGATGTCCAGCTGCAGCAGAATTAAAAACATTACACTTAAAGCTATTGTGTGCAAATGGGCCTCCCATTTATACTGTATATATACAAAACCTCCTCCCTCACCATCCCTCCCATCTCTTCTGGGTAAGGCTGGGTTCATCTCCAGCTTAGATCCTCTACCAGAGTCCGGGGAGCTTGAGGGTCTCCCAGTATCTTAGCTGTTTCTAGGACTGCATCTTCTGGATGGAGATGTCTGATGGTTCTCCAGGTATCTGGTGGAGCCACTTCTCCAGGTTGGGGGACACGGCCCCCAGTGCTCCAATGACCATTGGCACTACTGTTGCCTTTCTCCAGGTTTTCCTGGTGTTCCTTCTTCCTGATGTCTCCATGGTTGGGGATGGCTACATCCATCACTACGACTTTCCTTTGCTGCTGATCCATGATCACAATGTCCGGTTGGTTGGCCACCGCCATTTAGTCGGCCTGTATCTGGAAGTCCTACAGGATCTACACCCTCTCATTCTCCACCATCTTGGGAGGTGTTTCCATTGTGACCTCGGGGTCTCCAGTCCATATTCTGAAGAGATGTTTCTGTACTCTATGCTGGCTACTTGGTTATGATGTTCCATGTATTCTTTGCCTGCCAGGATCTTCCACCCTGCATTGAGGTTCTGGATTGTTTCAGGGGCCTCTTCACACAGCCTGCACCTGGAGTTGTCCAGTTTCGTTTAACTTTCTGAACGTCTGTGATTTTCTGTCAGGGTGACAAACATGCAGGAAACATGCGGAACTCATATCTGAAGGCTGTTTCCTCCATTTCCCCCTGGCACTGGCTGCAGGCTTTGCTGTGGGACGTTGCAGACTGAGGCTGAGCGGTCCACTCGCACTCCGACCTGGTTTGGGACGGCCCTTAATCTGGCGGAGCCTCCATGAACACGGTCCTAGATGGCGGGGGAGGCCTGGGCTCGCTCATAACTACGGAAGTCCAGGAACAACGTTTGCGGTGCAGATTAAAGGAGAAAAATCCAGATTTTTACTAAAATAAATCTTTATGAACGGCAAATTCGAAATCACCCAGGCCTACCAGGAACTTATTAGACCAGGAACCTGTTCCAGAAACCAGATCCAAATCTGGGTTTCTGGTTCCAGATCAGCTGCTTTCTGGGAATTTTTTTCAAGAGTTCGGAACAATAAAAATCAATGAAGCTTTGAAACCTGGTCACCGCGGCAACCGCTGGCTGCAAGATGTTTCCTCCCATCTGAGGTTCTCATTGCAGCATCTGAGGAATACTAAGAGGAATTCTTGCAAAAGGGAAGACCGCTGCTCAGGAGAGAGGTGCATCATATATACTGGTATACTGGACCACTAGTCCACTGGTCCACTGACCCACTAGTCCACTGGGCCAGTAATTCACTGGAACACTGGTCCACTGGACCACTAGTCCACTGGTTCGCTGAACCACTGATCCACTGATCCTCTGGCCCACTGACTGATATTTAACCCAAATAAACTGGAACATGTGGGGTAAAATATCTGTAGATAGAATAAAATCAGAGTTTTATTTCGGTTCAATCCCACTGGAGAAAAAGTGAAGATGAAGAATAAAAACATGTTTCAGGAAGGTTAGATAGTTGTGAAACCAACATCGTGATACTGGAAATCTAACCTGAAGTTAGGAAAAATAAGCTCTGATCCTGCTACGAAGTTCAGACCCTGTAGAGACAGCCGGACCAATCGGAGTCCAGCCGACATTAAACTGATCACAGGCCGGATCGATCGCAGGCGGGATCGATCGCAGATCGGATCCACAGGCCGATCACAGTCTGGATCGATCGCAGGCCGATCACAGGCCGGATCCACGGGCCGGCTCGATCGCAGATCGGATCCACGGGCCGATCACAGGCCGGATCGATCGCAGGCCGATCACAGGCCGGATCCACGGGCCGATCACACGCCGGATCAATCGCAGGCCGGATCCACGGGCCGATCAAAGGCCGGATCGATCGCGGGCCGGATCCACGGGCCGATCAGAGGCCGGATCGATCGCAGATCGGATCCACGGGCCGATCACAGGCCGGATCCACGGGCCGGCTCGATCGCAGATCGGATCCACGGGCCGATCAGAGGCCGGATCGATCGCAGGCCGATCACAGGCCGGATCCACGGGCCGATCACACGCCGGATCGATCGCAGGCCGGATCCACGGGCCGATCAAAGGCCGGATCGATCGCGGGCCGGATCCACAGGCCGATCAGAGGCCGGAATCGATCGCAGGCCGGATCGATTGCAGGCTGGATCCACGGGCCGATCACAGGCTGGATCGATCGCAGGGCGAGCACAGGCCGGATCCACAGGCCGATCACACGCCGGATCGATCGCAGGCCGGATCCACAGGCCGATCAAAGGCCGGATCGATCGCGGGCCGGATCCACAGGCCGATCAGAGGCCGGATCGATTGCAGGCCAATCACAGGCCAGATCCACGGACCGATAACAGGCTGAACGATCACAGGCCGGGTCCACGGACCGATCACAGGCCGGATCCAAGGACTGATCACAGGCCGGAACAATCACAGGCCGGATCCAGGGGCCGATCACAGGCTGGATCGATCACAGGTCGGATCAATCGCAGGCCGGATCGATCACAGGCCGGATCCAAGGACCGATCACAGGCCGGATCCACAGGCCGATCACAGGCCGGATCGATCGCAGGCCGGCTCGATCGCAGATCAGATCCACAGGCCGATCACAGGCCGGATCGATCGCAGGCCGGATCCACGGACTGATCACAGGCCGGATCGATCACAGGCCGGATCCATGGGCCGATCACAGGCCGGATCGATCGCAGGCCAGATCCACGGACCGATCACAGGCTGAACGATCACAGGCTGGGTCCACGGACCGATCACAGGCTGAACGATCACAGGCCGGGTCCACGGACCGATCACAGGCCGGATCCAAGGACTGATCACAGGCCGGATCAATCACAGGCCGGATCCAGGGGCCGATCACAGGCTGGTTCGATCACAGGTCGGATCAATCGCAGGCCGGACCGATCACAGGCCGGATCCACGGACCAATCACAGGCCGGGTCCACGGACCAATCACAGGCCGGATCAATGGACCAATCACAGGTCGGATCGATCACAGGCCGGATCCACAGGCTGATCACAGGCCGGATCCATGGACCGATCACAGGCCAGGTCCACGGACCAATCACAGACCGGGTCCACGGACCAATCACAGGCCGGGTCCACGGACCAATCACAGGCCGGATCAATGGACCAATCACAGGTCGAATCGATCACAGGCCGGATCCACAGGCCGATCACAGGCCGGGTCCACGGACCGATCACAGTCCAACAAACCCAGTTCAGTTAAAATAGTAAAAACAAAATAATAATAATTAGTAGAACATCTCGTCTGTCTCAGCAGCTTAGTCTGTTGCTACAAGATGTCTGTTGCTATGGTGACTGCATCCCACTGGCAGATGACTGAACCAATAAGACGGAAGGAAGATGATTGCTGCTGTACCGCACACACAGCACTGTCTCTCTGATCTGTTTTTGATATTTTAAATGTTTATTGTGTCTGAAAGTCTAGTGGTCTCCACTGGGCCGGGAGCCGCAGATTGACTCACTACTGCTAATCACATGACCTCTGTTGGCCTCTGATGCTGCTGTCATGGAAACAACCTTTTTCTCAAGAGAGGCTCCATCCCCCATCCTGTCAGGGATGAAGGACAGAAACTCGTCTTCATCATTTCAGTTTCTTTTGTTTTCGTTTAGATAAAAATTTCAGAACCAATCATGCGAGTTAATGAAGTCTCGTTAGAGTAACGAAGGCTGTGTTTATCTTTTTGATTTAAATCCTCATTATTTTCACGTTGTCATCTGAAACCTGAAAACACGAACGTGGAAAACAAAGAAACCGACGTTTTATTTGTTTAAACTTCCTCATAAATCAGAAATTAACATTGTTTGTTTGTTTCAATTTAAACATTGTTGAACACGTGACTGATTGATTTAATAAAATACTATGACTAAACTATGGCGTCAGTTTACTCAAAATCACCTGAGATAATCAGATAATCAATAATGTGATTGTAAACAATGACGTCAGAGTTTGTAAATATAATATCAATGATTAATTAACCTGATGCATTTACACCCTGACGTCACGTTATCACTTATGATAAAGATGATTGGTTTCTGATCGATCTATTTTTTCAACTGCTGCAAGTTATTGTTTCTATTGTTACTACACGCGCACACGCGCGTGCACCAGAGGGCGCGCCCGGTTCCGGCCTGGTTCCGGTTCTGCACTCACCGCCAGGACCACCGTGTCCTCTCCGCTGAACTTCGGGATGTATTTATCCCCGCGGCTCCGCTCCGCGTCGTTCAGCGGCCGGAAGCGACACATCACCTTCACCCCGCACACACCGCACTCCGCCGCGTCCATCACGCACCAGTCTGCTACACGGAAATTAAACGGTACCGGTTCGGATCCAGCGCTGGTTCACACAGTCCAGATACGAACAGAAGGCTCGCGCTGCGGGCAGCAGATGGTCCGGTGCTGCTGGGTTGGTCGTCTGGATGCTGAGTCTGAACACTCCCACCTCACACAGGTCTAACCCTGCAGGACCGAGCCGCGAGGAACTCTGGGAGTCCTGTTGGATAGCGGCACTGAATGCAGGGGCGAAGCTAGAGGGTGGGCTCGGCTGGCACTAGCCACATCTAATATCTAATTGGACACCCAGGTCCACTTCAGTAGGTAGGTAGGTAGGTAGGTAGGTAGGTAGGTAGGTAGGTAGGTAGATAGATAGATAGATAGATAGATAGATAGA
>JBAMHW010000014.1:170516-182455 GCA_037177495.1 Rhadinocentrus ornatus | reverse complement strand
AACCAAGCCCCACCCGGAGGGTGGCAGAAGAGAGCCCCAGCCAGAGCCCCCCGCGGTCTTGGGGCACAGGCCCCAGTAGGACAAGATAGGCAGCCGCCGGCCCCGCCAGGGACTGGCCATCCAGAGCGGCCCTAGCGAAGGGTCTAGGGCCCCAGGAGCTCAGGGACAGCCCCCCCCACAACAAAGGCAGAGGGCCCGCACCATGCCAAGGAGAACCGGGCCCCCCAAAGCATCCGCCTGGCGCGCGCCAGCACCCCTCCCGATGCTCCAGCCGCCCACCCCGGGAACCAGGGCGTCACCGACCACCCTCCCCCACCCTTCACCCACTTCAACCTACACCCCACTCACACCCACTATCACACAGCCACACCACACACGATCCTCCCACCATGCCCCATGGGGGACGCCCCAGGCGGACCACAGGACAGCAAGCCCCAAGCCCGGTCCACCACAACCCCTCCAGCCACCCCTCCACCCCACCCAGATGCAGCAGACCAGGCACCCCCCAGAGCCAGCAGCCCATCAGCGCAGCCAAACTGGGTCCCGGCCCGCGGGGCAACCACCTCCCCCCGCCACCCAGGGGGAACAGGGGTGCGAGAGGTCCCAACTTACCTCCCCCTCCCCGTTCCTGCCTGTTTATGAAGTTTATGTTGTTTGCAATTAAAATAACTTCGTCTGGCTCTCTCTCCGTCTCTTCGTCTCTCCATCTGGCCATCTCTTCGTCTGTCTGTCTCTCCATCTCTTTGACTCTTCGTCTGGCTCTCTCTCCGTTTCTTCGTCCCTCCGTCTGGCCATCACTTCGTCTGTCTGTCTCTTTGTCTGGCTCTCTCTCCGTCTCTTCGTCTTTTCGTCTCGCCGTCTGTCTGTCTCTCCGTCTCGTCGTCTCTCCGTCTGGCTCTCTCTTCGTCTCTTCGTCTCTCCATCTCTCCATCTCTCCGTCTGGCCATCTCTTCATCTGTTTGTCTGTCCATCTCTTCATCTCTCCGTCTGTCAGTCTCTCCGTCTCGTCGTCTCTCCGTCTGGCCATGTCTTCGTCTGGCCCTCTCTCCTGCTGTCTGTCTCTCCGTCTCTTCGTCTCTCCGTCTGGCCATCTCTTCATCTGTTTGTCTGTCCATCTCTTCATCTCTCCGTCTGTCAGTCTCTCCGTCTCGTCGTCTCTCCGTCTGGCCATGTCTTCGTCTGGCCCTCTCTCCTGCTGTCTGTCTCTCCGTCTCTTCGTCTCTCCGTCTGGCCGTCTGTCCATCTCTACATCTGGCTCTCTCTCCGTCTCTTTGTCTCTCCGTCTGGCCATCTCTCTGTCTGTCTGTCTCTCTGTCTTGCTCTCTCTCCATTTCTTACTCTCTCCGTCTGGCCATCTCTTCATCTGTCTGTCTCTTCGTCTGGCTCTCTCTCCTTCTCTTCATCTCTCCTGCTGTCTGTCTCTCCGTCTCTTCGTCTCTCCGTCTCTCCGTCTGGCCATCTCTCTGTCTGTCTGTCTCTCCGTCTCTCTGTCTTGCTCTCTCTCCGTTTCTTCCTCTCTCCGTCTGGCCATCTCTTCATTTGTCTGTCTCTTCACCTGGCTCTCTCTCCGTCTCTTCGTCTTTCCGTCTGGCCATCTCTTCGTCTGTCTGTCTGTCCATCTATTCGTCTGTCTGTCTCTCCATCTCTTCGTCTTTCTATCTGGCTCTCTCTCCGTCTCTCCGTCTGGCCATCTCTTCATCTATCTGTCTGTACATCTCTTCATCTCTCTGTCTGGCTCTCTTTCCATCTCTTCATCTCTCCATCTGGCTCTCTCTTCGTCTCTCCGTCTCTCCGTCTGGCTATCTCTCTGTTTGTCTGTCTCTCCGTTTCTCTGTCTTGCTCTCTCTCCATCTCTTCGTCTCTACATCTGGCCATCTCTCCGTCTGTCTGTCTCTCCGTCTCTCTGTCTTGCTCTCTCTCCGTTTGTTCGTCTTTCCGTCTGGCCAACTCTTAGTCTGTCTTTCTCTCCATCTCATCGTCTCTCTGTCTTGCTCTCTCTCCGTTTCTTCGTCCCTTCATCTGGCCATCTCTTCGTCCGTCTGTCTCCCCGTCTCTTCGTCTCTCTGTCTAGCTCTCTAGCTCTCTGTCCGTTTCTTCATCTTTCCATCTGGTCATCTCTTCGTCTGGCCATCTCTCTGTCTGGCTCTCTCTCCGTCTCTCCGTCTGGCCGTCGCTACGTCTGGCTCTCTTTCCGTCTGACCATCTCTCCTTCTGTCTGTCTATCCATTTCTCCAACTCTCGTTGTCTTTTCTTCTGGCTCTCTCTGTTTCTTCGTCTCTCCATCTGGCCATCTCTTCGTCTGGCCCTTTCTCCGGCTGTTTGTCTCTCCGTCTCTTCGTCTCTCCGTCTGTCCGTCTATTCGTCTCTACGTATGGCTCTCTCTCCGTCTCTTCGTATCTCCGTCTGGCCATCTCTCTGTCTGTCTGTCTGTCTCTCCGTCTCTCTGTCTTGCTCTCTTTCCGTTTCTTCGTCTCTCCGTCTGGCCGTCTCTCCACCTGTCTGTCTCTCCGTTTCTTCATCTCTCCATCTGGCCATCTCTTCGTCTGTCTGTCTCTCTGTCTTTTCCTCTCTACGTCTGGCTCTCTCTCCGTCTGACCATCTCTCCTTCTGTCTGTCTGTCCATTTCTCCAGCTCTCTCCATCTGGCCATCTGGCTCTCTCTCCATCTCTCTGTCTCCTCATCTGGCTCTCTCTCCATTTCTTCATCTTTCTATCTGACCATCTCTCCGTCTGGCCGTCTCTCCATCTGGTTCTCTCTCCGTCTCTTCGTCTGGCTCTCTCTCCGTTTCTTCGTCTCTCTATCTGGCCATCTCTTCGTTTGGCCCTCTCTCTCTGTCTGTCTGTCTGTCTCTCCGTCTCTCTGTCTTGCTCTCTCTCCGTCTCTTCGTCTTTCCGTCTGGCCATCTCTTCTTCTGTCTGTCTGTCCGTCTCTTCATCTCTCCGTCTGCGTCTCCGTCGTAGGAAGATTAGTCCAGTGGTCTGTGTCTCTCAGGACTTTATTCAGGAGATGGAGAGTAATTATATTTAATAATTTGATTCAAAGACGAAAAAAATCTCAATTCTCAGACCTGTACACTGTAAGGCTGAGTAGGACTTTGTATTAAGGGGTCTAAAAACCGAAGGTTCTGGTCTTGTTTTCTATCGTTTAGTTAAATGTTTTCAGATTCCTGAAGTTATGGTTTTAGTCGTATTCAAACTATCCCCCAGTTGGAGCTGGATGAGGTAATTGAAGGGATGATGATGATGGTCACTGGGACAGGCCCTGTGGGTAGATGTGTGATGAGGAGCATGCAGTGAGGTCATATGTCCAGCAGAGGGCAGTGTTACATAACAGTTCTGATGAAGCATGATTCTCAGACTTCAGCTTGCTAACCGTGGTATGGAGACGTCCGACTTAGCTCGTTTAGCTGGAAACTAGCTTGCATCCTGGTCGGTTTCAGTTGAGGAACGACAGGAAAGACACGTTGATAACTTGTAACTTAGATTTATTCTTTCTTTCAGAGAAGTAACGGGTCCAGCTGTCCAGCAACCACATCAGGACTCACTCACATGTCCACAGTTTCCCACTGGGGGGAAACCACATCAGCCTGGTGGGACAACTACCCACCAACTACCCAGAGTGGGAGATGTTATCCATGATGGTGGACAGATTGGCCAGACCCCTCCTCTCCTCCATCACCTCCATCCGGTCCAGAGGGCTGCCACAGACTGAGCTCTTTTTATTAGTCTGTTATTAACTAACTAACCAGCAACACCCCCACCCCCTTCCAGCGCCCACTTCCACAACGCCCGACTCGCTTCCTGTGTTGCAGGGCCAGTGTCATGCACACAGGAAAGCCATCAGGATCACATCAAACATCCTGGTTTTAGTTAAAACCAGAAATCCGATAGATCAGTATCCAGTTAGATTGGGAACACACCAGATGAGGAACCCATTACTTCAGGAACCCAATCCAGAAACCAGATCCAACTCTGGGTTTCTGGTTCCAGCAACCCTTTCAGCTGCACTCTGAGAATCTTTATCTAGAGTTTGGAAATGAAAATGACCTGGATGCGAGAGGTTGTGTTTGGGGAGTGGGTAAAATTTCCCGTATCAACTTCCTGGCTGTCTCTGCAGGCCCACTCCCCACCCTGAATGTTGAGGGGGTAGGGGAAGAGCTTTCAATCAGTTAAAAGGGCCTGTTGCTAAGTGTTGCTAAGTGTTGCTAAGTGTCGTAGCTTCGGTTCTCGAAGTGTCTCCTCCCTGCTGGCCAGTCAACTCTGCAGCCAACATTAAACCAAACACACCGAGGACTCTCCAAACACACCCATTCTTCACTTTCAGTGGCGTTTCCTGCTCCTGGTCACGGGCCCCAGGGGCCCTTAAGTGATCTTTAGCTGCAGACACTGTCCTCCTCATGTAGACCTACTCTGACAGAGCAGCGGCTTTGTTTTCTACATTAGGAGGAAGAAAAGTGACCCGTGTCTGAGTTAGCGTGCTGGCAGCCGGCAGACATCATGCAGGGTTTTTATGCATAGAGAAGGAACGTCTGTTGAAACAGAGAGTTCATGCTGGGACAGACAAACAACTTTAAACGTCCTTTTTGTCTCTGCTCTCACTCTGTCTTTATGTTGCCATCACACTGCTTCCTGTCTGCTGGTTTAATACGTCTTCAGTAGGAAGATGGAGGATGGACGCCTAAGGACAGTGATGAGGAGGATGGACACCTGCAGAGGACGGCCATCAGGATGGATACCAAGAGAACGACTATCATCAAGAGGACAGACATCACGATGGACATCAGGATGACGACCCTCATCAGGAGGACACTGGTGTCCACAGAGGGAGATGTCCATCTGTCTCTAAATCACTGGTTGGCTGACATGTCACTGAAGAAGGACAGGTCATTGGATGGCTGACAAGTCACTAGATGATTAACGTATCATTGGATGGCTGACAGGTCATTGAACAATTGACAGGTCATTGAATGGCTGACAGGTCACTGGATGAGTGACAGGTTAGTGGATCGCTGACAGGTCACTGGATGATTGAGAGGTCAGTGGATGGCTAACAGGTCACTGGATGATTGACAGGTTAGTGGATGGCTGACAGGTCACTGGATGATTGACAGATCATTGCATGGCTCACAGGTCAGAGGATGGCTGCCAGGTCACTAAATGATTGACAGGTCATTGGATGGCTGACAGGTGACTGGATGACTGACAGGTCAATGAATGACTGACAGGTCACTAAATGATTGAGAGCTCATTGCATGGCTGACAGGTCACTGGATGATTGATAGGTCATTGGATGATTGACAGGTCACTGGATGGCTGACAGGTCATTAAATGATTGACAGGTCATTGAATGGTTGTCAGGTCACTAGATGATTAACAGATCATTTAACGATTGACATGTAATTGGATGGCTGACAGCTCACTGGATGATTGACAGATCATTACATGGCTGACAGGTCGCTGGATGATTGACAAATCATTGAATGGCTGGCAGGTCTTTGAATGATTGAGAGATAATTGGATGC
This sequence comes from Rhadinocentrus ornatus, assembly GCA_037177495.1. Lineage (NCBI taxonomy): Eukaryota > Metazoa > Chordata > Actinopteri > Atheriniformes > Melanotaeniidae > Rhadinocentrus > Rhadinocentrus ornatus. Next base: position 176,934 of record JBAMHW010000014.1, on the reverse strand, counting down.
CTGACATGTTACCGGATGATTGACAGGTCACTTGATGACTGACAGGTCATTAAACAATTGACAGGTCATTGGATGGCTGACAGGTTACTGGATATTTGACAGGTCATTGGATGGCTGACAGGTGACCGGACGATTGACAGGTCAGTGGATGGCTGACAGGTCACTGAATGATTGACAGGTCATTGGATGGCTGACAGGTCACTGGATGACTGACAGGTCAATGAATGACTGACAGGTCACTAAATGATTGAGAGGTCATTGCATGGCTGACAGGTCACTGGATGATTGACATGTCATTGGATAGCTGACAGGTCACTGGATGATTGACAGGTGACAGGTCACTAAATGATTGACAGGACATTAGATGGCTGACAGGTCACTGGATGATTGACAGGTCACTAAATGATTGACAGGTCACTGGATGATTGACAGGTCACCTAAATTATTGACAGGCCACTGGATGATTGACAGGTCACTAAATGATTGACAGGTCACTGGATGATTGACAGGTCACTGAATGATTGAGAGGTCATTGCATGGCTGACAGGTCACTGGATGATTGACATGTCATTGGATAGCTGACAGGTCACTGGATGATTGACAGGTGACAGGTCACTAAATGATTGACAGGTCATTGGATGGCTGACAGGTCACTGGATGACTGACAGGTCAATGAATGACTGACAGGTCACTGGATGATTGACAGGTCACCTAAATTATTGACAGGTCACTGGATGATTGACAGGTCACTAAATGATTGACAGGTCACTGGATGATTGACAGGTCACTAAATGATTGAGAGGTCATTGCATGGCTGACAGGTCACTGGATGATTGACATGTCATTGGATAGCTGACAGGTCACTGGATGATTGACAGGTGACAGGTCACTGGATGATTGACATGTCATTGGATAGCTGACAGGTCACTGGATGATTGACAGGTGACAGGTCACTAAATGATTGACAGGAAATTAGATGGCTGACAGGTCACTGGATGATTGACAGGTCACTAAATGATTGACAGGACATTGGATGGCTGACAGGTCACTGGATGATTGACAGATCTTGGGATGGCTGATACTAAAATAACATAAAATATTACTGAGATAAATAATAATCTAAATGTTCCTGGGCTCTCAGGAACACAGGAAGAGTTAGTCATGGCCATCTTCTCTTTGCAATCAGGAAAGTTCTCTCGATCTGACGGGTTTCCATGGGAGGTTTTTTCCAAGTCATTTTCTTCCTTGCTTAGTCTGTTTCTGTTTGATTTATTTAAGCAAAGCAAACTCGTTGCACAATTCAGTGAAGCAACAATTTCATTAACTACCAAAATTATAAAGATCCAAAACTGTGTCATGGTGCTTGGGCTGGGGTTGAGATTTCCCAGCTGTCCCTGAAGGCATTCTCCCTCCATTGCCTGCTCTGATTGCTAATGCGCTCCACCTGTACTATGTCCTACATAAACCTGAGTTGCACTGCTTCTCAGTGCCAGATCGTCTGGGATTTCTCCAGCACGTTTCCAGCCTTCTCTCTGCCTGCCGACCTGTTTAAAACCCTGACCTGTTTGACCTGGATTTTTCGACCATGTTTAACCTTTACCATCACGATCAGAGAGTGTGGAGATGATGGACAATTACTCATGATGAAGGAGCAATGTTCCGAGGACGCTGCTAATAAAGTTGCATACACAGTGGATTCACATTTATTATTTTATTTAGAAAATACCTGTTTTTACGCTGGCCGTTAACTTCTTTTGTTGTATTTATCTGACGACCGGTCAGTGAAAATATTGTTTGACATTAAACTGGTCCGTGGCACAAAAAAGGTTGGGCACTGCTGGCTTAGGGTTTTTATGTCTTACTTTTGAGAAAATTTGCTCCTCACACTGTAACTCAGATTAGACATTTCTTACCGGATGGGATCTTTTGTGGGCTATTTTCATTGCTATCAGTCGAGCTATGGACATTTCCATGTCCTGCCTTCCCTCTGTTGTTTAATTTGATTTCCAGTTTGGTTTTTGGTGACAAGACACAAAGTGTTGGACTGACCATAAAGAGAGAAGTGAGGCGGTAAATCTGTGTTAATCTGATAAGAGGGTCTGAATACTAAGCATAAAACATTAAGAGCTGATCACAGTTCAGATGTTTAGAGAGGATTAGAATATTGTTGTTGCTAACGGGGGGGTCTATTATTTCCTCACAACATGGAGCCATCTCCCAGTTTAAAAAATATAAATTGATCAGAAACAGCCAGTAAATGGGTGTTTGGTGGATTTTAACAATTAATCTTATACTAGTGGAAATTCTGTTTTTTTCCCTTTTAAAGGCATGTGTGGGATGAGGATCAGAGTATGTGGGTTGTATTAAAAACTGACTAAACCTTCTCGGCCAACGATAAACAGCTGATTCTTCTGTCAAGCCTCTGGGACTCCAGGTGCCGACTGACTTGTATGAAATCAATTATGCATTAGATTTAAATTTCTTATAGTTGGATTGAAGAGAATTTGTTTAAATTGGGTTGCAAATGGTATAAATTCACGAGGAAAGTTCAGCTTGTGTTAGATCACGAAGACTGGAGGACCCCGTGTGGTAGAAAGCATGGTTCTGGTGGAGGTGATGAAGGTGGAGATCAAAGTGGAGATGATGGAGGTGGAGATGATGAATGTGGAGGTGATAAAGGTGGAGAGGATATAGATGGAGATGATGAAAATGGAGAAGATGAAGATGGAGATGATGTAGATGGAGAATATGAAGATGGAGATTATGAAGGTGGAGAAAATGAAGATAGAGATGATGAAGGTGAAGATAATGAATGTGGAGGGGATGACTGTGGAGAGGACATAGATGGAGATGATGAAGATGGAGAAGATGTAGATGGAGATAATAAAGGTGGAGATGAAGAATGTGGAGGTGATGAATGTGGAGAGGGTATAGATGGAGATGATGAAGATGGAGAAGATGGAGATGATAAAGGTGGAGATGAAGAATGTGGAGGTGATGAATGTGGAGAGGATATAGATGGAGATGATGAAGATGGAGAAGATGGAGATGATGTAGGTGGAAAAGATGGAGACGATGAAGGTGGAGAAGATGGAGATGATGTAGAAGGATGATGTAGGTCGAGAAGATGAAGATGGAGAAGATGGAGATGGAGAAAATGGAGATGGTGAAGGTGGAGAACATAAGATGATGAAGGTGGAGAAGATGAAGATGGAGATGTTGTAGATGGAGAATAAGAAGATGGAGAAGATGAAAATGGAGATGATGTAGATGGAGAAGAAGAAAAAGGAAAAGATTTAGATGGAGAAGATTAATGTGGAGGTCTTGAAGTTGGGAATAATGTAGGTGGAGAAGATGAAGATGGAGATGATGTAGATGGAGAAGAAGAAGTTGGAGAAGATGGAGATGGTGAAGGTGGAGAAAATAAGATGATGAAGGTGGAGAAGATGAAGATAGAGAAGATTTAGGTGGAGCAGATGGAGATGATGTAGATGGAGAAGAAGTAGATGGAGAAGATGAAGATGAGATGATGTAGGTGGAGGAGAAGAAGGTGGAGAAGATTTAGATGGAGAAGATGAATGTGGAGGTGCTGAAGTTGGAAATGATGTAGGCGGACAACATGAAGATGGAGAAGTTGAAGATGAGATGATGAAGATGGAGATGATGTTGCTGGAGAAAATGTAGATGGTGAAGGTGGAGAACATAAGAGGATGAAGGTGGAGAAGATGAAGATGAGATGGTGAAGGTGGAGAACATAAGATGATGGTGCTGGAGAAGATGAAGATGGAGCTGATGTAGATGGAGAAGAAGAAAATGGAAAAGATATAGATGGAGAAGATGAATGTGGACGTGATGAAGTTGGAGATGATTTAGGTGTAGAAGATGAAGATGGAGATGATGTAGATGGAGAAGATGAAGAAGAAGAAGTTGCAGATGGTGAAGGTGGAGAAAATAAGATGATTAAGGTGGAGAAGTTGGAAAAAATGAAGATGGAGAAGAGACGATAGAGATGATATAGGTGGAGAAGATAATGATGTAGATGATGTAGATGGATGATGTAGGTGGAGAAGAAGAAGATGGAGAAGATGAAGGTGATGAAGATGGAGAAGGTGAAGGTGGAGAAAATAAGATGATGATGCTGGAGAAGATGAAGATGGAGATGATGTAGATGAAGATGAAGAAAATGGAAAAGATTTAGATAGAGAAGATGAATGTGGAGGTAATGAAGTTGGATATGATGTAGATGGATGATGTAGGTGGAGAAGAAGAAGAAGGAGAAGATGGAGATGATGAAGGTGGAGAAGATAAAGAAGTAGATGATGTAATTGGAGAATAGGAAGATGAGATGCTGAAGGTGGAGATGTTGAAAGTTGGCGTAATGAATGTGGAGGTGATGAAGATTAGATGATGTAGGTGGAGAAAAAGAAGATGGAGAAGAGAAGATAGAGATGGTGTAGGTGGAGAAGACGAAGATGGAAATGGTGAAGGTGAAGAACATAAGATGATGATGCTGGAGAAGATGAAGATGGAGATGATGTAGATGGAAAAGATTTAGATGGATAAGATTAATGTGGAGGTCATGAAGTTGGAGATGAATTAAGTGGTGAAGATGGAGATGATGAAGGTGGAGAAGATGAAGATAGAGATGATGAAGATGGAGATGGTGAAGATGGAGAAGAGAAGATGGGGATGATGTAGGTGGAGAAGATGAAGATGGAGATGATGGAGATGCAGAAGATGGAGATGATGAAGATGGAGAAGAGAAGATGGGGATGATGTAGGTTGAGAATTTGATGTAGATGGATGATGATGCTGGAGAAGATGAAGATGGAGATGATGTAGATGGAGAAGATTAATGTGGAGGTCATGAAGTTGGAGATGAGATGATGTAGATGGATGATGTAGGTGGAGATGATGAAGATGGAGAAGAAGAAGATGGAGATGGTGAAGATGGAAAAGAGAAGATGTGATGATGTAGGTGGAGAAGATAAAGATGGAGATGATGTAGATGGATGATGTAGGTAGAGAAGAAGAAGATGGAGAAGATGAAGATGGCGATGATGAAGGTGGAGAATAGGAAGATGGAGATGCTGAAGGTGGAGATGATGAAAGTGGGGGAAATGAATGTGGACGTGATGAAGATTAGATGATGTAGATGGAGATGAAGAAGATGGAGAAGATGAAGATGGAGAAGAGAAGATAGAGAAGATGTAGGTGGAAATGGCGAAGGTGAAGAACATAAGATGATGATGCTGGAGAAGATGAAGATGGAGATGATGAAGTTGGAGAAGATGAAGATGGAAATGGCGAAGGTGAAGAACATAAGATGATGATGCTGGAAAAGAAGAAGATGGAAAAGATTTAGATCAAGAAGATTAATGTGGAGGTCCTGAAGTTGGAGATGAATTAAGTGGTGAAGATGGAGATGGAGATGATGTAGATGGATGATGATGCTGGAGAAGATGAAGATGGAGATGATGTAGGAGAAGATGAAGATGGAGATGATGTAGATGGATGATGATGCTGGAGAAGATGAAGATGGAGATGATGAAGTTGGAGAAGATGAAGATGGAAATGGCGAAGGTGAAGAACATAAGATGATGATGCTGGAAAAGAAGAAGATGGAAAAGATTTAGATCAAGAAGATTAATGTGGAGGTCCTGAAGTTGGAGATGAATTAAGTGGTGAAGATGGAGATGGAGATGATGTAGATGGATGATGATGCTGGAGAAGATGAAGATGGAGATGATGTAGGAGAAGATGAAGATGGAGATGATGTAGATGGATGATGATGCTGGAGAAGATGAAGATGGAGATGATGAAGGTGGAGAAGATGAAGATGGAAATGGCGAAGGTGAAGAACATAAGATGATGATGCTGGAGAAGATGAAGATGATGTAAAGGGAGAAGATGGAGATGATGAAGATGGAGATGGTGAAGATGGAGAAGAGAAGATGGGGATGATGTAGGTTGAGAAGATGAAGATGGAGATGATGTAGATGGAAAAGAAGAAGATGGAAAAGATTTAGATGGAGAAGAGTAATGTGGAGGTCATGAAGTTGGAGATGAATTTAAGTGGACAAGATGAAGATGATGTAGGAGAAGATGAAGATGGAGATGGTGGAGATGGAGAAGTTGATGATGGAGATGATGTAGATGGAGATGATGGAGATGGTGTAGATGGAAAAGAAGATGATGGAAAAGATTTAGATGGATAAGATTATCCATGGTGGACAACATAATCCAAGATTATGGCGGACAACATGGCGCGTGAACAACGCGAGGCTCAGCGTCTCTCCAAAATTCGCGGATTAGCGGTGTTTTACCTGCTCTTAACTGCCTTCAGAGCTGCTTTAACATCCTACAGCAGACAGGAGCTTTTGGACTTTAGAATCCACTATTCTGACAGTTTTCTAGC
>JBAMHW010000014.1:92059-102524 GCA_037177495.1 Rhadinocentrus ornatus | reverse complement strand
ATAGAACTGGATCAAACTGATGTGATCTGGATCAAACCGATGTGAACTGGATCAAACTAATGCGATCTGGATCAAACCGATGCGAACTGGATCAAACTGATGCATACTCAATATATATCCACTATATCATGACGACGTCACAGTGTCATGGGTCAGTCTGATCTGGACGAAAATATAAATATGTTGAACATCAGATCTGCACATTACTGATAAGTCCACTTCAGAAGCAGTGGCGACTGTAGGGGCCCAACTGTAGGGGGTCGACTGTAGGGGCCGACTGTAGGGGCCCGACTGTAGGGGTCGAATGTAGGGGCCCGACTGTAGGGGCCGACTGTAGGGGGTCGACTGTAGGGGCCCGACTGTAGGGGTCGAATGTAGGGGTTGACTGTAGGGGTCGACTGTAGGGACCCACTGTAGGGGCCCGACTGTAGGGATCTACTGTAGGAGCCCGACTGTAGGGGGTCGACTGTAGGGATCTACTGTAGGGACCCACTGTAGGGGCCCGACTGTAGGGATCTACTGTAGGGGCCCGACTGTAGGGGCCCGACTTTAGGGGCCAACTGTAGGGATCTACTGTAGGGGCCCGACTGTAGGGGCCGACTGTAGGGGGCCGACTGTAGGGATCTACTGTAGGGGCCCGACTGTAGGAGCCCGACTGTAGGGGCCGACTGTAGGGATCTACTGTAGGGGCCCGACTGTAGGGGGTCGACTGTAGGGGCCCGACTGTAGGGGCCGACTGTAGGGGTCAACTGTAGGGGCCCACTGTAGGGGCCCGACTGTAGGGATCTACTGTCGGGGCCCTACTGTCGGGCCCAACTGTAGGGGCCCGACTGTAGGGATCTACTGTAGGGGCCCGACTGTAAGGGCCCACTGTAGGGGCCCGACTGTAGGGGGTCGACTGTAGAGCCCGCTTGCACCTAGCTTCAGAATTCCGAGACAACTGGAATGCACCATTAGCTTGTTGCTCGGTGTGTGTTGGCTTCTAGGTTATTTATTTTAATGATTTCATTTATTTTATATTCTTTTTTTTAATTATTTTACGTATTTTTAATGTTGTTTGTATGCTAATTATTTTAAATCAGATGTTATGTACACATTGTGGCACTTTGTTTCATCTACCCGGTGTTGTGCGTTGTAAATAAAGTTGCAGTTGCAGTTCTAGATGTTGGCTTGTTGGTCATTGCGCTAGGCTTCTAGGTGTTAGCTTGATGGTTGTTAGATGTTAGCTTGTTGGTCTGTGTGTGTTGGTTGCTGTTATGACTGAACGTCTCTCTGTGGCCTGGACATCACCTGCTCTGTCTGGCTCGATGTCGTCGCCGTTTACTGTCAGAACCAGACGAGGAGGTGGCGTGTGTGACCTGAGGAATTGCTGACAGCTGTGGGTTTTTTTCTTCTTATGTTGCGCTGTGCCCGGTGCTGGTGTCCGGCTGCAGGTTGTGGTGGACAAAGGTCTTGTGAGTCAATTTTAAAGTGACTCCATCAGCAGTTTCACTTCTGCAAGTGGTTCCAGGAACCGATGAAAATACCTCTGAAGACCAGTCAGTGTGAAGTGAAGCAATACCTGACACAGAGTGTGTGGTTCAGCGTGAAGTGTGTGTGGCTGCAGATTGTCACGCTGTCTGATGCTGGGTGATGAACACCTAGAAGTATGATTCAGTTTAGCTGTATCTGAAGTTTCCACACAAAGGAAACGACAAAATGTTCTGATCCAAATGTTTAGTTCCTTTATCAAGTTCTACTGAGTAGAATTCATTTGGAATGTTGGCTCAGTCAGCTGTGTTCTGGCTTAATGCCAGTGCTGTGTGGCTGTGATCTGGCTGAGGTTCCAGCACCTGAACCACTGACCCGGATGGTCTTTACTGTTGATCCTTTCAGAACAGAACCAGGGGTGAGACGCTGCCACTCAGATGGGGCAGAAGAAGAAAATGTTTGAAAGTTTTTTTTGCTTCGGTTTCCATCTGAAGGGTTTAATAACTCTGCTCTTAACTTCCCCGTCTCATCTCAGAGGTGTGTGTGCGTGTGTGTGTGAACATGTTAACTGCAGAAAGACACCAGACGTGTTCACACCTCTAACCTTCTTCTTCAGAACACACGCATGCACACACACACACACACATGGTATCAGCGTGTCATCTTATCAGAGAGCAGCAGCCATGTTTTCTCCTGTTTGTCTTATCAGGCAGCGCGGCGAGGTCGAGGTGAGGCTCCAACCGCCGCTCCGCTGCTGATAGCCAGAACCCTCACAGACCTCACTGAACCGAGTCGGACCCGGGTCTGACCCAGGACATGAAACAGGGCCTGAACCAGAAGCCTTTAGGATCCTGTTGTGGTTCTGGTTTCAGACCCATCTCCTGAACGTCTCATAATGTTTACTTTAACCCAGACTAACACGGCTGTGGGTACCAGCTGACCTGTTCTACGTCACAGCACAGGTCTGCTGTCTGCAACCGCCGTTGTCATGGTGACGACATGTTTATACAAGCTGATGTCGAACTTGGACCAGAGCAGAAAATGAGGAGTTCACACTGACCGGGTATGTTTACCTGTTGGAACAGTTGCACTGACCCGGCTGAACCGGTCCAGGTGTGTCAGCTGACTGAGCTGGTCTGAGGCCGGTGGTCTCTGGGTGGAGTTCACCCGACCTGGAGCTCAAGGTGCGGAGACCTGATTAAGACTGAACTATTTCAAAGAGGAACGTTCTGTGGTCACACATGCACACACCTAAACACACACACACACCTATACACACACCTAAACACACACACACACACACAGATGTGAGTGTGTTCCTGTGTTTCCATGGCAACAGATGTGTGTTCTGTTGCTTTCTTAGGTCTTGGAGGCAGCGGAGGACGTGTTCCTGCAGAGGACAGCGTCCCAGGTGTAGGACAGGTCTAAGATCCTGTTGATAGACAAGAGTAAAAACGTAGTTTGCTCTCCACCCTTGTCTCCATGTCTTGTCTGAGGAACTGCTGCCTTCGTGCCACAGAGATGCTGCCGGTTAGCTCTCCGCAGTGCCTCTGGAGAAGGTGGGAACTGTTGGGCTGGGATGCAGGCGCTGGTGAGCAGGGACCAGGTCAGGTTCTTGGCTACGTGAACTCCCAGGAACCTAATGTGTGAGACGATCGCCACAGCTGCTCCCCTGAATGTGAATCGGGTTGGGCTCGAGCCGTTTTCTCCTGAGTCGATCACTAGGACTGCAGCAGTCCGCAAAAAGAATTTCAGCTTATTTATTTTAAAGGGACAATGCATATTAATGTGCCTGCTCGCCGTCCTGGACCAGATCCACCACCGGTTGTAAAGCAGAGGGCTCCACCCCTGTGGGGTGCCGGTGTTCAGCGTGATGGTGTCAGACCGTTGTTTCCTCTTTACAAGCTGAGACCTGTTTGTCAAAAAGTCCAGGATCCAGTTCTTAAGCGGGGTGTTCAGTCCCAGTGGGCCCAGTTTGTGGATCAGATTCTGCAGGAGTATAGTCCTGAAGGCTGAACTAAAATCCACAAAGAGCATCTGGACCAGCGAGTTCTTGTTTTCCTGGTGAAGTGGCATCCTATGTGGACCGAGTGGTTTTTGGACCTGGGACGATGGCTGAGACTTCATAGCAGGATGGTACTACCGTCTGATGCAGGGAGATGTTAAAAATGTCTGTCCTGAGTTAATCCTCCTCAGGGTCCAGTGGACGTCAGCTGGGTTCAGACCCAGCACCTGCTACCTGTTGGGGGGCGGCCTTCACTGCTGTTGCTGAGTGATTGAGTTGGTTCATTAAGTCTGTGTTGGTATCACAGGACTGAGCAGTGATCTTCTAGACTGTGACAGATTTAAGCCTCTGCCACAGTCTGCTGGTGTTCCTGTGGTCCTGAAAGTGGTCTTTATTTCGTGCCTGTGGGCCCTGTTAGCTAGTCTGATGGCTCCATTCAGCCTAGCTCGTGCTGTTCGTAGGACCGCAGCATCACCAGATTTAAAAGCATCTTGATCTCAACAGGGCTCGCACCGCAGCAGTTATCCAAGGTTTCTCCTTCGCCCCAACTGTGATGCGTTTTGGTTCGCCAGCATCTTCTGTGCACTTGTGTACGAAGGCAGGTAGAGTGGCAGCATACGCAATGTCAGGTTCCTGGTTCTGGTGAGCAGGGGTCGGTAAGCTGGAGTTAGCATGACAAAAATATGGTCTGAAGAACCTAGTTCAGCTGTGATGTTGGTGTAGACATGATCAAATGTGTCGTCACCTCTGGTTCTTCATGTCAGGCTGGTTGAAATCTCCAGCAATCCAGATACTCTGCGGACCAGTGATGTAGAGACAGAGGATGTCCAGAGCTTCAGGATAGTGGGCCTTGAGGACCAGGGTTGGGAACTTCTGCTTTAGATGAAGAAGGAGGTTTCTGTCCTGGTTCTGGACCTGGTCCCGTTTAGCTCCACCAGGGCTGATGTGGGATCAGGAGTTAATAATAAAGCTCACACATGGCAGAACTGCAGAACCAGGAATTTATAGAAACCGCCACTACTTGGGTCGTCATGTTGAGGAATTAATATTCCATTTTTTCCAATTCCAATTTTTTGAGCCGCGATAAAGTGCAATTGAGTGTTTAGAGTGATGTCCTTTTAAATTTTCCAATTAATGAATATTTTATAATTCATGAATTTACACATTTGCAAAGCCAGATCTTTCTGCCAACATCGCCTGTGCTCAATTACTGAGTCGATAACCAGCTTTGTAGTACCGCTTATCCAGATCCTGGTGGTCTGGTAAGTCAACCTGGTAACAGCGAGATATAGGTTAGCACAAAGAATGTAAAACAGTGGCAATTGTTAGCTTAGTTTAGCTTAGCTTAGCACAAAAGCTGCAAAAAAGAGGCAAGTGTTAGCTCAGCTTAACTTAGCTTAGCACAAAGGCGGTAACAGAGCAACCGCAAGCTTAGCGTAAGGACCAGAGAAGCCGTCATTTTTGGTTTCTACGCTGTTTTGTTCTGGTGCTCCTGCTGCTGTTTTCTGATTTGAATAAACCTTTGAAACAAATAGAAACACGTTTGCTCATCACACTTGTATCCTCAGAATTCAGGAAAGAAAAGAGCAACTAGTGAATAGAACGACATGAAGAGCTCATTCATGCAACATCCTGTTGGAGATTCTAAATCCCCGAGAAGTGTCTGGCAGGCTGCTGGGAATCAATAATCCCAGCCACGCTGCAGATGTCCATGGAACAGGAGCTTTAACCACCGTGTTTTCCTAGTAACTGTTATTATTTCTGGATGGTGCTGCTTTCAGGAAGCAGCTCATATATCAGTATTATGATGATCATCTGCTGCTGTCAGGTCACAGGACTCAATATGTGTCCCACCTGCCTCTGCTCTCTGGGATGAATCACATCTAGCTGCTAGGCAACGACCTCGTTTCCACACACCCCCACCGGCTGTTGCTCAGGTGATCTGCTATGAGGAAGGGGAGGGTTAGGAGGTAGTGAGGCAGAGGAAGCAGCTGCTTTCATCTCAGTACCTCGCAGGGAGCGGCGGGATGAGGACGCAGCACCGGACGAGGACAGACATTCGATGTGGACGTTACAGGCGGACACCCGGACCAGGATGGACATCCGATGTGGACGTTACAGGCGGACACCCGGACCAGGACGGACATCGGATGTGGACGCAGCACCAGACGAGGACAGACATCCGATGTGGACGTTACAGGCGGACACCCGGACCAGGATGGACATTCGATGTGGACGTTACAGGCGGACACCCGGACCAGGATGGACATCCGATGTGGACGTTACAGGCGGACACCTGGACCAGGATGGACATCCGATGTGGACGTTACAGGCGGACACCCGGACCAGGACGGACATCCGATGTGGACGTTACAGGCGGACACCCGGACCAGGACGGACATCGGATGTGGACGCAGCACCAGACGAGGACAGACATCCGATGTGGACGTTACAGGCGGACACCTGGACCAGGATGGACCTCCGATGTGGACGTTACAGGCGGACACCCGGACGAGGCCTTCAGGGATAACAGTGACATCGGTCTTGATTCTCCTCACTTCAGATGATTGCCGAGCGGCGCGCTGTGATTGGCTGAAGGTTTGAGGACGGCGCTGGGATTTACATGAAGCTCCATCTTTGTCCAGTCAGCTGAAACTGCTGATTATGTTCTGGAGGAGTTCAATGTGTCCAGGTCACATGACCATAAACAGGAAACAAAGTGAGTTTATTCTTCGGTTTGGGAGAAATAATTTAGGAGGAGGATGAAGAGGATGAAGATGAGGAAGAAGAAGGGAGGTCCTCTCTCTCCTATGTCCTGGACTCGGATACAAACATGTCCCCCTTGCAGTGACGCTCTGAAACGCTGCAGGTGTGTGTTGGAACAAAATGGTGGACGACCGCCTGTGTTGATGTGATGGCATCTGTCACTCTGTTGCAGTCATGTGACCCAGCGGTCAGTGCTTGCTGCCGGCAGCCAATCAACATCTGTGTGTGTGTGTGTGTAAAAGAACATAGAATAGAATAGAATAGAATATAGAAAAAGCTGACCAGGATCAGGTCCTGGATTGGGTTCTTGATCTCGAGTCCCATGAATCAGGGTTAAGTGAGAGTTTGATTTTGGATCATCGTGTGGTTCGCTTCCTACTAACTAGTTACGTCGTCAGACTTGTAAATGATCTGATCTGAATATTTAACTAGTCTGGTTCTTGTCCTCGGTCTTGTTCTAGATCAGCTTTACTGGGCTAAAAACAGAACTTAATGCGAAGCTTGGACTGGAAAGTTGAGATATTTACTCGAATAGCAGCACTTGTGTGTGTTTTGTGAATTTTAGATGTGGTTAGGATTGTTTCTTATAGCTTAAATCTTTGTACAGGGGATAGTTTAAAAGCACGATAAAAAAGAAGCATTTTCATCCTGAAAAGTAAAATCCTACAATGACCCGTCAAGAATAGCAACACATATAAAAGCAGAGAAGTTTACAACATCATAAAGTCTGTCTCACCTTCGCAGTTATTCAGTGGGTTGTTGGTTTGACATTAATCACTTGAGTCCAGGTCATTTTCATATGATGAAAGATTTTTAGGATTGAGTGAGCAAAGAAAATGGGAGGACAGGCTTCATGTGTCAGTGGAGATGTTAAAATGCTTTAACTGAATATCAGGCTGCTGGAAAAAAGCCAGAACTCAGTTTATCTCTAACTTAGTCTGTAAATATTAGCTCAAATTCTTTTTAGTTCTTTCAACTCGCTTTTGAATCCGAATGATTCCTCTGACTCCTGTTTTACCTGCATCTTCTGTCCTCTTTGAACATTTTGAACCTGTGACTTTCTCTTAGATTTCTGAAATAGTTCAACATGTGAGGCCTTCATACGGTCCTGGTGATACTATTCCTCCTTCCCGCCTCTTCTTAAAAAGTCTAATTTGGATCCTAACGTTCTATCAAACCAATTTCTAATCTTCCTTTTTAAGAGAAAGTTGTTTACTTTCAGTTACAGGATCATCTGGACCTCCATGACCTCCATGAGAAGTTCCAGTCTGGTTTCAGGTGGTGTCACAGCACTGAAACGGCCCTCCTCAGGGTTTGCAATGATTTGTTTTTAACAGTTGATTCTGGAGCCTCATGACATTTTGTTCTTTCGTTGCAATTCTGTAGGAATCAATGGCACAGTACTCAAATGGTTTGAGTCATATTTGAAAAATAGAAGTTTTTCTCTACATCTTGGGCAGTTCTCTTCTTCTGAGGCCCCACTTAACTACGGGGTACCTCAAGGCTCCATCCTGGGCCTATTTCCTTTTTACTATATTTACTTGGTCTGGGGGCCATTTTTAAAAGACACAACGTGTCATTTCATTGTTATGCAGACGACATCCAGATCTATCTGCCTTTGAAATCTGCTGGAGATCGTTGCATTGAGGATCTACAGAATTGCTTGCGGGACGTGAAAACATGGATGGAGATGAGTTTCTTGTGTATAAATGAAAATAAAACGGAGCTTTTGGGAAAACTGACCTTGTGGCAGGGTGCAGCAGCGTTGTTGGCTCTCTGGACTCATTTACCCGTCCTTTTATTAAAAATCTTGGGGTTTTATTTGATTTTAACCTCAAATTTGACAGGCAGGTCAGTGCAGTAGTCCAGTCTAGTTTCACTTGAGGCTTATTAGCAAAACCAAGCCTCATCTTTCTCGTGATGCCCTAGAAAGGGTCGTTCACACTTTAATCTTTTCTAGACTGGATACTGCTACTCCCTTTATTCTGGGATTGACCCGTCTCTCCTCCGCCGTTACAGCTGTTCCAGGACTCAGCTGCCAGCCGATTAACTGGGACCAGACGGTGGGAGCACATCACTCCAGTTCTGCGCTCCCTTCACTGGCTGCCTCCTTTAGGATTTCTTTTAAACTTTTACTTTTGACTTTTAAATGTTTAAATGGGTCGGCTCCTCCCTATCTGTCTACTGCACCACCACCGTCCCTGTAGGGCTCTGAGGTCAGAAGATAATATGAGGTTGGTGGTCTCTAGGACTCGATTCGAGATTTTTCCTCAGTAGACCCTAAACTCTGGAATGATCTCCCTTTTCCTGTAAGGTCTGCCAGAACCTGGAATGATTTTAAATCTCTTTTAAAAACTCCTCTTTTTACATTAGCTTTTAACTCAGCAAGCACCATCATTAGGCCGGGTTTCTTACTATCTTTCTCTTTTATTGTTTGTTTCATTGTTTTAATGTTGTTTCTATGTGTTATTTTATCTGTGCAGCACGTTGGGTACCTCGTGGTATGTGAAAGTGCTGTATAAAGAAAGATTGGTTACTTAAACTTTTTACAGGATACGATGTTTGGGTCTACTTTCTTTTGGTCGTATTTGCTGCGGCCCACTTTTTTTTTTTTTTTTAAGAATTTCATTGGTCAGTATGGCATCAACTGCCAAGCCAATCCTGCCGCCCCAAAAGAAACGCCCCCGCCCCCCCATCATAATTAATGCTTCTAGCGCCCCTGATGTTATTACAACGCCCCGTTGAGAAGCACTGCTCTAGACCTAGTCTTAGTCTTGGGTCTGGGTCTAGGCCTATTCCTGGTCCCTGTCCTGGTCCTATTCTAATCCAGCAGCGTGAGTGATGCATGTTTGCCGTTTGCTGTGCTCTGATTGGTTGCTGACGGTGGTGAATGAATGCAGCAGGTCACATGTTCTCTCAGACAGAAGCACTGACACAATACAGTTGTGTGTGTGTGTGTTCATGCACCTCAGACCACACAGTGAGCTCTGTGTTTTCCTGTGTTTGATCCGCGAGGGTTTTACCGTCTGAACTGACCCCCCCCCCCTTCTTGGTATTGAGCCCAGGTCAGCAGATTTTAGCCCGACCCACCGTAGCTCCCCTTTTAATTTGCACCTGTTGTGCAGTTGTCCGGGAAGCCAGCGATGCCGCGGCTGCAGACAAAGATCATATTATGAACAGACTAATCTCCATGTAGCTGGGGGGTCCTCCTCCGCCTCCTGTGGGAGCGCTTGGTCTGCAGATAAAACCAGATAACACAATCTGAGGCAGAATGACAGACAACAATTGGCTGTGTTTGCTAGGCTAACCGCTAACCGGTGTTTTCTCCTCCTCCTTCTGTCTGTTTCAGTCCTAAACTATGACAACGTGGTGGAGACCACCTCAGAAACCGATGAGGACGACAGCTTCGCTAACAGTGCAGCAGGAGGAGGAGGGGCAGAGGATGAAGAGGCGGGCAGCCCAGTGGGCGTTCCCAATCTGGAGGCGTCACCCCGGGTCGGCTACGCCCCACTGTCCCACCAGGTCCAGGAGGATTCGGAGGGCCGAAGGGAGGCACAAAGCTCGAGGCTGGAGGGCGATGAATGTCTGGGTAGGTGTCCCTCATGGGAAACCAAAATTCACACAATTGTCCAACAGGAAGTGAATGTCTTCTTCATCCACATTAAAACTGTGCTAATCTGTTGTCATGGCAACAACTCATCTTATTAAGCATTAAATTTAAGCCTTGACGTGAGCACATTTTATTGATTGGGGCAGCAGGATAAATGTGTGTTCTGTGTGTGTGTGGACAGATGTCCAGCAGGATAAGTTTGATGTTCGGGGTCCAGAGGCGTCTCTGCAGGCGGCAGGAAACGGTGCAGGTGAGATCATGTTATTTACAGACGCTTCATGCACAAAGTGTTTTACATAATAAAAACAAAACTTAAAGCCTTCACACACCAGAGTATAAAACAGGAAGTTAGACCACACCTCATAGTAGTCTCTTTCACACACACACATATACAAACAAAGTGCACGTACTCCCCCCACCCCCCACTCTGTACCAACATGGCCTCCATCCCTACCTTCTGTCTCTCAACTGGATGTTGATATAAAAACAAGTGGGCCTAGAACTGGTCCTTGGGGAACCCCACATTTTATTTCATGAATTCCTGAGGAGCACGTCTCCGTACTTACAAAAAATATTTGATTTGTGAGATTAGAGAGATAAAACCAGTGTAGAGC
>JBAMHW010000014.1:12811-23204 GCA_037177495.1 Rhadinocentrus ornatus | reverse complement strand
CGCGCACCCCCCCCCCCCCACCCCCTACAAGCATGACTCACTGATTCCCGTCTCCAAACTGAATGTTGGTATATAGATAAACTAAAAGCGATAAACATCTGGCCTGATGTTCTCCTCTCAGCCGTCCTCACGACCTGTTGCAGGTCCTTCTTTCGGGTGTTGGACCCTCTCACATGACAAGTGTGATAACAGGGTGCGACGCACATAGGACCTGGGCAGCCCGGTGGTAAATCTGAAGGGATCGTGCCACGCTTCATGCTCGCCATGTTGCTCGCTGCTCCTTCAGAATCTTACAAGCCACTTCTGGATCCAGGCTCCTCAGACCTGCCCTGCTCGTGTTTCATGAAAGTCCCGTCTGGACAGAAACAGGAGCGCTTCTGATGCCGACACCTGAATCTTCTTCTCTGCTTCCAGGATGAAGTGCTTCAGCTCGTCTGATGAAGCTGCAGAAAATGCCACCAGCCTCTACGATGATAACAAGAAAAACGGAGCCTGCTGGGACAGGAATCTTCATAATCCAGGACCCCTTCCTGACTGCAGGTCCTCCCATTTCCCTCCTGACTCCAACTGCCTGGTCTGCAGAGACCAGGATGTCTTTGCTGTCTGTAAAAACCTTCCAGACAAGGTGAAGATGAGGATGGAGCATTTTAACGGAAAAATAAACATCTCAGAGAGCGGTAAGCTCACAGATTGTTGTTCACTTTATCTGGATGAAGTTTGAATCCCCGGAGAAATGTCTGAGTGGAAACACTGAAACTTTAGAATAATTTATTATTTTATCTCCTTGCTTGTTTAAAAAAAAGCTTTACCACCACCTCCAGTTTTAAGGATTTCTAAACTAATATTTTAGATATTTGTGCCACAACACATTTTTATTAATTAACGACTGTAAACACGAGCAGTGACAATAATTTTATTTATCTAGTTTTAATACTTGTCGCAGGCCCCCAAATATCAGCAACATGTTGGAATTACAGCAACGTTTCCAGTAAAAAGCTAATATACTTTGGATTAAGCTTCAGTATTTTCTAAAAACCGCGTTTCCATCCAGATAAATCCATTAACAGCTTAAAAAGTTGGAGGTAAAAAGAAAATGATGTGGTGAAATATCATATAATTGTTGCAGCTTTCATCTAAAGCAGAGTCTGAGCCAGAGTAACCTCTTAATCACTAACCAGCTAACTAACCTCTCTGTCTTTGTTCCAGGGTGTCCGCAGCTCGTTTCTGGTGAGTCGCAGTTCTTCCTGGTTTAGTCTGTTCCTGGTGTTCTGATGGTCTCTGGTCCACGTGTGTCCAGGTGGTCCCTGTTAGCTCTAAATGTTCTGGCTGATCTGTATCTGACAGACGATCCATCATCTCAGCTGACCAGTTCTGCCATCATCGGCATCTCTTGTGGCATCATCTTCTTCTTCTTCTTCATCGTCATCCTCGTTGTCATCAGGTTTGTTTGCTCCAGACGGAGGCAGCGCTCCAATCCGCCGCGGAGCTCCACTAATGGTCTGAGTAGGTGAGTGAAGTTAAAGTTTTCTGTCTAATCAGTGTAAAAACTTCCATGAGGTGCAATGTAGTTTTATAAAAATCTATCTAACCTGTGAAAGAGGAAATATCTAAAGTGTGCAATAAGCTGGTCAGCAGAGTCGGCATCAAGGTCGCGATTGTCCCCATTTCAATAAAGTGGACATGGTGTGCAACACTCCAGTACAATCTGTCCCCGTCACTCACAATTTCCACCTGAAAACGAACGAACTGCTCGTTAAGGAGCAACTTGAACAAACCTTTAGCCTCTCGTAGACCATCTCCTGCATGCGTCCTGCCACCGTGTCCATGTGCGCCCTGGACGCTGGCTGGTTGTCCAACCACGTCCAGGACGACTTTGTCCAACCACCATCGCCGATGCCCAGGAGGGCCTATCCCAGCTCTGGTCCTGGAAGACCCCTGCACTGTGGTTGTAGGTGTTTCCTGCTCCAACACACCTGATTAACATCAAACGGATCCAACAGCTTGTTGTGTAGTTCTGCACAATGACCCATTAAACAAATTAGATGGGTTGAAACAGGAAAACATCCTGAACCTGCAGTATTGTGGCCCCTCAAGGACCAACACTGCCCACCCCTGGCCTCTCTCCTGGAGGTGGCATTTGGAACCCGGTTCTTCATGAGGGTTCCCGTCCCTGTCGGTCCTTTACCCATCAGGATGTCCAGGCGGTAGACAGTTGCAAAGAACCAGTCTAAGATCAGGTGGGCTCCTTGGGAAATGGACTGGGCCAAATGATTGACAGCTTCAGTGTCCTGTGAATCAGAAGGTGGTCTTGCCTTGGTGGACTACTGAGTCTGTCATTAGACCAGTTTGTGTGGCCGAGAGCAAGACCTTCAACCCAGAACAAAATGGAGAAAATAACTACTAATGTCCACTGTAGAGGACATTTCTTAAACACTTAAAAATGTTAATAATAAAATGGTTTAAAGTGTTTTTAGAGATTCGTATAACTAAATTGTTCAATGAAAATTTTCCCTCTTCCCATAAAATGTTCTCATGGTACAGACGCCATTTTCCTTGACGTAGAAGAGAAATCCGGTTTCTCTGTTGCCTCAAATTGTCCAGCCTGAGCGTCAGTGAGTGCTGGAGTTGGACAAGGCCTGAAGGAGCGTCAGTGATGAGCCTGTTTGTTTTCAGGATGGAGAACGGGACCAATGAGGGGAATGAATCGTATGTCCTCAATGAAGTGCCCTCGAGTCCCGACCAAAGAGATGAAGATGAAGCTCCCTCAGCCTCACGTCCGTTCATGGAGACCGGACCTACCTGAAGATGGGATGTGATCCTGTTGTTGCTTACTGCTGTAAAGCTTTTTAGGTTTTATGTATCGCACTTTGAATCGTCCTGTACATAAAATGTGATGAACAAATAAACAGGAGTTTTAAAGGTTTATTTCTCCGTTGCTTTCCGTTCTGGTTCTACATCTGACACCATATTTATATATTTACTTCCCAAATGGCTCAAAACTAAAGAAAAAAGCTGAACAAGCTTAGCTGAATAACAAAAGAATATTTTCTCTAAACAAACATGAAAAACAACCTAAACTGAATTACCCAACACAGATGAAACGAATAAAACCTGAGATGAAGAGCTCCTGTACTGAGAAGGTTTAAAACCGACAACTATTAACTACGTTCGTGATTCTCTATTGTTGACTCTTTATTTTGCCCGACCACCGAAAGCTGTGTGACATTTGTTGAAATGCAAATCTTTACTCTTCTATTTTACTTTTATTTGTTCTCTATGCAATATTTATGTGAAAAGTCCTAAAGTTGACTTACTCTCCTTACAAGACTCCATGTGGTCCTGAAAGTCTTGAATTCTTACGTTTCAATGTGGAGTTTTGAAAGGTTTTTATAATGTGTGAAGCCTGATGTGGGCTGGTTGTATTTCTGTGTTAAATTTCTTTCTGAATCAAAGTTTCACCTGCAGTCAGAGACGTTTGACCTGATGTGTAATGAAACACACACGGTGGGTTTAAACCCAGGAAGGACTGGATTTCCATGCAAACACACACTTAGAACGTGTTTTTTAAGCAAAGTATAAAAAAATCTAATTCATGAGAAGTTTGGATGGAAAATATAAGCAAAGTTCAGAAAATAACATGAACTTGATCGTTCACTGACGCATCTAAAGATAAAACCTGCAAGTTAAATAGTTTAAACTGAGCTTTTTCCTACACAAATCTGAACTTGTAAAGTAATTATAGTTAATAATTAAAGCTTCCAGGTAAATGAAGTGTCATGAAAGGAGACTCAGAAGTTCTTAAGTAAAGGTTCTTGGCAGGGGCGTTTCCTGGACCTGGGAACATTGGGGGCTGAGCCCACACCCTTGTAGAGGAATCTCTTATTTAAGCTTTCTCGAGCATTGTGTCACCTTGTTTAAAGCCAAATACTGAAATATGTGCTTCAACGTGTATTTATATTCAAACTTACACGTGACAATGTAAAGAAGATCTCTAAAAACCGTGTTAAATTTCCCCCATTACTCTTTCCCTGACAAGCACGTTAGTTCTGGCGAACCTCTCTCTGCAGCTCTTCTCTCCCCTATCTGCTCACTCCTTCACCATCTGCTGCCCTAAACACAATGAAATGTGCCCTTCATGACAACAGTAGAGAATATTTAACAAATATTCTTTAACTGCTGTTCATCTCCACAACTCGCTCTTTAGTGCACATCTGCAGAAAAAGGATGGACGTGAACTGTTTTCAGTCGCCTCATCAACACATGAAGTACACACCCACACAAAGGTGAGATCACCAAAGACTGGTTTTGTATTGCAAATATAAATGTTGCAACATGAGATGTAAAACACTCTTTAACAGCTGGACTTGAACTATTACCAGCCAGTGACCTGGACGTCATGGTTGTGCTGTGTGTGTGTGTGTGGGTCTGAATCTGCAGGTAGGGCTGTGCAGGTTGCCATGGGGACTCAGGGCGGAGTCTGGCCGCCTGCTGTCACCACCTGCAGCTCATCAGTCTGATCTCCTCTCTGCTGTTTAGGACCAAACAGGAGCTCCGGTCTTCGCCAGATTGTCTCTCTCTGTTCCTCAGTACTTGGATATCGACTCCCTGGAGACACCCCAGCACCCAGGACCAAGACTTCCCTTCACGCCGGCCAGCCACCTCACTCTCTCACTGCAACCAGACATTAATCCTCGGACTCACCCCTTCACTTTATACAGTAAGACGCAGATCCTGCTGAGATTGTCCAACTCCTTGTCAGATCCACGTTAACCCTCTGTCCTCTCAAAGGAAGAGACCAAGTACCTCGTGCTGACTGTTAATACTGTACACTTCCTCCCTCGACTCTGTGTGTTCTGCTATTGGGTCCTCCCTCCGAGTAACGGCCCGGGCCGTGACAGTGGAGGTATCGTGAACTAACGCAGCATCTAGAAACCAAACTTCCAGCACTAATGGAAAGTTTTCATCTACTACAACACAAACGCATGCGCACACACAGACTCACAGCAGCACCTCCTCCTTAGAGGTTTTGGGAAATTCGGGACCTTTTCCAGCGGTTATACCAGCGAATCACGTAGACGTCACCGCTGGATTTAATGCAAATGTGTATAACAGAAAAGGGCAAGGCTAACGGTTTAGCATAGCTAGCTTAACCTTCAAAGTATCAAGTACTGTCCAGAAGGATCCGCCTAATGTTCATTTCAGTTTTAAGACATACAGGGTTTAAATTGTCTGTTTACCTGGTTCGTGATGGTCCAGAGTCTTGCTGCCCACTGGCAGCCACCACAACTGAAGACTTGTCTCTCTTCTTTTAATAAACATCGTCGGATGTCCATTTTTGACCGCTGATGATGACCGCCAGATTAGGGATAAAACGCCGGCTGATTGGAATCTGGACTGTTGGAATTTCTAATGCAGCTGTGTTGCTTTCTGCTTCCTGCTGTAATGTTTCATGTAAAGCACTTTGAATTGTCTTCTATATGAAATGTGCTGTACAAATAAATTTGGCTTGCCTAATCAGAGAGAAAAGACATGACGTAATTCGGTCTGATGGTTTTCCTCTTGTCTACATCTTGATAGTGGCTCACGCAGTGGCTGTAATCTTTTAACGAGCTCTAACTGGAAAGTAATGTGTGAAACACGGCAGAGCAGATAAAGTTGTACTTTGAACTCATTCTTGCTCTACGTGTCCATGAATCCTGAAGAAAGCAACCAGCTTCTTAGTGCAGTTTTATGGATTTGTTGGGTTTTCTAACATCTGTGTCTTTTGTGTCATCCTGTAACAAGCACATTTTTTAGCAGGAGCTCAGATGTAGCTTCTTGTTTAATTGTTTATTATTTAGAATAATGAGTGGCTCATTTTTAAGCTTTTCCTGTCCTGATGTTTTGCTTCTGTCATTCAACCAAATTAGACATCATTTCATTTGACCACTGATTTGTAAAACTACTTCCTTCCTTTGTGCTGCTCGCCCCCGTGCTCCCTCTTGCTAGGAAAAACCCATCCTGTCAGAAAAAAAGGGTGCATATTACCAGAATATTCAGACTCAACAAATGAATATTTGCGGGATAAACAAAAGACAAGAGGCGTCTTTGCTCTGTAATTATTGTAGCATAAATAGGAGGTAACTTTTTGAGTGTAACAGAATTACTGGAAGAGAGGGTCACTAAGCTGATGAAGTCATCCTTGCAACTCCTTTCTCAATCGAGGCAGACATATTTAGGCTACTGGTGGATGTATAATTATCATCAAGCTTAAAAGACTGCAGTTAATCGAGAGTCTGGAAGTCTGGGACTGGCAGTGTTGGATAACTGAGCAATCAGGGAGAACACACAGAGGAAATCACAAATAAAAATGTAAAAAATCTGCATCCGGCTGCATAAATCCGTTTAATATTCTGTGTCACATTATAAAGCCTGTAGTACAACTTATATGGTGAGAAATGAAATAGCATGCTATGCTAGGCCATGTGATAATAAACATTTTAGAACTTAGAATAATTAGAACTTCTTTATAAACATCTATTTAAAATTATTTTAAAGTGTCAATAAAAAATGGAGATGTTCCCCCGTTGAGAAGCACTGGTCTAAATCTTTGTAACTCAGAGTCGGGTTGCTGGCAGCCCAACATGTCTGGACATGTCTACATGCACAGCGGAAGGTGGCCAACACACTTCCTGTTTGTGGTGTGCATCTCCAACTGTTAAATGCTATTTAAAATCAGTAACCTGAAGTCACAAAACGCCGAGATAATCAGACTTTACTGGATCAAACATGTAGTGTCTGCTTAGAAAAACCTTTCGATTGACTGCCCAGGTTTCATGAGATCTGGTAGATTTATTAATCGCCAGATGCCGGGTCAGCAGCAAGTTTGCAAGAGAGAGTTTAGATGGAACCAACCGTTACTGACTCATGTTGCTGCATGGTGGTGTGATGGTTGCCTCACAATAAGGTCACGTGCTGGCTTCGGGTGTGACTGGATCCCTACGATGGACAGACGTTTTCATTCTATGATTTTTTGCCAGACACAGTTATTAGTGATGGGAGCTCATGTGTGGGTGGAGGGTGTGTCCGATTGTGCCTTTTTATTTTTGTACTATTCTCGGATGTGGGAAGGCTTACATTTTTTTTTAAATATGCATAATTTGTTTTTATCATGTACAGCACTTTGTGTTGCTTTGTGCATGAAAAATGATCTATGAATTTGATTTGATGAATATCTGTGTTATGGCCCAGGCCTGATGTTTTGGACTCTTTCTCTCCTGTCCTGCTGGATTTGGGCCACAGAATTTTGTTAGCAAGCAGTTATTATTTTACATTAAGGATAGTTTGTTAGATGCACCTTATGGTGCCCCTGGACACATCATCAGTGATGTAACCTGGGATCACAGGGGGTTTCGGGTCAGACCCCCTCCTCCAGGCGACCCAGCCAGGGCTGATCAGGCCCCAGCTTGTGTCCAGGTAGCGCTACTCTACTTGCCACGCCTCTCCCCTCCTGATCCACAACCACCTTGACGCAACTTCTGCTGCTTGGACTCAGTCTGACTGGAGACACGATGCCTCATTTTAAATAGAAACCCGGGCATGAATTTAGATTAAGTTTATTATGATGTTGTAGAATTAAGAAAGTGCACTGTTCCTTCAGTGTCTTTAATACTGTTAATATTAGACAGAGTCGAGCCTGGATAGAGAACAGAGGATCAAATAAATAGTTTGGCATCCAGTATGTTCCACCCGGTGAGCTGCAGAATGTCCTGAAATGAGGGCATTTAATCCAAACTGACTTTTAATGGTAAAATATTAAAGCTGAATGAAAATCTTTATATGTATGCTGATGGGAACAAATCAATTTTTATTTTTTTTTGTGTGTGTGTCTGCATCACATGTCACAAGCATTGATCTACAAGTGGAAGTTAAATTTAAATGAGCGTGGTGAAGCAAAGCCTTGTGTAATAGCAGATGAGATGGAGGTATGAAGTGTCGTTGTGATGAAAAGGCAAATGGTGGTAGTTTATTTGTTTTGTTTAAAATGAAGCATCATCTGACAAAATCCTACTTCCAGTAGCTTACAGTAAATGTGTCTTTGAGTGACTCATGTCGTACTTAAAGTACCCTTTACCACAGAGGAAGCTAGAGGTTGCACATTATTTTTAATACGACTATCAGCCCCACCCAGATAGTGTGGGGTTAGGAGCGCGGTGGTTGACAGAAAGAGACAGATTGCACCCTCTTTCCTGTTTCAGGAACCGCAGGTGGATGTGCAGCTGTTTACAGCTGTGGCTTGCTGGGATGGTTCAGTATTATGTGGTAATTTATCCACTTTTAGGAGCAAACTAAAGACTCACTTGTTTAAGGTGCATTTCCGCACTCAGCTTAACTCTTCTGCTCGTCGGAATGAGGTAGAAGGTCCAGCTCTTCACTCAACTCAGCACTGAATATGCTGCATGCACTTATGCCAGAGATTATATTGTGTGATGAAATCACAATCTTGTATTTAAAAAGAAAAACAAACCTGCGTCTAACACCACATGACAGCACCTGGATCCACCTGGACTCCAGCAGTCTGACTACTACTTAATTACGATGCCGCACCCTGTTTGAATTCTTGCTTGTGTTCTTATTCTCAGATGTAAGTTGCTTTGGATAAAAGCGTCTGCCACATGACTGTAGAATAGAATAGGATAGAATATTTACTACAATGGTGGTCTTTGGGGAATCCATGCATGCATGTGTGTGTGTGAGAATTAATACTGTTAAATTTTAAAAAGGGTCAAGAAGAGCATGGATAGAGAACAGAGGATCAAATATCTATATAAAGTTTGGTACCCAGTGAGCTGCAGTATGTCCTGAAATGAGGGCATTTAATCCAAACTGACTTTGATGGTAAAACATGACTAAATGAACATTTTATATGTATGCTGACGGGAACAAATGAAGTTTTGTGTGTGTGTGTGTCTGCATCACGCCACAAACATTGATCTAAAAGTGGAAGTTAAATTTTACCGAGAGCTGTGAAGCAAACCCAGAGCTTAGGAACCTGTTAGGAACACGTTTTTATGGCTATATCAGATCAGTCCGGCTAAGCATTTTTTTAAACCAAAAGTAGACGTTGGGTTTGGGTCATGTTCAGACGTTCGACATAGACCAGATTTCGGCCAAAGTTAAACTGAGCTAGGCACAGTTTAGAGCAAAATCTGATCAACGTGCTTTGAACACGGTTTGCTGCAGGTACCACACTAACTCCTGATTATGACCACGTACAAAAGCCTGTCGTCACCTTTCACATCATGCCTGCTGCATGGTGGTGAGGTGGTTAGCGCTGTTGTCTCAGCTAGCGAGCTGCTGCTTTAAGCCTTGGCTTTGTTGTGTGTCCATGTTGCAGTGATGTGTGGGTTCATCTCTCTGTTAATTAATAGTGGCTGCTTCAGGACAGGCTCTGCAACCCTTCAGGGAATATGTAGCCATGGAGATCAGGGGAACCTTTTTTATATAAAACTTTTTCTATCTCATGAAAAAAACATCTTTTCAACTTTCTCTTTTTAACTAAATGAAATAGTTTATTAAACGTTTCAGGGTTTTTTTAAAGGACTGGTGCTGGTTAGGAAGGAGTGGAGTGGGACTTGGGCCTGCAGCCACATAATAAAGAATAAATAAATAATAAAATAAATGGTGGCGAGTTGAAAACACATGAGAAATGAGTTTTGGTCTCAGAATCCAGCCTCTGATTTGAATGGAGTGTACAGGAGCAAAAGTAGACTTTTGCTCGCTTGGAGAAGCATAACTCAAAATCTGTAGGTCCCAGTTCTTTCACGCTTGGTTCTCTTCGAAGCCAACGCATATTCCTCCGTTTTGATGCATAATTTATGTCTCTACGCTGAAAATTGTGGGAGTTATGAGAAATTGTTTGAGTTGCAGAGCAGGCTGAAGAGCTAGAGTGGTGGCCACAGTGGGAGAGAGTGGAGTGAAAATTCTAAAAGTTATTGATTTTTAAACTGTCATATTTCAATAACGGTAAAAGATATCAATGGGTTGAATAGAAGTTTAATAGCCCGATCTCTTGTGAGATGTTTAAAGTTTGAATGGTGTTTCTAGGTGAAAGTATGCTGAAGTTATAGGAGCTGAAAGTTTACTGCTGAACAACTCCTATGCATCTGCCAGCAGTTAATACATTTCACCACATCCGTACAGAAGTGGGATCTCTGGTTTTCAGCCACCTCTTTTATCAAACCCTTCGTAGTTTCTCCGTTTTAACTCATCTAATCTGTGAAAAGAAGCAGAGTTGATTCATGAATTCTTATAAACGTTGTTCTAGTGTTGAGGTTTGTGGTTATCAGGCTGCATGGTGGTGTGATGTTTAGCATATATGTAATATATATATATATCGGGACATATATATATA
>JBAMHW010000013.1:439186-449779 GCA_037177495.1 Rhadinocentrus ornatus | reverse complement strand
TCAAGGACAGTGGTTCCAGAGCCCAAGCCATGCGTCGAGATGAGTCCAACTATATCTAGCCGGAACCGCTCAACCTCACGCACCAGCTCAGGCTCCTGAGATTTGATTATGCGTCCCGGAAGAGCACATGAAAGTGACCTACAAGCGGAATAAGGAATGACAGTTGGATGTGGACTACTGCAGCATCATATGTCGGTAAACGAAACACAATGTAATCTGCTAGCAAAGAGAGGATTAAATCTAGCGCATATTAACATAAACAGTCTGAGAAGCAAACTTAGTGAAATTGAAGGTCTCTTGGTTAAACATGATGTATATGTTCAGCAACACATCTAGATCCTGCGTGTGATGACAGTACTTATTCATACATTACAGAAATGATGGTACTACGTACGGCCTTGCCTGTGAAAATCCGTTGACATGATGAGATCGAATATAGAAGTTTTGTGGTTACAAATACAAATACCTCACTCAAAACCAAAGATGATTGCCTGTTGTTATAGACCACCTGATGCAGACAGTACATGTCCAGACCATAGTAGTAGGTCTGGTTATGAAGTGTATTGATATATAGATGGTTGTCAGAGAATTCTTCTATGAAAACAAACTTTTAGATGCTGCCGACACATGTGGACTAACTCAGGTCGTTACTAAACCCACTGGTATTTGTTTAAAAACAGATGGTAAGGCTCGTCCACTCATAGACCACGAGTTTACCAATGTCCAGAGCTATGCCAGGTGGATGTAGGTATCATGATCCGATCTTAATAACTAGAAGAGTAAGAGTGACTAAATCAGGTCCAAAAACAGTTAGTTAGAGATCTTATAGGTTCATTAACAACTGGTCAGTTGTGCTGACCCAGATGATGCCTCATATGAGTTTACTAAGTTAGTTGTAAAGTTCGCTCCGCTGCAGACGGTGGTTGTCAGAGCAACCGCTGCACCACGGCTGGATGAAGAAATGAAAGGTTGCTGGTACCCGGTCTGACTGGAAGGTAACAAGGAAACTAAGAAACTCAAAGTTAAATAGAGAAAATCAGATTGATGAGATAAAAAACAATAATGAGAAATGATGGAACACGATCAATAATTTACTAGGTAAGAAGAGAAGAATGACGTCATTTCTGGATGTATGAGGTCTTTTTTTTACTAAACCAAAAGATTTAGCTGATTAGCGTAGCAACTACTTTGTTAATAAAGGGAACAATTTAAGAAAATCAATGCCTAGAAGTCAAAGGAAGACATCATATGCTCTTATAAAAGATAAAATTATCAACAATAGTAATAATACCCCCCCCCCACAACAAGCTTCGTAGATGTGCTGCGGATCAAGCATCACCAACCCTCTGTCATATTACAAACCCTAGTTTATCTGAATGGAAAAAGCTCAAGCAAGACCAAGTCCTAGAAACAAAGCCTTGCCTCGTTCCTGCTCCAATATTCCACCACTACTTAGCAAAATAATGGAAGAAGTTTCGAATCAAGTTAGGGACAACTTGGTGAGAAATGGGTTCTTAGGTGCTTCTCAACCTGCGTATAGGCAGGGCCACTCCACGGCCACAGATGGCCCAGATCAGAAGAATCAAGTAAAGCTGGATTCTCTGCTGCTTTTCATCAATAATTCTGCATAGAGTTGAGTTGGTAAGAAATCCTCCTCAGTCTGTGTTTTTAACAGTTGTTATTCTGCTGTCAGTGCGGAGGCCTGTGGAGTACCCCAGGGTAGCTGTCTCGGTCCACTATTATAATATATTTACCAAAGACCTTCCTTTTATCCAGATGCAGCAAAAGCAGTGATGGATGCGGGTGATTCAACGTTGTACACATTTGCATCGTCGGCTGTTAAATGTGTTGTCGGATGAGGAGATGGAGTCTGGGGCAGAATGGGCCAATCAGAATCAGCCGGGGTCGAGCCTAGCTAAGACTGACTATCGGTTCAAGACTTGAGTTAAAGTTACCTGTTGGTGATGATGATGATGTTGATGATGATGATGATGATGTTGATGATGTTGATGATGATGATGATGATGATGATGATGATGATGGGATATGAACATTGTAAATTACTATGGATGTAAATCTAAATGTTTAGAAACTGATAAAATTGATAAAAAAAAAAATGTCCCCAGGAAGATTAGCGGCAGCTTGCTGCAGCTAATGGGGCTCCTAATAATAAACAAGCAAACAAACAAATTCCACGTCCCTAGAGCTAGCTTTTGCATCCGAGGATCAGACCGCCAGGGTCCCCGCCTCTGGCAGCCGCCCAGCTCACACTGCACCCGACCCCTATGGCCCCTATAGGGATAATGCCCTGAATGGTGCCCCGGTAGAGGGAGAGCATGACTGGGTGTGACTGGTCCAGGAGAGGCCAGTTGTCACTGTCACCTTGTTATTTAAATGTCTTATCAAGGAAAATCTCATTTTAAAGGGATATATGTCAGACATGTTGAATGTGAACAATGCAAACCTTTTCTCATCACTAAACGCTCAGACTGTTTTCATAGAAACTTTTCCAAAAGAGGACATGCTGGTAAACATCATCATTATCTATAAGAAAAGCAAGACTCCAGCTTTCTCACTTGCATCTGTGGATTCAAACAGCTGGAATGAAAATTATTCCCAGGTTTTCCCTCAACTTGCTCACGTCTGTTTAACTCTTAACCCAGGTCTTAGTTTCGCTGCTGGGATTTCCTCCATCGCGTCTCTGCTACATCAGCCGCAGGAGGACGAGGAGGTCTTCTGGGATGCTGCTGGAGATGTTAAGAGGGCTGTAAATCTCAGTAAAACATTCTCACCTAAAAACCGAGGGATTTTACTGGCTCTACTCTTGTCCTCGTTGTTTTCAGCAAGCTTCATTTAATTAATCATCCCTGTCAGGTTTTTCAAGGTGATATCCGGTTGGGCCATAATGCACGAGGATGACTTGTTTAATTTTATTTTTTTTGCAATTAAAACTAAATACTAGATGTAAAATGCTATAGACAAAATGACCTATATTTATTGATATTACATGGTTATGATTAATTATCATTATTACATAAAAATAATTTATTTAATCTGTCTGTCTGCTGGAAGTCAGTTGGTTTAAAAACATTCATGTTTTTTATTTTTAAAATCTGCTTTTTTTATTAGAATTTGGTGAAGGGAACAAAAGTAGGAAAAATTATAAATCTGGACGCTGGTGGAAGGAAAGAGCACAAGTTTGATCAAAAGTGAATTTGGAACAAAGTGTCTGTCTCTCCCATCAGAGCAGCCCGGGCTTTCTTATGCTGCGCTGCATGCCGGGAGGCGTAGTTTGGCTCACGGCGCCATTCTAAAGCCCGTAACCTACTCCAGCTAATCACAGCAGCGCTGTCATCATGTCGGCCAATCACAACACCCCAACTACATTTCTGACCAATAACAGTGCTTCACACTCCTTAGCAACAAATCATAGCCCCGCTCATGACTCGCAACCAATCACAGAGCCTCTCCCACCTGGGGAGCCAATCCCGTGACAACAACATGCATGATGCTTCTTGGCACTGCGCGTGCGTACACGATGGACAGCTGATAACTCATCTATTATGCTACTTGGCTAAATAAAAAAAAGCTTGAAGAGAAGTGACGGGAGTTGCTGCGGGACAACCGGAGGACCGAAACCCAAAGTAAACACGTCTCTCTTGACGGTAGCGGTGCGGTTGGCGGGTAAACGGAGTGGATGGTTGGTCCTGCTGTGTGCAGAGTCGCTATGTGTCGGAGGCTGCTAGGCGCTCGGCGCCTTCAGACAAAGCTCAGCTAACATGCTAACATGTCGTTAGCGATCCGAGTAGAGAGCGGTAACATCTGCAAATATCGGATTTCTGATCGATTTAATCCGCTCATCTTCACTTCCATAAACGACAGAGTGTCAAGGTGTCCCCTGCCCCGCACATTCATACACCCGCTATATCAGCCAGTGATCACATTTTACGTCTTCGGTAAGTAGCCTAGTTCGGCCAGCTAGCCTTGTAGTAGCTGTGTAGCATTGGCTTGCCCGCCATCTTTTAAAGCTCGGTGGATGGATGTTTGGTCGGTGTGCGGAGCGCTCGCAGCGAAGCGGCTGCTGTGGTCACAGCGGGTTCAGAGCGCCCAGTCTGCGGTACATCAGCAGCTACACACCTGGAGCTCCCAGTGGAACCGCGGTGTGGCTGGATGTGTGTACTTTTTGTCGGTAGTTAGCAGTTAGCTCTACCGTTAGCCGTTGAACGGCTGCAGCGTGCAGCCAGCCGCCGGGCTCACATCTGTGGGTCCCCGCTGGACGCCCACTGACCGGGTCCGCTCCGTGCGGAGGAGGTGTGGGTTTGTTTTTTCTCTTCTTTTCATTATGAATTTTTTATTTTCATTTTTTAAATTTAATTCCCCCCCTCGTACTTGGCAGGCAGGTGCGAGGGAGTTTTTTTTGTGTCTGCAGAGCTAATTGGTGGCTTTCAGGGAATTTATGGTCCCGGCGCCGAGCGCGGCCAGTCGGATCCGGACCGACCAGCAGACCAGAGAAGCCCTGACGGCGTGTAGTTGGTGCTGATGGGAGCTGTGTTCACTGAAATAAGCAGGAATGGCTGAAGTGTGGTGAATGTGAGCCTTTGCAGCTGAAATGCAGCATGACATCCAGCCCTCCAGACTGAGATCAACAGTTAACTAATGAATTATCCCGGAATCATGAGAGATTAAAGGTTTAACTTTCAGAGCAAAATAAAATAATCGGCTGGTAAAACTCAGGAACTCTAGCTGTAGGGCAGCATGACGGATTACATTTATTGTTATTTAATACACACAAACAGTAAAACTAAGATGAAGAGGTTTCAGCCGGGAGCCGCTGATCAATACTTATCAGTCTTCGCTCTTCTATCAAAGTCAGTTTGCTGCCCTGCGACATTCAGGTGTGTTACCACGGTGATAATCCTCCCAGCAAGGGCCACCCCGGACCCTCCAGGTCTGTCAGCCGGTTCATGACAGTCCAGTTAGAAACAGACTGAACCAGTGCGGCTTGTTGGGAAGGTTGCAGCTGGTCAAAGCTGCAGACTTCTGGAACCAGGTCCTCTGGACAGTCCAGACCAAAGAGGACATGTTTGGTCCTTAAACACCTTATAGCAGCTGTCAGCACGGTGGTGGAGGGATGATGGTCTGGGCTTGTTCTAGAGCCAGATGGGAGTCCATCTGTCCCAAAACTAAAGCTTGTCTCATGCAGCAGGACAATGATCCCGAACACAGAACCAGGTGTTGACCCGGTCCAGTCAGAGTCCAGATCTCATCCTGACCCAGATGCTGTGGTGGGACCTTCCATTCCGTTTCAGTTAGAAAAGATAGCGTCTGATTGGTTAAAATTCTGTTTCCAGACCTCATCTAGAAACATCTTGGATAGTAGGGCTGCAACTAACGACTATTCTGATGGTCGATTAGTCACGACTATTAAAACGACTAGTCGACCAATCGGATTTTGTGTCATAATTATTAACTTATTTCACTTCCTGCTTTGAACTCTTACATGAGGTGATGTGAGTCCGACGTGCCTCCTCTTAAAATGTTCCAGCATTGCGGACGTACTTCCGTGGTCCGCAAGGTCCGCTTTAAGACCTCGTAAATGTTATCCCAGACAGGTGGGTCGCCATATGTGTCCCTGGCGGACTTTATTGCACACGTGCAACTCAGCAGAGATAGAAAAGGAAGACGGTGTTTTTCCCGATAATAGTTGACGGGTAAATTTACTGTGGACAAGGTCGACTAATCGTTGCGGCCCTGCTCTAACAAGATGCACGACCATGACGATCAGTCCCGCGGTGGTCATTTTAGTATGCAGGCGAATACAGCTGTCTCAGAGGAGGGCTTCTTCTGGACGTCTGAGGGGTGTGTGTGTAAGACCACACCTCTGCACCTAGAAGCTGTTTATTCACTTTTAAGGTGTAAGAAGTTATATTCAGATATGACACATTTAAATGATGAGGAGTCTGACGTGGTAAAAACGGACTTGGTTGGGAATAAAACGGCGACGTGGGGGCAGAACGTCCTCGTCTTATAGGTTCATATGTAAGACAAGATGCGGTCCAGGTGTGAGCATGTAAATGAGTTGGATGAGCTGCTGGTTGACGGTTGGATTTCCACCACGTGGAAACACGGAGTCTGATGTAAAACGTGAAGGAAAAATGATATGCATAGACGATATACGTAGACGCCTCATTACACGCTGGAGCGTGATGCAGCGTCGCCGCCATATTGGATGGGTGTCCGCATCCAGGCGGGCTGCAGAACCAGCTGGAGGCAGGACAGTTGGACAGATGTTGCGCAGGCTACGGTCGTTGTGGTGTCGTGGCAACACAAGACGAGACCGTCCCGGTCAGCTGCGGACATTGACTCTGCTTTAACGGCAGAGGACGAGCTCCCCTCTTCCAAACATTTCTGCCGTCATATGCGACCTCAGTTACCTGCCCGTCCACGTTGGTGGTCTTGTGGACAACGTCCTGGTCTACGTTTCAGGGTTTGTTGTCAGACATGTAGTAAAGAATCTGTCCGGTGGGGTGTGCCGTGCAAGCCTCGTCCCTGTCCAGAGCTCCCACCTGGTGGGCTGGTGGTCCCACATGGCTGAAACCCAGTTCAGAACCGAGAACCATTTCTTGCTTGTCTCTGCGTTTCTTGAAGTAAGGCTGCAGCACGTTGCAGAATTACCCTGCAGTTACAGAGCGGCAGCAGTTCTTTTCCACGGGTTTGAGCTCCGCGCGCGCGTGTGTGCGTGTAACAGATAATTCAAATGATCAAACTTGTTTGTTAAAGTGTCGATTCATTTATAAATAAAGTTTGATTGATTGATTTATCCATTTATTGGTATTTTACCATGTCCTTGTAGGAGAGCAGAATAAACTGGTTTCAGCATGAAAGCAGGGTTTTAATGTGTAACAGAGACCTGGAGACTTACGGGGGATTCATCCATTATTAAAGGCGAAATAATTAGGAATTTTCAGTAAAAATAATATAAAATGTTCTCGTGTGGCGAGGGACAACAGGAAGCTTCCCCATAAACAATCTGTCCTCTACATCAACAATGTCTTTGTCAAGCTTTTCTCCTTTCAAAATAAGAGTTACGTGACAGAATAACTTCGGTGCGCTGCGTAGCTCTTTCCTACTTTCTGGTTCCTTAACCAATCATATGCGACCCCCGAAGTTGCTAAGCAACAGCAGCGATTGGTATTTAATGTCGGTAAGAGTAACGATGTTCTGGCCGAGTGGAAGTGTGTTAGTAATTTCATAAGTTTATAAGGACAATCAAATGAATTTATTAAGTGAGACTAAGGAAAACAGCCGCCGTGTGGCTTTTGTTGGTTAATGTAGCTTTTGCTTACACTATTTTATGCTAACGTGAATTAGCATGTGAAATTAGCGCTAGCATTGCAAAGCATAGCAACTCACTGTGTGTGAATCATCTTCACGATGTTTACGATGTTGTCCGTCCTTTATAGACTGTTTATTAAAGAGCCGTCCTCACTAACCGGCAACCTGCGAGAAAGTCTCCGAGGGAGAAACTCCAGGTGGCAATGCTACTTATTTAGCCTTTAAGGAAAACCCAGGACTTTTAAGGGCTGGAACATACTCGCTGTGAACGCTAGCGTACGCTACATCTGTGTATAAACTCGCTGCAAACAACAGAAGCGCGGCGTGGACAAAACGATCAATACCGGAGGTCACCACTAGGGGGAGTAAGCAGCACTTGGACTCTGAAAAAGGTCAATCTACCCGTCACATTTCCGCGGCATCAACCCCAAAACGGCTTCCGATCTGTTGCCTACTGTTCAGGTACGAGTGTTTGTCACTGTGCGACGGGGAGATAGCGGTAGTTGCAGACAAGGTCCAGGAGACGGTCTTCAAGACTATCTTCTGTCGCGTTTCCCTCAGACCCGCAGTGTTCGTGCTCTTGTTCGCATGAGCGCCTCTAGTGTTCGAGTCAATATTGCACTTCGCACACGCGACACGTTGCCACGTGTCAACGCCGCTGTGCCAAACAAATACCAGGAGCGCGTGGCGGCCATGATGCGGCCGCGCCGCTAACGGCAAGCGTATCCCAGCCCTACACAGGGTACCCGCGAAGCTCGGGGCGCTTCATTCATGCTGCGGACACATCTGGGTGTTTCCAGAAGGATCCGTCGTCGCTTTCAGGATTTTAACCAGAAAGTGCAACGTCACTCAGAAAGATGTGGATGGATTTTGGTTCAATTTTCAGGAAAGCTCATGGATGGAATAAGGATGGAAGTGATCAGATTTTGGGGCGATCCGGATCACCGCCTGGATCCAGGAATTTTTAAAAGAAATTTTCCTAAGGGGAGATAGGGAAATGTTGCCATGAGAGCTTGTAACTGACAAACGACGGCCAAAACCCAGGAAAACAGAACTTTGAGTGACTTGCCGCCCTCTCCGAGTGCTTGTAGTTAGGCAGTGAAGCGTCTGGTAGCTCGGTTTTAGTTTAAGCTTTCCTGACGCGTGGCCCCAGCTTGTGACCACGGGATTCCGTGTGTACGCCAGGCTGCTCGCTGGCTCTCTGCTGTAGAGCGGAACCTGTTCCTTTGCGCTTCAGGCTGCAAGGCGCCGCTGAATCAGCTGCTGTGTAGAAGTGTTGATGGTACAACGCCGCACATTAAACTGCGCTTTATCTCACCACGTTATTACCTGAGCCAGTTCCCCTGAAACTACATGGAGCATGGACATGAGCAGGTCCCCACGGTGTCCAATCTGGACAGAAAAGGTCTGGCTTTGTGCTAGTTTGGATCTTAAGATCAAGTATAAGACGATGCTCCAGATGTCCGATGTGATGGTCCGGTAAACGGTTTTTCTAGCGCTAGTGATCTGAGGATGCGTCAACCTTGAAGAGAAATATTTGTTGCACGATTAGCTGTAGTTGAAGTTGAATCTCCTTACTGAGGTGTGCTAATGATCGCTGCCTCTGGTCTAACCAGCATGGATCCCCCTCATCAATTTACTGATTGGTTCTTTCATTTCAGTGGGCGGAGCTAATGCGTCTGTGTGTGTGTTGCAGGGTGTGCGATGGGAGTTTGTCTCTTCTGGGGAAACGTGGATCTAAGGCACCAATACCTGCAGACCCTGAACTGAACACGCTAACACACGCCTGTGTGCCCTCACACACGCACACACCCAGAGGGAGTAGTTTTCTCACCTTCACGTCAGACGCCACTGTCTCACGGTGCGCTGCTGCGTCGCTGTCGTCCACCATGTCGGACGCCCCTGAGGCTGCTCCCGCCAGCCCACCTTCCATCACCAACCCGCCCCCCCCTGAGGTCACCAACCCCAACAAACCTGGCAGGTAGGAAGCGGCTGAGGCTGCATGTGTAGGCGGAGCCTGACCGGTGTGTGTGTTAAAGTGTGTGTTTGTGTTTCAGGAAGACCAACCAGCTGCAGTACATGCAGAACGTGGTGGTGAAGACACTATGGAAGCATCAGTTCGCCTGGCCCTTCTACCAGCCCGTGGACGCCATCAAGCTGTGTCTGTGGGTACGTCAGACTCACCCCATGTTCAGAAACCATGACCACAGGCTAGTCCGCAAGAAGGCCAGTTCCAGCATCTAGACCACATCAGACCACATCCTGTTTACCTAACCCATATGTCCACAACTAAACACTGCAGCTAGCAGAGGGGGCTTGTTCCCAACATGGCGCTGTTACCAGCAATGAGGAGCTGGCTCAGTTTTACCACCTCAGACTCTGAACCGGTAACCACACCTTGCAGACTTCCTTTAAACCAAAGATGGAGGAACAACGGATTTGCTTCAGCAGCTCACTGAGCCGGGTCACGGAGCCTGTTCACGGAGCCGGTTCACTGAGCCTGTTCACGGGGCCGAGTCACTGAGCCTGTTCACGGAGCCGGTTCACTGAGCCTGTTCACGGGGCCGAGTCACTGAGCCTGTTCACGGGGCCGAGTCACTGAGCCTGTTCACTGAGCCTGTTCACTGAGCCGGTTCACTAAGCCGGTTCACTAAGCCGGGTCACTGAGCCGGGTCACTGAGCCTGTTCACGGGGCCTGTTCACGAAGCCGGTTCACTGAGCCGGTTCACGGAGCCGGTTCACTGAGCCGGTTCACTGAGCCTGTTCACGGAGCCTGTTCACGGAGCCGGTTCACTGAGCCTGTTCGCGGAGCCGGGTCACTGAGCCTGTTCACGGAGCCGGTTCACTGAGCCTGTTCACGAAGCCGGGTCACTGAGCCTGTTCACGGAGCCTGTTCACTGAGCCTGTTCACGAAGCCGGGTCACTGAGCCTGTTCACGGAGCCGGTTCACTGAGCCTCTTCACGAAGCCGGTTCACTGAGCCTCTTCACGAAGCCGGGTCACTGAGCCTGTTCACGGAGCCGGTTCACTGAGCCTCTTCACGGAGCCGGTTCACTGAGCCGGTTCACTAAGCCAGGTCACTGAGCCTGTTCACGGGGCCGAGTCACTGAGCCTGTTCACTGAGCCGGTTCACTAAGCCGGGTCACTGAGCCTGTTCACTAAGCCGGGTCACTGAGCCTTTTCACAAAGCCGGGTCACTGAGCCGGTTCACTGAGCCTGTTCACGAAGCCGGGTAACTGAGCCGGTTCACGGAGCCGGT
>JBAMHW010000013.1:358255-369039 GCA_037177495.1 Rhadinocentrus ornatus | reverse complement strand
CTGGTCCATAGCCAGCTCTGTGCTGGGTCTACAGCCGGCTCTGTGCTGTTTCCACAGCCGGTCCCGTGCTGGGTCTATAGCCGGCTTCGTGCTGGATCTACAGCCGGCTCCGTGTTGGGTCTATATCCGGCTCTGTGTTGGATGTATAATAGGCTCCATGTTGCAACCATAGATGGCTCCGTGCTGGTCCAAAGCCGGCTCCGTGCTGGGTCTACAGCCGGCTCCGTGCTGGTTCTATAACAGGCTCCATGTTGGAACCAGGACCGGCCCCATGCTGGTCCATAGCCGGCTCCATGCTGGGTTCATAGCCGGCTCCGTGCTGGTCCCAGGGCCGGCCCTGTGCTGGTCCAAAGCCGGCTCTGTGCTGGGTCTACAGCCGGCTCCGTGTTGGATCTATAACAGGCTCCGTGTTGAAACCATGGTTGGCCCCGTGCTGGGTCTACAGCTGGCTCCATGTTGCAACCATGGCCGACTCCTTGCTGGGTCTACAGCCGGCTTCGTGCTGGGTCTACAGCCGGCTCCGTGTTGGATCTGTAACATGCTCAGCTACACGCACACACATTCATATAAAATCTGTTGGAATCATGGTCGGCCATGTGCTGGGTCTACAGCTGGCCCCGTGCTGGTCCAAAGACGGCCCGTGCTGGGGCTAATTGTGGCCACCACACGGCATCGGAGGAGGAGCTTTGACTCTCAGGTTGGAAGTTAAATCCTGAGCTGGTTTGTTCAGGTTCAAACGCTTTCTGATGACTGACTGGAGCATCTCTTTACTACAGCCGAGTATAAAGTTTATGCCAGGCAGTTTTTCTCGTGGAGTCTTTAAAGTCTTGGCAACATGCTGGATGAGTGGAAGTGATGTTCCAAGGTTTGTCTGACCTTCCTCCTGGTATGAAATTATTCATGTTACAGGGACGCTCACGCTCCAGTCCTCAGTGTGAACATGAGTTATGACCCCTCTGGGGTAGCAGGCTACAAAGACGTCCCAGCATGCATCTCTCTGCGCGCCTTACAACACAATCAGCTGTGTGTGTGTGGACTCAGTGGCCTGGAAGCTGATGGAAAGCCTCCTCATGATTCTGATCACCAGAGAGGAAAGTAATACACCCAGGTCATCCGTGTCCTACTTCAAGTTCACAGCTGAGATCAGACTCCAAGGACCAGCTGATGACATCATTGGAGGAGGAGCTAACACACATACAGACATGCTCATCTACACGCACACATTCATATAAAATCTGTAGAGAAATCACATCGCCTACTTGGATCAGTCTTTACAGTTTGATTGAAAATTAATGCCAAGACCTCAGAGGATGAAGGACTACAGTACCCATGAGTCTCAGGGGCTGTTGCTATGGCAACGCCTCCATCCAAAGTACCTCTGATGGAGCTCTAACTTCACCTGCAGTGACAAGCTCGCTGATTGGATGATTCCGATCCAGGAGCTGGTAGACCGAAGTCGCCTCACAGCCTGGATCCGGCTCCCGTGCACACTCCTGCACCTGCATGCGCGGCCCGATTCTGCGCACATGCGCACGCCTGTGTTAATTATAAGGTACATCTGCCGAAGAGTAATGAGGGGCTGGAGATTCCTGTTTCCATGGCAACCACATTGAAGGGTCTGGAGCTGCATCCCCGTTGCTGCAGCAACCAGTCATGCTGGCTGGCAGCAGAAGAGGTGATGCGATTTGAAAAAAACAGACCAACTGCAGAAGGAGAGTGTGACAGGTGGATTTCTTCTTTCATATCACGCACACGCAAAAAGCCACGCAGCTCACTGCGCTGACAGAATGCTTGTCTTTGAGCTAAATAACATAAAACACCTGCACGGAGTAAAGTCTTACTGACATCTGGAGATAAATCTATAATCTGATGCAGCAACAGTCAGTAAAAGTTGCTTTAGACTCAAATTACGTGAGAAAAGTTTCTAGAATATCCAGTAAGAGGCTTCTGGAAGACTCTCCAACCAGCAGATTAACTGGTGACAGGCGAGTGTCCAGCAACCATCCAGCAAAGGTTTAGTCTTCCAAGGATGGGTTGTGTCTCACCTATTCGGTCCAAACTGCATCCGAGAATCATCAACAGGTTTAGGAAAGGATTCAGGGAGTCTGGAGAAAGGACAGAAACCCTGCTGGATGGCTGCGACCTTCAAGCCCTCAGGCAGCACTGCAGGAGACACATTCATGACAACATGAATGTTGTGTTCAGATTTCATTGGAAGGTGGAGCTCTGGGACTGACGCCAAGCGGATTCTGCTCCTGTAACAACAGAAAAACCAGTCGGATTTGCTCACTGATCACGTGACCTGGTATTAGCTCAGCAAGCTAACTTAATACGCTGTATTTTACATAAATATTAGAGGAACAGTGATGGAGGCTGGTCTGAAGGCAGCTGGTTTCCACACAAACTAACAAGCGATGAACATTTCATCACTGCAGCATAGCCGCCATGTTGGATTTAGACCTGGGGCCTCACTTATTTTTAGCATTAATAAAAATCAAACTTGGTGGGAGAATGTTCCTACCTCCACGCAAACTCTGACCCAGGCGTACGCACAGGAAACGGGAAAGTGCGACACCACCGGTCCAGAATCAAACCAAGGAAATGATGAGGAGGCTAGATTTACCCGTCAGTAGAAGCCAAGGTCATTTATTCTGAGATCCAGCAGCGTGGGACAGACTGGAGGTCTGGATAGAGGGTGACACGGGAGTGGATTTTCACTCCTGTCCCGTCCCAGTCCTGATGAAATTACTCCCGCTCCCACTTTCAAATGTGTTTAGTCTTTAGGCAACACCATGAATCTGATTAAATGTTCCATCCTCCTTCTTTAGACCAGCTGCTGCGTGGTTCTAGCTTTTTCTGGAGGTCAGTAACCACAAAGAAAAAGGAACAATAAAGCAGAACCTGGTTCCCACCATGTCTACCAAAGTGGAATAAACCCGAACAGAACACATAAAGTTGTATTTCACTCATCTCCCAATGTCACTAACTCGCCATGTGTTACACCGGGAAGTTCATGACGTCCGTCTTTCCTGCCAGGTCCTAACAGACATTCCTTTAAACCGTTTTTTGCCATTTCGGTTTCTCCGCGGGTGTTCGCCAACCCCATTCCTTTTCTTATTTCAATTCCGGGGGGGAAGCAGCGTTGGCTTCTGGGTAGTGTAGTATTATTTTTACTTGGTTACAGTGTAGGACTGTAGACCCTTCCTACGTCATCAGTGACATCACTACTGTATCCGGAGGCAAAAACAGAGGAAAGCCGGTAAAAAACACGTAGAAACGAGCTCTCAAGTTATTACGACTTAAAAATGTGGTCTTGTCGTGTGTTTGGGTGCCAGAATAAGAGGTAAAACATTCCTGGCAGTAAATTAAGTTTTTTAGGAAACCAGTTCAGAAACAAACAAAGACGGTTACAGCTGAAGGCAATAAGACGAAAGGACAGGACAGAGACGATAATCAACTATTCTCGTGTTTGCAGAACACTTTATATCAGGTAGATAAATGCAATGCTAGGTGATTGTTATCGAGTCCAAACTAACTGTTCATTATAAAGGAAAATGTTGGATATATAACGTTGTCTTTGTCAGCGCATTAATGCTAACCTTCAGAGCGCGGGACACAAAGATCGGGACGTAAATGGATGCATTTTATTATTTAAACGTGGCTTTTTATGACGTAGTTGTAAGCATTCAGCGATTTACATGCTTTGAGTTTCTTTTCGCTGCACACACATGGTGTCTCGATTAGGTACATGTAGGCGTCTGGCCGCTCCACCGTCCCAAAAGATCTTCATGCCTCCCGTAAGGTGTCTGGATCAGCCAGCCTGCTTCCATGTAATGTTCTAAAATAGCTTAACGGTCCCGTGGAGTGAGGGTCTGGACATAATCCGAGAGTTCCGAGACTGAACCACTTTCTTAAAAACCCTACATTTACAAAATGCCACCAAAAATTGTTAGCTGCCACCTGATAACGTAACTTCTTGCTTCCGCTTTTGCCTCCGGGCTAAGCTCCGCCCACCAAGAAGGTCACAATGTTTACAAACTTTGAAAGGGTCTATATAGCGGCTACTTTTGTTGTTGTTTGGCTCCCGCTCCTGTTATCCCGCGGGAATCCCGTGACCCGTGGGATTCCTGAAAAATGCCAGCCTGTAGTGTAGAAGTGATGCAACGCGTGTGTTGCCAGACTCTACACCTGCACGCTCTCACACCCAAGACGTATGCGTGGTGTTTGGCTCCTACCGGTAAGACGAATCTGACGCTTTAATGTTGAAATGGCTGCCTCAGCGCCTGTTACAGTGGTTCCCAAACTGGGGGGCGGACCTCCCAGGGCAGGCCCAGAGCCATGAGTGGGGGCACAGCAAGGCTTTTAGACATGAGCAGGTGATGGTCAGTGGTGGGTAACGACCAGACCAGGGTGCTGTATGTCTGGAAATATCAGCATCTGACAGTATGAAGCCAAACAAGTAATAATTACTGGGGACTCGTCATCCGGAACACAGAGAAAAGACTGTTGATGACGAGAAATAAACGATCACCTCTCGTGTATAGCAGCTGTTTTGCTAAAGCAGCGTCTGTCTTGTTTGCAGGTTCCTGGAGCAAAGATCTGCTACTGTAGCAGAAGAGCTGCTCGTTCCTTCTGCTCTGACATGCTTGGACCTGCAGTTACCCAACAAGCAGCCAGCAAACTAAAGACCTTTCTGTTTAAGCTTTGGGGTGCATGTGGTGCTGGGATGGGGGGCTTCACATCGTTGTCAAGGAGCCGGGGCCCTGCAGAAAGGTTTGGGACCACTGCTGTAAAGACGTTACACAGAGTCATGGTGCATGACACATATTTCTGTGATATGTTGAGGAACAGAAAAAAACCCAGTTTGTACTGGATCACGCAGTCAGAGGAGACTCAGCTCGCAACTGCCTTGCCCGGGGTTTCTGCCCTGGATTTGATTGGGAAATACTCAAATTTTACTTCGTAAAATGTCAAAACGTGTAGAGTCACACTGAAAATGGATTTTTAACACAGATCAGTGGAAAATATTAATATTTATTTTATGTACTTCTTTTTTACCCTCACCTGTGAGAGTCTCTGAAGAAACCCTACATGGCTGGATTGTAAACCTCCTAGACGGGAAAGAAAAGCCACCTAAAGGGGAAGCTAGCTGGTAGCTAGGCTAGCTGCTGGTGGTAGAGATCTGATGGAGGTGTAAGGGTTAATGATTCTCTTTCTGTGAAGGACTTCTTAAACCAATCAGTTTTTTCTTCTATAATAAAAACAGAGTTTTGTTTCTGACTCAGCTCAACCCCCCCCCCCCACACACACACACACACACTTCTGGTCACCCCGATCAATATTTCTATAGATCCGTCCCTGATCACTTCCAGCTGGTGTTCAGGGTGCGTTTCGGTTCTGCAGGTTCTGATCAGACAGAATCTGGTTCTGCTGGGTTCAGGCGGTCTTACTTACTGAGCTGCAGGTTCTGAGGCACAGCAGGGTCTGTGGCAGGCTCCTGGTCTCCTGTTGATCCTCCGGCTCGCGTTCGCAGCTGGACCTGGTTGCTCTGGTTCCAGTTCGGTTCTGCTTTATTTTAGGATTTTCCTGAATGAAAAAGACCTCGGGGGGGTCCGGTTTTCTTCAGTTCTCTGACACCAGAGATCAATGAGGTTCCGGTTCCGGTTCCGGACCGAATGGATTAGACGTGGTGTTCTGTCGGGGTTCGGAGAAGTACCAGCGGACCCGGTGTCGCCTCGTCCTGTTGATTCAGCGCGGCTCCATCAGGTCTTCCGAACCGGAGAATCTTCTGGTTGGTCCAGTTCTGGACTCCTGGACCCTAAAAATCCGGTTCTTTAACGTGTCGCTGTGCAATCTTGTGATGCTCGAGGAGCTCCAGGTGACCTGATGCTCGCGAGCCGCTCTGTCCTTGGATCTGTGACGCTCGCTCCCGGAGTCCCGCGCGTTCCCGGCAGAGGAAAGGAAAAGAGGCGCGAGGCCGTCGGAGTAAAGCGCGAGCACGAGTGACATGTTTTCAGTCATTAATCATGAGATCATTCTGGATTTTGGTCCCGAGATAATCTCTCTCAGCTTTCTGTTCAACAAGGAGGTGATCAGGAACCAGAACCAGGACCTGGACCAGTCTCAGGGGCCTCTGGTCCAGAACCTCTGTCATGCCAGTGAATGTGGATGTTATCTGAGTTAGAAGTTGTAATGGTACAATACCACGATGAAGTACCCTTTAAATATTCCTGGTGATCCGTTTTCCAAATCCACG
Organism: Rhadinocentrus ornatus; assembly: GCA_037177495.1. Classification (NCBI taxonomy): domain Eukaryota; kingdom Metazoa; phylum Chordata; class Actinopteri; order Atheriniformes; family Melanotaeniidae; genus Rhadinocentrus; species Rhadinocentrus ornatus. The sequence goes on along the minus strand of JBAMHW010000013.1, from coordinate 362,783 downwards.
CCGGAACTGAACCAGCTCTGGGCCATATGTGGATTCTTGAGTTGTAATTTAGCCCCAGTTACAAGATCCGGCTTGGTTCCAGCCCAAGTGTGGCCCAGTTCTGGTCCAGGACCGGTATCGTTGGGCTGATTTTTGGTCGACTTCGGGCCAGATCCAGGATGGATGTGGGCCAAAAGTGGACCAGGTCTGACCTGGTTGTGATGTGGGCTGGATCATTTTTATAGGCACTGAGATTCAGTAGAGCAGAGACCTGAAGGGTCCGGTCTTGCAGGTGTTCCTTCTCCAGCACATCTAACTCAAGTAACTCGGGCCCAACAGCTTGTTCGGTTCTGCATAATAACCCGCTAGTCTGAAGATGGGAACATCTACAACCTGCAGGACTGGACGCCCCGCACTGCCAGCTGTGGCTGTAAACACGGTCAGAAAACGCATGCCCTGCATCGGTTCCAGTCCCACACTTCAGACCGGTGGTCAGCTTCCTCTTCTTGCTCTTAGATTGTTCCACACTTCTCCAGCGTAGGAGAGTCTAACAGTGTTCTCATCACTCCGTTCCCCTTTAAAAATCCAGACAGAAGATTCAACAACACATAATGAGCCGGATTTAAACTACAGTCTGGATCCCCACTGGAACGTCAGGCTCACCTGTACACCTGCAGGAAAACTGTCTAGATAAATCCAGTCTCAAGCCGTCCAAAAAGCATTATACAAAAAAAAACAAGATTATTTGTCTATTTTCTAATATTGTTTAACAACTAAAGAACTTTAATATTACACGTCAGATAAAGTTGGTATTAAAATAATAAATTTAGGGTTTGAAGCGATTAGAAGTGTGATGACAGCAGAATGCTTCTGTGTGACGGCATCTATTCCACCAAACTAACATGAAAACCAGCACCAGAGACCCAGCTGGGTCTCCAGCCACCAGCACCTGAATAAACGAAAAGCACATCAGCAGACCACCTCCAGCTGTTGACAGGTGTTAACACAGAAACAGCAAACGTAGCAGCGCTTAATCTCAGACGGGGTCCCAACAAGTCCAGATTATCAGGTGCTGATCGGGGCCAAATCGGTTACGTTGGAGAAATAAAAATGAAAATCTGCCTGTCTGACAGGTAACCATTAGCTTTCCCATGAGTTTGCTACGTTCATCAACAAATCAGCGTGAGCGGTGAGCTTTTTCACCTACAGCAGCAACCAATGGCCGACTATGTCAGAGAAAGATTTCACTTCAGACAAGATGAAAGAAAATCAGATTTCGAGAAGCTTTCGAGAAGCAGCCACCTCCTGATTTCCCTGTAAAGCAAAATTTAAAGAAAGGATGAGTGGAAAAGGCGAGGAGTGGTCCCAGCTAAATCTCGGTTTATTCCCAGCTGATTACCGGTTGAATCCCGGCTACATTCCGGCTGAATCCCGGCTGCAATCTGGCTGAAACCTGGCTGGATCTCGGTTGAATCCCGGCTACATCTTGGTTGAATCCCAGCTGATTCCCGGTTGAATCCCAGCTGCATCCTGGCTGAAACTTGGCTGGATCTCGGTTGAATTCCGGCTACATGCCGGCTGAATCTTGGCTGCATCCTGGCTGAAACCTGGCTGTATTCAGCTCAGACACGTCTGTGTCTTGAAGCAGAGTGTGAACAGGTGACTAGTAATGGTTGGTTAAAAGCAAACATATAGTAACGTCTGGCTGCTGCGAGACAATCCAGTCAGAAATATGGTATGACTGGAATTTAATTTACTTAATTAATTTACTTTTTGTTTCCACCCAGGGCTGCAGGATAATATTATAAAGCATCTCTTTAAGTTTCTAATGAACCTGTTTATGCTGCACTCATGAATTACATTTTGGAGGATTAATGGAGGAAATAAAGTTGTAAAAAGAAGCTGGAGTTTGGTTTCTGGTGATCGTAGAGGTTTAAGTAACCACAGAGCAACAGTCCTGCAGCAGATTGGGTCAGAACCAACCAGGCACACCTGACCCTCCTTCCACTGAATCAATTTATCTTTTACACTTGATTCTTCTGGTCATTTAAACCATAAACAGGGCAAAGGGATCTGAAATGAACTGTATCAGCTTTCTGTGAGAGGAGGAAGCCCAAAACACCAGATATCAAACCCTGGAATGCCAGGAACTGCATGTCTCTGTACTTACAAGGATTCAGTGGTCCTGTCCTTATTGATTTTATAGTGTTTGTGTTTAATATGAAAACCACCAGCCCTGCGCTGTACATCCACGTGTACGTGCTTCCAACAACGCTCCTCTGACCAGTCGCAGCATGGGCAGCGGACCTCTGAGGCAGACCAGATGCTGAATGTTTAACGTGTTAAAACCTGCATTGAAACCATGTAGACGCAGCAGAGAAGACGAGGATCAAGTCCCCGGACTAACTACTGCAGCGCGGCCGCTCAGGTGACAGCAAGGTGTAGAAAGCTGTTCACATAGCAAAGAGCATCAACTCTCCGACTTTGGAATAAACATGAAGTTGTAGAGAAATGCCTCACTGCAGAGACCACGAAGGCCCGGACCACTAACATCTCAGCCAGCATCGAGTAAACCGCTTCAGTTCCAGAGGACTGCAGAACCTGAGATGAGAAAAACTACGAAAATGACGCAACAGACAGACCAGTTTCCTTTCAGTAGCACAAACTGGGATTATACGCTGCCGGATGAGACTTACTTTCTACTCCATCCTCATGAAAGCATGTTTGTTTATAATGTTCACAAGTACCAACCTCAATATTTGCCCAGAAATGGTCGATTTGAAAGAACTAGAACATGTTTCTCTCTGCTGTCCCTTCTAAAACGATCTGATCGACAACAGAAAGAACCCCAAGCTGTTCATTGATTTAATGGCCTTTAATCAGAGCAGGCTGGTTTCATGAGCTTCATAGCTACATAGTTAGAAAACACCAGCCACATTTACACATCACGGCTGCTTGCCGCACTGCTTCCAAAACTTTTCGGATTTGCGTTCAGACAGAACCTAAGATGATGGGCCTGTTTTATTTACGTTATTTATAGGGGGAGTGTACCTAAAACGTCATTTTGAGCTGCAAAGGACACAGAAAACCACCTCTACTGCTGGTAAAATTAGTCATTTTTAAATTTCTTTAACAAACAGGATTTTGTGGATAAAACTGGCTCATAGCGCCCCCTACAGGGTAAAACCAGGTTTAATTTTTCATAATATAGAGCCGTACTGGTGCTTCTCTAAGTCAGGAGAAAATGTTAAAAAACCCCACAGCCCCTCCCTCCAGGTGCAGGTAGGCGGGGCCTCGTCTTGCAGGCATGAAAAGCCACGCCCACCAACGCATAAGAAAGGATGTGAACTTATCTGTGCAGATCTGCTCATTTCAGTGGACTGGACCTTTTTCACAACAGGAAGTAGGGTCTCCTGATGCTGGGTCACCTCCTGTTTTTGCTGGTCTAGACGGTGTAAAGAAAAATGGCTCTGAATTTTGCAGCAGTTTTTCCATGAGGACTATATCTCCACAGCTATCAAGGTAAGAAAAGACATAGCTTAGCTACAACATATGAAGTACATAAAGTGATACAGTAGCCTAGTTTACTGTGCTAAAATATTCGGAATATATGAGAGAGACATGGTATTCTGGCAAATGTTTGTCATTACAATTTGTGAAATAATAACACTGAACTAGAAATTACTAATAAAATTAGGGAAATTTTAAAAAGATGGAAGAAAATCTACGATTGAGAAATAAAACTAACCTTTTTAAAACAAAAATTCTATGAAGGTGGCAGAAAATGGTACTTAAATGGTCTGTACTTATGTAGCGCTTTACATATACGTCACATTCACACACTGGTGGCGGAAGCTGCCATGCAAGGCGCTCAACCACAACCCATCAGGAGCAATTAGGGGTTTGGTGTCTTGCTCAGGGGCACCTCGACATGAACTCAAATCAGCCAAAAACCTGGCATACAAATTAAGAAAAGAACAAGTGAAAAGGGTACTACATCTCTCGGCTGGCCTGGGAACGCCTCGGGATCCCTCCGGATGAGCTGGTGAATGTGGCTGGAGAGAAGGAAGTCTGGGTTTCCCTGCTTAGGCAGCTGCCCCCGCGACCCGACTCCGGGTAAGCGGCAGAGGATGGATGGATGGATGGATAATGGATGGATGGGTGGACAAGCAAAAAGAACAGTGCATAACATTAAAGATCCATAATCTAAACAGGTCAAGCATGACGTTTATGAAATCCATAACTGTGTTAAAAAGTATTACAAACATTTATATTCCCAGACATTTCAAAAAGGGGGAAAAACACCTGGATCTCTGCTGGCTTCACTTGACCTCCCAACAATTACAGAAGCCCAGAAAAAATTCTTAACAGCCAAAAGGCAGAAATACAAAAGGCATCTCTAGTCTTAAACCGAATGAATCTACAGGCTCCGACGGGTTCACATCCTTCCTAGCAAACCCATTTGGGTTCACAAACAGCTGCTAGGGCAGAAGCGCAGTGGTCAACTCGCCTGCTCCAAAGCTGAGGTCGATCAGCACCTCAGAGAGAC
>JBAMHW010000012.1:33132748-33143695 GCA_037177495.1 Rhadinocentrus ornatus | reverse complement strand
GGGAAGTCTGGGTTTCCCTGCTTAGGCAGCTGCCCCCGCGACCCGACTCCGGATAAGCGGCAGAAAATGGATGGATTTCTTAAATTTATTAATATTAATTTATTATCACAATCTATTGATTATTGATTTATTTTCTCTGCCATCCCAAGGTGCTGCATTTTTTGCGAACAAATTTGCTTTGCCAAGAGGAGCTTTATGGGTAAAAGGCTCCTTTATAAGGCCGTTTTCTTTTAATCTTATTTATTTTGAGTTATGTAATCTATGCAATCTTGCTGGACGTGACTGGAGAGCACAGAATAAAAGAGGAAAGGGCAGGCCAGGAGCAGCTGGACACACAATGAAAGCACCCCAGAAGGCACCTCCCACCACATGCCTGGAGGGGAAGGAGGACAGTGGGAGTCCGGCTTCTGAGCACGCTCGCCACGTTGTCCCGTTAGTCCGTTTCTTTTCATCCCAAACGACTCATTTAGCCTCACTAAGAGCTCCGATTTCAACCATTAGAATAAGTTTCTTACTCAGTGTTTTCTTAAAATTTTAAGGTTACCAGTATTTTAATCAAATCTTTAAATGAACTATTTTGTTTTAGACATTGCATTACTTCACATTTTCTATACGGACTTGTAATTAAAAAGCTCCAACAAACGAATACATGTAATCTATAACTAAAACTGTTTCTATTGGTCTCTAATGCCTCAGAATGAAGTGTTTCTATCTCCTCACATTCACGGCTGCCAGCATTTTTACTACGGTGTCTCTGAATGGACAACTTTAAACCTGCAGCAGCAACTTTCTCTGGTAGGAGACAGAGCTCCGTTTGGGATCAGTTACGCCTTAAAGCACCATAGAAGAAGACAGGACACCTGTAGTCAGTCATAGCTGCACCTGAGGCCGCTGGATCCACTTTTACATGAAAACATCTTTATGTCTGGAAGAAGTTTGACCGCTGACGGCCACCATACATACACAGCTGGGCTATACCCATCTTCACCACTATTGTTTGTATTGTTTAGGGGATTTTGATGATCTTTATTCACTTTGGGGCCGGATTCCAAAAGTTTTCAGGCTCCAAAGCATTTCAAAACCTTGTTTTACACAATGCAAAGAAAATAATGCTTCATTCATCATTCATGGACCCGTCCTCGTTGGGGACCCTCTGAGGGGTTCAGGGACCACAGGTTGGGAACCACTAGTATGAATTACAGTATTAGTTTAGAAAAGTTCTGCAGGTGAATTTTGGTTCACATTCCAACTTATTTCATGTTGGGAGCAAATTTACTGAACATCCGAGTTCATCTGCAGGTTTTCTCAGTAAAAACCAGAAACGGGTCCAGATGAGACGGACAGAGCGTTCATCGGGTCAAAATCAGCGTTGTTACTAAACGCTGGTGGATGGAGGACGACAATGAAATTTCATTTCCCTGGATGTCAGTGTAGGAAGCAGATTATTCATTCCACCTAAAAGTCACTTGTAAATGACTCGTACGTCTTCTTTCACATATTGGTATGATCCAAGTCTTTCCTCACTTCCGATTGGCCACGTCAAAAAAAGCCCCGCCTCTTCTGAAGATGGGAGTCGACTCTTCTCATTCACCAGAAAGAATCGGTTCTTGGGGTCTGCTCGTCCATCAACATCACCACCATACTTTCATATATTGGTTTTGGACTTGGACCATCAGTCCTAACAGTGATCCGAGATCCGAATCCAAATCCGAGATCCAAACATGGAATTTTTTGTTATCCGAAGTGAACTGGAGACAATCAGCAGGGACTCCGTGTGTTCGCCTTTCCAGTGTGTTTATTAAATTACAAAGGTTATTAGTCTTATTATTACTCAGGTTATTAGCATCAGTACTGAATCATACAGTCATCAGAACACTAAATTTACCCAGAAGCCACCAGGCTCCCTGGGACTTGACGACACCACCACAGTGTGGACTTTACAGTCACTTCACAACATACAGCGTTATGAGGAGGATGAAGATGAAGCTTTGTGTGTTTTTCACGCTTTCCCTCAGCAGAGGACTAAGCTGTCAAACAGAACCTCACTGGACCAGCAGCTGCAGTCTGAGGCAGGTTCGAGTCCCACAGAAGCGAAAAGATGGACAGCTGTGTACTTAAAATTCATTTTCTTCTTCAGGATTTTTAAGGCAGGTTCAAATCAGAGCAAATTGAACCGACTCATTCTGAACTGCAGCTCTGACCGACTTTGTTCATGTTCTGAAGTTATGAGTCTGAGAGCTCAGGATCATCACCAACACCTGCCCAATTTCCAGCCAGTAGTTTTACAATCTTTGTAAGCTACTGGCAGCGTTTAACCCTTAAAACTCACTGATGTATCAGGAGCGGTAGCGTGTAGACTGTGATGGATATTTTCCCCTTTAGCTGATCTACGGAGGTTTTCCAGCATTTCTATCCGGTCCAGGAGGTTCAATCCAGCCACTAAATGTAGTTTTATTCAGAGACTCTATCTGGTAAATCCACCATGATCCATGATAACAGCATTATTCATCACATTTCATCATAAAAAGATCCCTCTCATTTCTATGTTGCTAAGAGACAAAGTTCTGTTAGTAATAAAGTCTGTGGAGTTTTAAGGGTTAATCACAAGCTGACCTGGTAAAAAAGGCTGATGGGTGTGGTGAGTGAAACTGGGTGTTTGACCAGATAAAACAGGTTTAGTCTGTAAGGAAACGCCACCTGACGCTGAAGCAGTCCAGATCCAGGTAAAGTGAGTGGGTGGACGGACTTTGAGATGGTTGCTATCTCCAACTTGACCACTAGAGGGCAGAAACCGTTCCCGCCACTCTGTGGCTCGGTGTAAATCACGTTTTCCGCTGGAAAACAGAAACATGATTGACGAAGCAGATGTGGACCGCTCCTTTAAAGCTCATCTTCAGTTGCTGGAGCGTTAGACCAGAATGAGTGCGGCTGGGAAGAAGCGCGATGCCGCTTCCACACGTTTCAGGCCAGGACGTTGGTTGAAGCAGCAGTGTGGTTTTCCACCGACAGTCACATTAAATATTTAGTGATGGCTGCTGCAGCAGCAGGAATGAAGGATGGAGCTTCAAAATACAGGGAGTAAAAAACAATAAAATAATAAAGTTACCATCAAGTTCATAGTCACACAAAGAGGTTTCATCTTTAAAAGCTGTTCTCCGCATCATTGTGTGCAGGCGGCGGCCATGTTGGACCGGCCGCGTGTTGGCGAATGGGGAGAACAGTTCGTATGTTACAGTGATGCGTCGGCCCGATCCGTTTAGATTCTGGAGCTCCGGGAGAGTTTGTGTTCAGTTGTTCTCAAACAGGGACAACAGGTCGTCGTTGTTGTTGTTCGGGAGGTCCGGCGGTCCGAGGTACGACAGCAGCTCGTCAGGGTTGGTCAGTTCCGGCAGCAGCTGCGGAGAGACGGATCAGATGTGATGTGATCCAGAACCATTTCAAAACCTAAATATCGCAATAAAAGACCGGCAATGGAAACGCCTACATTTAAAAACTGGAGTCTTGCAGGACGAGATTTTACGAGAATTACGGCTACACATCATGCAATGGACACACACGGAAACCGAGATTGAACGTTTAAATTTTAGAAATATGACTTTTATTCTGCGAAATATTGTAACGGAAACGCAGCTATAGACTGGGAAGCTGTCTTTCCTCTCAAGGCGGATTTATGCTTGCGCGTCGTCGGCCGCCGAGTCACCGCCATAGGCTCGGCGTAGCTCCGTGGAGGCTCAACGCACACCTCTTCCAGACCTGACGGGCACCCCTGCTACGCAAACGGTTACGTGGAGGTTCTCCCTTGTGATTGGTCAGTTTGGGATCACGTGTTCGATCACGTCACGCCGGATATCTGGATCTTGTGGCTGAATGTTTGGTAACCACCGTTACTAAAAACAATAACCAGGACCAAGTTGATGAGAGGCTGATCGAATTATTTATTACTTTTCTACCACAAACTAATAAAGACACTTAACCATACTGGACGCCATTGTTGTTTTAAAACAAAAAATACCTACCGAACTGAAGTTAATCATCAAAATAACTCCGACCTGGTGAGTTTACCAGGATACCACCCCTGCTGCCACCTTCAGGTTAGGAGGAGAAACTGCAACATGACACCAAAACGACGCGCACCCCCTACGCTGAAGTGCGAAAGCAAACCCACCAGCGTCAGCGCAGACGCCGCGCAAGCATAAATCCGCCTTCAGGCTGGTGAGTACCATCTCTCTGTTAGCTAAAAGAATGGACCAGCTGCACCTCACCTGAGGTAAACGCCTGAACATGTCCAGAAAAAGTCGTGAGACTGAGGGGCGTGCACAGAGACAGCGGTGAGACAGAGACTGGGAAAAACAAAGAAAATGTCCCCAAAAATGAATCAAAATAAATAATGTGAAACCGAATGATTGTAATACGTTAGCAAAAGTAAAGGCTTCAAACGTCTGCAAAGATTGTGGGTTTCTATCTTTGTCTCTAGTTTTTAGGCTGCAGGACGTGTGTACGTAATTCTTTAGTGTAACTGACTGATTTTTTTATTTACCGCTCGCATCGTTTCCCTGAAGAAAGCAGATAACGATTTCAGAACATTTCCCAGATTAGTCCTTTACTCTGAGCAACAGTGCAGCTCCATCAATCCAGTAAAATTAAAAAGCTGTTCACCAATATTTATCGTGTTGGGACGCCCCCCTCATGCATGCCATTGCATGAGGGGGGCGTGCGGCCACCCCCAGAAGGTCAAGTTATTTAAAACTACTTTTACTCTAGAATATAGAATAGTTGTTGCTGTAAGGCCGTGCGAACACAAGTTCATATCATGATCAGCAACATTTATTTGACCTTAAATGTCTAAATGTTTCATAAATAACTAAGTGATTTTAAAAATGTGACAAAAACATGACGGCAGTTTTATTCTTTACGAGAAGAAAAACAAACTGATTATGTTTGAACACGTCGGGACTCTGGAGTTCTCTTACGAAAGTTGGAGCGTTTGTAGGATTTGTTCTGATCTACAAACGAATCTAAGATACAAAGATTTTCATGAATCCCACAATCTTCGTGTTTGCAAGAATTGTTGGTGAATGTTTCTCTGAATTCCTACATGAACAAAAATGTACAGAAATCCACCGTCATCGTCGTCTTTGGTTTTCTACTCACATCCAGAGAAGGTTCTGGAACGTCGGCAGACCCTCCAAGCCCAAAGGAGACGTCGCCTTGGAGACGGGCATTCGGGTTGCTGCGCTGCATCATCTGGCTGCCTCCGCCCAGCTGGATGTTGCCATGGAGACCCTGTGAATGCTGCTGGGGGAGAGGGGCACCATGGGAAGTGGAGTCTACGCGCCCCGACATCTGAGAAGAGAAGGAGGATGGAGAAGGACAGATAGAGAAGAAAGAAGATGGGATACAGGACAGGAAAAAGATGGAAGAAGATGAGGGAGGGAGAATAAAGAAGGTAAAGAGAAAGATGGAGACAGCGAAGCAATAGAGGGAGAAACGAGGGGAAAAGGAAGGATAGAGGGACGGAATGCAAGAGGAAAGAATGATGAGAAAAAAGGATGGAAGTCAACAGGAGGAAAGGAAGAAAGAAAGGATGGAAAGTAAAAGGGACAAAAGGAGGATTAACCGTTTAAGTTAACGAAAATAACTGCATGGATCTGTACTGATGATGACGTTGATGAAGATGTGTTACTGTACCTGTGCAGCCAGTGGGTGAGGGGGGGGCTTGTCAGGGGTGAGGAGGGCGCTGGAAAGCTCGGACTGGTAGGAAAGAGGGGGAGGGCCAGGAGAGGAGAACTCCCCACCGATGCCAGGAGTCCCGGGACCGTTGAAGTCCGAGAAGGAGGCTGAAGGAGCAGGATAGGACGGAGCTGAAGGAGGAGACACGGATCAATACATCTGATCGGCTCAGTTTCCCAGCATCATCATCTTGCTTTTCTGCCACTCAGCTGAGCTGTGGCGCACCACAGGGCTCCGTCCTCGGACTCCTTACCTCTGCTGGCTCTAGTGGATTTTATCCGTTGACGCATTCGGCCTCACGGACGGACATTTTCTCAGCATATGAAAGCAACAGAGCCGCTGATTGGCTGAACCGGAGCTTGAGGTGGGACTTTGGATAATGTCCTGCCAGCAGAAATTATCCGGGCTACATGAATCAAGAGGGATGTTTGATTTTCACCTCAGTTCCACAGCTCCTTCGGTTCAGTAACGAAGCAAATCGCAACCTTCTCCATCTCACACACATTTATCAGATTCTTGTGACCATCCATAAGACCAAAACTCAACTTCCTGTAAAGCAGTGATTCCTAACCGTGAGGCTGACCCCTGCTGGGCCTCAAGCGCCACATAGGGCCGTGAGGGACCACGTTCTTTATCAGTTTAAGACACCAGAGATTGTTCTGTTATTCTGTAATACAGCTTCCCACCACTTGGTGGTGGTAATGTGTCAGTCAATTGTTGAATAAACTCCAAAAAGTAGAAGACTTTTAGCTAGCTGTTAGCCTGTAGCGAAGTGAAGAAGAAAAAAAATGAAGACTAATTGGTCCCAACCCTCTGAAAGGCTAAATTTTGTGCACGTACAATCTTAAGACTTTCAGTTTTACGTAATGAGGCAGAGCTGAGAGCGCGGATGTGGGGTGATAGCTACGCTAGCCAGAACTGAAGCCTTCAACAGCAACATTTACAAACCCAACGTCCCAACGGCGTGGAAAAGGTCTGTTGGGTCACCGCCTGGAAACTCTTCAATTATAAGACAAGTTCATTAAATTAATTAATAAACTGTTTAATTAAAACGATTTTCCAAAATGAACAAAATTTTATTTACAGTTTATTTGATCTAAGGACAACGGAGAAATTTTCCTGTTCTTAATGTTTTAAATGTCTTTATTTATCTGTTTAATTTTTCATTTACTTGGTTATATAAAGAATACTTTTTATAGCATGTTAGAGGTTTGGTCTGTTTAAAACCGGGTGCTTTAAAAAATTAAATCTCTCCAGAAAAGTGAAAAAAATGCACCTTTCTTTACTCTGAATATTTATTTTTATTGTTTTTCTCATCCCGCCTCTGTTGCCGCAGTAATATCTAATAATTATTCCTCCTGACCGGAGCTTTCAGACGTGTTCTTGTAGCAGCAGATTTGATTCATGAACTCAGCCTCTGGCAGGTTCACATACATGATAAATACACGATCTACTTTTTTTTGACAAGGTTTTAGATGACAAACTGGATTTGGTTGAATTGTTGATTACTAATTAAAAGCCATATTTTGAGCGAGATCAATCAAACTAATACGATCTTAATATCTGAATGGGCCCCGGAGCATTTCGTACGGGAATACTGGGTCAAAATGTTAAGAACCCCTGCTGTAAAACACTGGTTAAGAAAAGATCTGCACAAATAAAACTTTATTGTCCTCACAGATGAAACAAATGATACGAAGTCTGGCGTTTAGCTCCTTTCAGAGGTCTTAAGTAACGCTCGACACCTAAAACCTGCTGCTTAATGTGAAGGAAGGCTTCCCGTCAGGGCGAGGAACAGCGCCCCCTGCTGCCAGCTCGCGCTGATTAACGCATTAAATCCAAACGGAAACTCTAAACACAAAAAACAGCGAAGAAACAGAATAAAGTTCAAATCTCCCAAAGATTTCTGCAGAAACCAAGAGTCGCTTTAGTAAAGATTAGTTAAAACTGATTCATATTCCGATCACTTCACATCTGTTGGAAAATTTCCTTAATTACATAAAAACTTCCTGTTTGCTCGAAACACATTCTTCAAAAAACTGAAGAGAACAACAACAAAATGTCTGCTTCAATTTTCCCACTTATTCATTTAACTTGGTGTTAATGCCTCTATTCATTTTCATTTATTTATACAATCTTTCATTTATTAACGTCATTACTTCATTTTTATTTATTCTTAATTCCACCAATTGTGTTTATTCTGTTCCCTAAAAATGTGTTTCAATAAAAAAACTAAATAAAAAAATGACACTGAACAGAGCAAAAGCCAAGGAAAACCACAGGGGAATAAATAATAAATATTAAAGAACACATCTAATTTTCCATGTGTGACAGGAAATATTTGGGAATGTCTTAGTTTTAGTTCCTGGATCTGAAATGTGTTGGGATTCAGAGTGACATAGATCAGTGGTTACAGACGGTTTCGGTTGAAATTTAAAGCAGGTTTTGGAGCTGCAGATGTTTATTTCATGTGTTGCGTCGCGCTGTGGAGGCTGTGCAGCAGAAAGGTTCATATAGACGGAAACGGCTCTTTATGGAAGTTAAGACTTCAATCTAAAGGTAAAACAAGGACATTTAAATTCAGCAACTCTTTCAATGGATTCATTTTTAATGAAAATGTCTGCGGCTGGAATCGGATCCCCTGGATTTACCAACAGACCAGACCGATCGAGCCACTCATCTACACCTCGTATGGCACGAGTTCATATTTCAGCTGCTCGGGGTTACATGCATGTATACAACAGTGTCATCAGCGTACAGCTGTATGTCTACTCCATGACAGTGTTGTGAAGGATCATTAATATAAAGACTTAAGTGACCTAGCACAGATCCTTGGGGCACACCCGCTGTGCTTTCCATGTAACTGGATCTCCATCTACTTCAACTACAGATGATGCTGCATTCACTGCATCTTAGACAGTAGGAAGTTGGAACTCTTAACTTCATCATCTGTTTTAAAGTTGACTGGAGAAATAAATGAGCTGATGAGGACCAGATCTCTAATGTTTTCTATCCCGACCATGAAGTCTGAAGTCTGCCGGGGTTAACAGAGGGAAGTGAGGTCATGTGACCTACCGGCTCCGGGGAAGTCGGGCTGGCTGCTGTTATTGCTGCCCCCTGCAGACAGGGAGGGGTAGTTCATCGGTGAGGAGGAGGGGGCGGACGTGGAGGAGGGGTTGGGCCCGAGTGATGCAATCATCTCCATGACGCTGGGCAGAACCATGTGACTCGGGCTGAGGGTCCTGCAGCGCTTCAGAACTGGTCCGTCTGGGTCCTCCTTCACATGGAGGTCAGGTTTCACAGGAACCGGCTTCCAGCTGCACACCGGGTCGATGGTAATCTCCTCGTACTCAGAGCTGAGGATGAGGAGAGATGAAGCAGAACTGATGGTTTAACTGGTGTTAACAGAACATGGAACTTTTTCTTCTGGGCTTTTAGTTTGCATCAGAAAAACGGATTTTTACAAATGAGTTTCGGCATGTTTGGAGCAAAACAGGGAATTCTTCACCGGAAGCAGCAAGGAGAGATGAGGAAGAGGGAGGCAGGACCGCGGGGAATCAGTTTCAGGTTGGATCTGGTGTTTGCTGTTCCCCATAAATAAAGCTCTGCTGGATCTGACTGTTTTTAGTGATAACGCAAACAGTAAGAGAAGTAGATGAGAAAACTCCCGTCAGTCGCTTTGTGTCACGGCTAGCTATTAACAACCCGGTACCAGAACACACGGACCCACATCGGGAAGGAACCCGGCACGTTTCATCACTTGTAACGACGGTTTATCCACAACTCAGCAGAATATGAAATCCTTCTCTCTTTAGCTGTCATTCAATATTTCCCTGCGAGTGTGAAGCAACACTGGCAGTAACCTGCTGGTGCAGCGGTGCCATGGCAACCTCCACCCCAGCACCCGCCCATCAACGGTGCTGCCGTGGAGACGATGAGCAGCGCTTCTCCTGGACAACCGTCGCCGAGAACCGAACTAATCGCTCTGTGAGGTTTCAAGTCTTCGTTTGATCTGATTTACACGGAAGGACGAGAGGCCGGAAAACCTGTGACGGTTCTACGGAATCCCGGCGTTGAGCTCAGGCGAGCGTGTGCAGCAGCACGTGGTCTAAAGGCAGCCCTCAACATTTCTGCCCAGCCGGCCGGGTGAGGAAGAGCAACCCGACATGAACAAATATCTTCTGATAAAAAGCTTCGTTTCGGATCAGACCGGTTCTGTCAGATGTTTCATCCCATCTGGTTAGTTTAGAATTCCTAACAGGAAAACAGAAATAGCCATTTTCATGAGAACAGTTCTTCTTCATGAGGCTAATTCATGTTATTATCTAAAAGATCATGATGGTGGCAGCACAATCAGTTGAGAGGCTGAAATCAGAAAGAGCAGCTTGGTTTTAACACATGAAACATCTGGAGAGAAGTTCGGACTGGATCTCGTCGTTCTCAGGTCACACGTCGGCGCTCATCTTACGCCACTTTTAAGCTTCTTTACAGACGTCGGGATTCAGATTTTCCAGATTCTCTGCAGGATGTTTCCAGGTTCAGGCTCAACTTCCTGGACTCAGACAGACAAACGGCAGACTGGGATTAAAGCAGACTTACTTATGGACGTAGATGAGGATTCCCAGCATGTACTGGTCCACTTCCAGTCCCTCCAGCAGAGCCGTTTTACTGTAAACACAAAGAGGTCTTCAATCAGAAACGTGTATGACAGCCCGGAGACGTCCCTCTGTTTACATCCACAAACAAACAACGTTCCACATCAACACAAAGACGTATCTTCAGCCAGCTGGACCTGGACGCGTCCACCCGTGTCTACAGGTCAGAGGTCAATACTGGGACGCGATCAAGTCTGAGAGAAGCACGAACGTTTGTCCAGTTGGGACGTGTTCAGGTAAACGGTCTTCATCTAGACCGATATCCGCTTGTGGATTAAAACACACATTTAGAAGAACCCAAAACTCCTCAGTTCCTGTGCACGTTTGTCACAGTTATGAGACTAATTTACCTCACATGGACTGGAACTGGTCTACCTGGACTCTGACCATTAACCCTTAAAACTCCAAGACACTTTCTCTTGTTATTCCTGTTTCCTCCTCTAATGTGAAAAGCCTTTTAATCCCAGTATAAACCAGTCTGTAGCAGATTTTAATCCCAGTATAAACCAGTCTGTAGCAGCTTTTAATCCCAGTATAAACCAGTCTGTAGCAGCTTTTAATC
>JBAMHW010000012.1:33111697-33127159 GCA_037177495.1 Rhadinocentrus ornatus | reverse complement strand
AGCTTTAATCCCAGTATAAACCAGTCTGTAGCAGCTTTAATCCCAGCATAAACCAGTCTGTAGCAGCTTTAATCCCAGTATAAACCAGTCTGTAGCAGCTTTAATCCCAGTATAAACCAGTGTGCAGTAGATTTAAAGGGTTAAACTGGTCTGACAGATCAGAACTCAGAGTCTCTCTGGACTAAAGTGTCTATTAAAGAACTAAAAGTGACGTTCTGCCCGTTTCTGGTGAAACAAACTCAAGCTGTTAATTTCCTGTTTAATGTCCTTCATCAGCTCCCGTCTCTTCTGGTCTCCCGTAAGTCCGAAAGAAAAGGTTTCTACGTACTTGCACACAGGACACCTCCACGTTCCTCTCTCACAGTTCAGCTGCAGGTACGACTCCAGATCGAAACACTGCAGACACAAACAGAAGGCATGTGTGAAGAGCCAATCAGGTTTCCGTCTTATAGGTGAACCTTCGAGGTTAAACACTATTCTCTGGGATCCGTTCTCCACTCACCACCAGAACCACGACTTCATCTGCTCTGATGAAAACCCAAAACACGGATGTACGAACATTTTTATTTGTTAAATAAAGTTCCGACCTGACTGTAACCTGGTAAACTGAAATGATCTTTCCCACTTTATTCCCTCCTCTGTCCTCAAATAACCCTGGAACAGCAACGTAAGCACAGCCGTGACATCAGCGCGTGTGGAGGGCTGTGACTGGCTGCTGCTCTCACCTGTATGTGTCTGCAGTCGTGGCCTCTGGCCGGCAGCTGGATGCGGCGGAAAGTGATGGGACATTTCAAAGACACTCTGATGGCGGTCTGCTCCACGCCGTCCTCTCCGTTTAACCCGGGGGTCCCGGAGATGGACCCACTGCTGAAGTTCCTCTTTACTGAGAGAAGAGACAAATCCAGGTGGTCAGTCTGGTCAGAAACCTTCCTCTGAGAGACTCGACCCAAACGCAGGAGCAGCTTACTCTTGGTGACACAGTGTTCCGCCGGCAGCAGCCTCTTCTTCATCAGACCCTGCAGCACCGACCGGACGGAGGGACGGTGGACCAGCTGGAGGACGAACAGGTGAGACTGCAACACACAGATGAAGGTTGGATGAAGAGGAGCAGCTTCATCGGTTTTATTTATGGGCTTTTCCCACCAAACTGGTTCCAGATGAGGATCAGATTCTGACCCAGACCTGGACCCACTCTGTCATGTTAAAAGTGACATGTGAATGTGGTTCCATGAGGTTTCTGGTTGCGGCGTGTTCTTACGCAGCAGCAGGCGGTGACGGTGATCTGGATGGTGTTCCTGCCCGGCTGACAGACCTGCTTTAGGTACAAGGGTTTGTGGGAAGTTTTGTTGTCGCCTCGCTCGATGGTGAGTGGAGTCGCGTTCACGCTGACCTGAAACGTCAACACAACAATAAGCCTCCAGAGTTTATAAAAACCAAGTTAGCAGATCATCATCAAACTACAGCCCAGTCCCAGACTCTCCAGGTCTCAGCTAGCAGATTAAAGTTCATGACAGTCCAGTTGGAAAAGACTGAACCAGTACCGCTTATTGGGAGGTTGCAGGAAAAAAAAATAGAACATGGCAGCACGGCCTAGCTTGGTAAACAAACCACCAGACTGCTGGAACAAGGTCCTCTGGACAGCCCAGACCAAGGTGGACATTATTGGTCCTTAAACACCTCATAGCAGCTGTCAGCACGGTGGCGGAGGGATGATGGTCTGGGCTTGTTCGAGAATTAGATGAGAGTCCATTTGTCTTCTTCCCACAGTCTTAGCTTTAGCCGCTAATGTCAGAGCCCAAGGTCTTAGCTTTAGCCGCTAATGTCAGAGCCCAAGTTCTTAGCTCAAGCCGCTAATGTCAGAGCCAAAGGTCTTAGCTTTAGCCGCTAATGTCAGAGCCAAAGGTCTTAGCTCAAGCCGCTAATGTCAGAGCCAAAGGTCTTAGCTTTAGCCGCTAATGTCAGAGCCAAAGGTCTTAGCTTAAGCCGCTAATGTCAGAGCCAAAGGTCTTAGCTTTAGCCGCTAATGACAGAGCCCAAGGTCTTAGCTTTAGCCGCCAATGTCAGAGCCAAAGGTCTTAGCTTTAGCCGCTAATGACAGAGCCCAAGGTCTTAGCTTTAGCCGCCAATGTCAGAGCCCACGGTCTTAGCTTTAGCCGCCAATGTCAGAGCCCAAGGTCTTAGCTTTAGCCGCCAATGTCAGAGCCCACGGTCTGAGCTTTAGCCGCCAATGTCAGAGCCCACGGTCTGAGCTTTAGCCACTAATGTCTGAGCCCACGGTCTTAGCTTTAGCCGCTAATGTCTGAGCCCACGGTCTTAGCTTTAGCTGTAAATGTGACCCCTCCTTTACACAGAGTGCATGCGCGCCACGGCCTCTGCTGCTATTCGCGGCCATTTTAGTCAATGGTTTGGTTTCCACTGGGTGCGTAGCAGTACGTATCATAAGAGTATTGTCGTGGCTCTCCGCTAAATTTACACGCCTAGTCTATTTCTGATGCTCCATGCACCCAGAATGCATCAATTTCGCAGTTCAGGGGGGGCAGACAGGAAATCAGACATGGGAGCAGTTCAAAAGCTTCCTGTATTTTTCAAAATAAAAGCCCCATGTGCAGATTTGCGCTGCTGAACCATGAAAACATAACATCATTAACGCACCCAGCGTAAAGGCGGGGTGAGAGTCCATAGTCTTAGCTTTAGCCGCTAGCAAAGACAAAGTTATTGCGAGTTAAAAATCTGAATCTGGAATAATCTCTGTGAGACGCCGATTTTGGATGGAGGCGACGCAGTTTTTTGCACATACACATGTAAATAGATTAAATAAATCAGATATACGGATCTACAAGCATGAAGACATCGAGGTGTTGGGTCCAAGCGTGTTAATCCAAATTCTCGTAATCTGATAATGGCGGTTATCTGATAAAGGATACCAGATGCAGCGGTTTACATCATCCAGAAATCAGGTAATGTTCAGATTTCGGGTGTCCATGGAAATGGTCTCATTGATCCCAAACACAGCAGCAGATCTACAACAGAATGGCTGAGAAAGACAAGAAAAACCAGGACAAGGACCAGACCTGGACGGAGGCGGGCCAGTTGGTGTTCATCTGCCGGTCCTCGTGGTGGTAACACTTGAACTGGAGCTCCAGGTCGGGTCTGGAAGTCAAACCAAACAAGTTGTTTACAAACTGGGACTAGTTATCATTGGCTTCTCTAAATGAAGACCGCCCCGCTTGGTCGGGTTGGCGCGCCGTCACCTCAGGATGAGCGTCTGATAGACGGACTCTTTCAGCTGGAAGACGTGGTTGCTGACGGCCAGGTTGTGCTCCAGTCTGAAGGGCTCCAGGACCACGCCATCTCTCACCGTGAACGTCAACCGCAGGTCGTCGCTGGGGTTACCTGACAGGAAGTCATTGCAGTCAGACACCTGGGATCACGTACTACGTTGGTCAGGATGTTCAGTGTTACTGATCAGACGGATCATTCATTAGAAGCTGAACTGGTGACACCTCAGATTTCATTAAAAAAAAGTTTATTTCTGAAGCTTCTAAACACCAAATCTGCTCCAGCACCCCCCTGAAGAGGTCACCTGTCTGTACCTGTAGGCGGGGGAGGGGCCAGACTGGCCATGTTGGGTTTGATGTCGGGCAGAAAGGACGAGGGCATCGGCTTGACGTCACTGTTGCCAGGTGACATGTAGGGCGGGGCCATGGAGCTGCTGGGGGTGATGGGGGGTGTCGGGTTCCCAGGAACAGGGGAGGATGGGTAACCAGGCAACCCTCGTCCAGGCTGACGGGGACAGACACTCGTGTCAAATTTCTGCCTCGATGCTGATCCCAAAATAAATTCAAGAAGGAAACGTCCCCACAGACGTGGACTAATCTCCAGAAAAGTCCTCACAGGAGGCAGAAATATCAGATCACACAACTTGTTTCACCTAAATTTACTCACAATCATATAAAAACTAAATTATTTTATGACTGGAAATAAATAAAATATAACTGAATATATTAATAACAATAAAAAAAATAAATAAATATTTGTAAAAAGTCCAGTTTTGGTTTGTAGCTAATGTTTGCCTTTCACACGACACAGGCAGGTGGTCTTACCCCCGACGGTTGGTTGAAGGAGTTGTAGGCCCCCGCACCGGCGCCGCCCGAGGTCAGAGAGTTTAAACTTCCACCCTGACCGTTAAACTGGTCCTGCGGAGAAAACCAGTTATTTAACATTTACTGAACAAGCAGGAACCCCATTGGATGAAATATGAAAGTCAACCGATCACCTTGTAGTACTGCGAGTTGGGGGGTCCAGAGGGGGGGTACTGTTGGAGGGGCATTTTATGGCTCTGATATGAAGGGGAGGAGCCAGAGTGCTGGGGGGCGGGGCCTGGACCACCAGGACCTGATGGAGGAACACAAACATTTCTGTGTGATGAGCTTCATTTTCCTTCTGCAGTCTGACCAACGAACAGCAGAGGGCGACTCCTCCCACAGCAGACTTCTTACCCGGGTGGTACTGCATGTTGGGGCCTGAGTAGGGGCCGGGCCCGGTGTGACCGCCCCCACCTGAACCCGGCATGGAGCCGACGGCGCCACCAGGCCCGGACATGACGTTCACGCCGGCGCCGACGGCAACGCCGTACTGCTGAGACATTCCCGGGAACGCCTGAGGACGACGGATAGAGAAGTTGGACATCTGCAGCTGTGACATCATCTGTCAGCGTGACTGTGGAGACTCACCTCAGAGTTGTAGGACCGTTTGAGTCCCTGCTGGGGCCTGAGGTGCGCTTGCTGCGGTCCTGGACCGTAGTTTGGGTGCTGAGGGACCCTCTGTGGGACCCCTCCAGGCCCGTACATGGGGCCCATTGATGGTGGACCTCTTGTGGGGCCGGGACCGGGGCCCATACCTCCAGGAGCCATGCCAGGAGGGCCGCGGGGCCCGGAGTGGGCCATGAACTGGTTATTGTAGGCTTGCCCTCCCATCTGATACACAACAAACATCCTGATCAACCGAAGGTAAGGACGACCCAGGATCAGATGACCTGGCTGGCTAGCATGTGGACGCCTCGACTTCTAATTATGCAACAAAGATGAAAGCCGCCACCCCATCATTGAGGGAGGTGTCTCCTCTGCTCTGCTCACCTGTCCGTAGTTCATCTCCTGGTTCTGCTTCTCCTGAATGGCGGCTACAGTTGCCGTGGCAGTGGCGGTTGCCGTGGCGGCAGCAGCAGCGACAGCAGCGGCCGCAGCAGCCTGAGTGAAGTCAGCGGAGCCTCGGGAGCCTGCAGGGTTGGACGGGTAACTGGACACAGACCAAGTTTGACATGTTACCTGTGTTATCATGACAACTTCAACTCTGTCCTCACGCAGTCCTGTATCAAATTTATGATGACAATAAAGATTAATAAACAGTAAAACCTGTTGGGAAGTGTTTCCAAACCAACCCGCTCAACTTTTTCCTACAGCTTCCTGGTCTACACGACTCTATTCTGCTCCCTGCAGGGTGGAAGTCATGATAGACTCAGTCATGTGACCAGAAAAGGTTTAAAAAGATTCACTCGTCTTTTCCTTCTGTGCGTCACACTTAGAAGCGAGTACCTGCCAGGATTCATCCAATCATTTCCATCCTGGTCTGACGGGTCTCTGTACTCTGGTTGGTAAAGTTTTTAGTGAACAAGTGTTCAATTCCAGGTGAAAGTCGGATTGTGTCTGCATCAGCAGCTCCTGCTCTCAGCTGCCATTTTCCTTAAACCAGTTTGACTCCATTTCTGACATCGCAGCATCTTTTTTATCACCTCACTGAGCTGCAGGTTTCACCATCACACAGTGAAAGTTCCTCTTCACCATGTCTGACACGTTAACAGAGCTGCACATGAAGACTGCCGGAGTTTGGGATAGATGGAATCAGCTTGTATTTTCCATTTCTGAACCCAAACCTGTCCAGGTGTAAATATGTAAATGAGCTGCTGATTGACAGGAAACATGGTCCAAACCAGAGAGATGACAGAGGAAACTCTGGGATGCTCTCAGACAGCTGGCTCTGACATTTGGAGCAAGAACAAAGAAAAGAAAATGGGAAGGTTGGAAAAGGGAAACATCCAGGTGGACCGGGGAAGACGTCCCAAGTCAGAGCAACATGACTGAAAACAGAAAATGTCCTAGAAAAGCAGCCGGAGAGATGCTGGGAGGAAACGGATGAAGAAGGAATTTCCTTCCAGCCTCTGTCCTCAGACCAAAGTTGGTTCAGACTTTTCTTCGGTGACAGGAACAGAAGAGAGTCCAGATTTCTGGAGGAAACATGAGCTGATCTGATTAATTTACTGGTCACGTCCTCTAAGAATTCAGGCTGAAACAGAGAGGAGGAGAACCTCAGAAAGGACTTGGATTATCTTTTATTATGTGGTTCATGGATCCACCTTTTCCCTCCTACTTCTCCTGAAAAAAGCAGAATATTACAACAATTCTTTTGTGTCGGATGTGTGATCAATAAACTGCTCAATGAAGAAAGAAAACAGTTAAATAAAGTTTAATCTTGAACTTCCTGAAAAGATAGATCTATCTTTATGAAACGATCAGCCTAGAGATACACAATCACACCCACCTGCTCGTGTAACCCCCCGGTCCTCCAGCGTAGCCCCCACTCGTCCGGCCGTACATGCCCTGGTTCATGTAGCCTTTGCTGGGCTCTCCGTAGCCCGGTTGGCCCATGTAACCAGGCCCACCGCCCATGCCTGGTCCACCGGGACCCTGCATCATATGCCCCCCGCCTGAGTTGGCTCCGGGCCCCATCACCCCTCCACCCAGACCCTGACAGACACAAACCATTATTTTACCAGAGATCCAGACTCAGACAGGATAAAACCTCCAGAAATCGCAGGCTTGGTGATGTCATACCTGGCTGGCCGAGGGATTGGTCACTCCCCACACAGTGGTGACCACAGAGAGAGACCCTGCCGGCTGATTGGTCGGCTGCTGCCAGCTGGAAGGGTTGTATGGGTACGAGCCATCACTGCAGACAGAGAGAGGGTGTTGGGAATCAGTTTACAAGAGACACGGCTACCTCCGCCCCCGCTCTTCAGCTGGACTGGTTAAAGGCTCCGCCCCTGTTCCTCAGCTGGACCTGTTCAAAGCTCCGCCCCTCAGGTGGACGGGTTAAAGGCTCCGACCCCTTTCCTGAGCTGGACTATTGCAGGTTTCTCTAGTTCAGTCCTTCATTCTGACTTCTAACCCTTTAGGCGTTTTTGAGGCAGACTGTAAATGAGAAAAGATGATGATGAAGCAGAGTTTATGAAGGCAGCAGATCAGTGGGAACCATGTCACAGCTCAGGCTGTTGTGTGATGCATGTCTCATAGATGACCAGCTACCATCAAATAAACCTGAAACTGTCTGAATCTTCAATCTCTGGTTTCTGTTCAGCTTAAAAATCAGGATTCGGTTCCAGTTTCCAGGTTAAAACCCGGAACCAGAACTGCTCCTCAGAACACTGTAGTCAAACACACATCCAAATGTGTGTGTGTGTGTGTGTGTACCTGTGAGGGTTGCTGGCCAGTCCGGCCTTCATCTGGTTCAGAGGGTTCATGGTGGACGGACCCGGGCCCGATCCCAGACAAACTGCTGACAGACAGACGGGCCATGTGTCAATCATCAACAAATAGCTAAAACTACATTTCCCATCAGCCCCCACTGCCCTCCGTCAATGTCTAGCAAGAAAAGTACTGTCTACAGGAATCCACATTACCCACAATACTTTGCAGGACAATCTACCAATCTACAGAAGTTCACCAGTATCACAGTTAGGTCAAATATCCATCACAGAGCTGCACACTACCGTTCCTGGTGGTAGAGGAGACCGACTTCGGGAAGAACCTGACATTCCCAAACATCCGTCAGCTGTTTGCCTCATCAACGAGACTTTCAACCATTCTAGTTTCTCCATCAGACCAGTTTCAGTCCAACTACCCTGCAAATGCATCTTTGATTTAATAGTTTTGTTGAGGATGAAAACAGATTGTGATTTAGTTCTCACATCATGGGCGACATATCAGATACACTCCGAGTACCCTGAAAGGTTTTACCTGGGATTTACACAACGCGTATATCGTGAACATCGAGAACTGGCGCAGCGACAAGGCTTCTCAAGGCCAGTTCCCACCGGGTGCGTGTGTGCTGCGTTACGGCGGCGCCGCACCCTCCACAGTTATTCGCAGCCATTTTTAGTCAATGGTTCGATTCCCACCGAGCGGTGCATGTCAGGAGTCTATTATTGACGGAACACGCGTCCAGAACGCGTCAAGCTCAGCAGTTTAGATTGAACCAGACAGGAAATCAGACACGGGAGCAGTGTAAAAGCTTTGGTAATTTCAAAATAAAAGCCCCAGTGCAGTTTTGTGCTGCTGAACCATGAAAACATTACATCATTAACCGGTCAGGGTGTCGACGGCGAGGAGACGTGAACTGCCGCGGAGGTCGGAACGAAACTGCGGCATAGCCGGAACGCGGTGCACATGCACCTGGTGGAAACTGGGTGTCTCCAACAGGCCGCCCACTCCCCGCCCATTCAGTAAACTCTCCCGCAGACATGCGTTGTTGTTTCAGAGCAGACGGGCAAGGCCGTTTGCAGCCAGCTAGCTTAGTAGCGGTGAGAGATGGACGCCAGACGTCCGTTTTAAGCTGCGACTCTTCTCAGAAATGACGGTGACGAGGACACGAGCAGCTCACCTTGTGCAGGCGGCAGGTAGAGATGTGGCGTGATGCAATCACATGTCAACATGAGAATTAATAAACCAGGCTGTTTAGTTTTTATAGTTAAAGGACTAAAATCTAAACTTAAATTTAATTTATGCTGATGATGCTGTATTCTTGTTTAAAGCTTGAAGATGTATATCGTGTATCGGGGAAAGCCCGGGGTATCAGGATCCGTTCAGCTCTCCGACAATCTGATGACGCCTGAAAGACGTGGGCCTGCAGGCCAGAAAGTCTGGACTCCGACTCTTCCTCTGATCAGTCCGATGAGCCGGGTCAACCACCTACTAACACATTAACTCACCCATTTTTACTCGTGTTTAAACTTTGACAGCGAGCCATCGCTCGGCTAAAACAGGCGCCGACGTGAAAATGTTAAAAACTACTTCATGTTTAAAGTCCTTGTTTTTGTACTTTTCAGGCAGAAAAACGTCAGTTTCTACATGTTCAACCCTTCAAAACACAAGAAATAGACTGAAATTCCAACTTGTTTAATCTAGTCGTTCTTTGGTTCTTTAACAGTGATAAAGTTTTTTAAGGCTTATTGTCTAATCATTCTCCACACAGAGAAGGTGATTTACAGGTGCTACAAAGCTGCTGGTTCTCCTGCAGGAGGTGCATCATGTGGGATGGATTTCCTCCACCCTCCCACCATGATGGTTTAATCAGTTAGGAGGGAAAAACTCTTCCGCTGCCGGACTTTCCCATGAAAACACGGAAGTGAAGCAACACAAGCGCTAACAGGCTAATGCAGTTCAGACATGACCCCTTTCGGAGGTGATATTTATGGATCTGTACGATTAGTTAATCGTGGCGTTTAATACTGGGTTAACCCCTCCTTTATGCGTGTGCGCCACGTTCCGCGGCCTCAGCAGCCATTTTAGTCGATGGTTTGGTTTCCGGCGGCCGCCGCAGCGCCAATCTGGAGCGTCCCAGAAGCGCAGTGTCGCGGCTCTCTGCTAAATTTACGCGTTTATTTCTGGCGCTTCACGAAAGAATGTGACCTTCCGCAGTTCAGACCGGAAATCAGGCACAAGAGCCGCGTAATGGAGACGTTTACTCCCGTGGGATGGCGTAGAATTATTGTAGTGGAGAGGGTATCCACCAGGGTGCGGGTGGTATACCATCGGTTTTCCTGTTGTCTCGCCCGACACACGCATCATCGACAGCAGCTGAGCAGACCTGTCACAGACCAGATCAAGCACGAAACCTGGTTGTGTGTCCAAGGTTGAACACACCAACACACCCATATGTCAGCGGACCCAGAAATGTCCATCTGTTGACTTCCTCCAGCTTTCTGCCTCCACGTTCCTCCTCATTCCACAATCCGGACTGGACACTTCATGTCCCATCTGCGGGTCAACAGTCCCGGTTTTTTCTGCAAACTTGCAGTAAAACTTTCAACTAAAAATGGGTCAAACCTCTGCTGCAGAGTGTGGTGACGCAGGATAATCCAGCTTCCTGGAAGTTTGTGAGATCTGACCGCAGAATGAGAGAAACATCGGGATGTTTCAAAGGTGAACTCCAAACATTTAGACTGATGCAAACAGCTGGAGTCACGAGTCGTCAAAACCAAGCGATCCAGCGCCTACAAACCTATCTAAACCAATCTAAAGTTGGGCCCAGCGTAAAAAAATAAAAAGAACTCCTGTTTTAGAGCAACATCTGCTCCCATCCGGACGCCGCCGGGTTTCCCACGACTCCACCCATCCCTCTTGGCACAGAGAAGACGGTGACCCCGTGGAGTTTACCAAAGGTTAGCATGACGCACTGCGCTCAGACACACCTGCTCAGAAGCTGCTAGTTAGAAAAGCTAACGTTAGCCTGATGAATAACCGCTACTGAACGTCCTGCACCGGAGTCGGCATCGAACGCTCGTCACGCAGCAGACAATGAGAGTTAGATGAGAGAGGCTACGCTAGGCTACATGCCCACAGTCAAAGACTAGAACACATTTTGTTATTTCATTAGCATTAACACATGATAGTTTCTCTGCTCCAACACCAGCGACTGGGAATGAGGTCTCTCACTGGTCAGAGGTCCTCGTAGAGGCCTGGGTAGAGGTCCTGGTAGCGGTCCTTGGGGAGGTCCGGGTAGCGGCCCTGGTAGAGGCTCGGGTAGCGGTCCTGGTAGCGATCCGGGTAGCGGTCCTGGTAGAGGCCCTGGTAAAGGTCCGGGTAGAGGTCCTGGTAGCGATCCGGGTAGAGGTCCTTGGGGAGGGCCGGGTAAAGGTCCGGGTAGAGGCTCGGGTAGCGGTCCTGGTAGAGGCTCAGGTAGCGGTCCTGGTAGCGATCCGGGTAAAGGTCCTGGTAGCGGTCCTGGTAGAGGCCCGGGTAGTGGTCCTGGTAGCGGTCCTGGTAGAGGCCCGGCAGCCTTGCATCCGTTTCTCAGAGAAATCTTTTACTTTCTGATGTTGACATCAAAAGATGGAAACCAATGAAACTAAGCACCTAAAAGGATGATCCTGATTATTTCTCAGACAACAACCGTAGGAAGTAAACTCTGAGGTGATAACATGAGGACCTGATGTGGGTTTACTCCCGGACCAACAGCTGAAACCACCGCGTTGGCGGGGAGTGGGGATCAGCTGTTAAAGGTGAACCGGCTGGTCGTGGACGGACTTTGGACTCTCATTGTGCTGCTAAAACCCGTTTCCTCCATCATTAGTAGTCTGCTCTGTGGGTCTTTCATTCATTCCTCAACTTCCAGGAGCAATCAGGGTAGACGTGTCCATGTCACCTCTACATCTGCAGTACCCCAAGCAACCAGCCATGTCACCAAACAAGGTTCAACCACCAAACCAACCATAAACCAGCTCCAGCAGCTACCCAGACCACCACCCCGGTCATGTGACTCACCTGAACTGCTCAGTTTCAACATCCAGAGATGAAAGAGTGGAGGAGCTGAGGGTGATGAGGACAGGTCCAACGAGCTGGGTCAACTTCACATGTAATCAGGTTGAGAAACAGCTGGGAAGACTACACTCGGGCAAGGCAGCAGGACCGGACAGGGTGAGTTCCTGTGTCCCCCAGCTCTATGGAGTCTTACACTACATCTTCATGATGAGTCTGAGTCTACAGAGGGTCCTAGTGCTGTGGAAGACGTCATGGACCAGCCCGCGAGTTCTGTGAGGGTCGTGTTTTACTTTTCCGTGATGCATTTAGCACCATCAGGTCGACCCTTCTGGGTGAGAAGCTGACAGCGATGCAGGTGGAGGGTTCTCTGGTGTCCTGGATTGTGGACTACCTGACCGGAAGACCACAGTATGTGCGCCTGCAGCACTGTGTGTCGGACCTGGTGGACAACAACATTGGAGCACCACAAGGGACTGTCCTCTCCCCTTTCTTTTCCCCATCTACACATCTGAGACCTGCTGGGGACTCTGCCGTAGTTGGACGTATCAGAGGAGGAGATGAGGTGGAATGTCCAGCTGCTGTGGACTCCTTTGTCCAAAGGTGAGCATCTGCAGCTTAATGTGACAAAGACCAAAGAACTGATTGTAGATTTTAGGAGATCCAGAACACCAGCGACACCCGTTTCAATACAGGGCGTCGATGTGGACGTGGGGAAGGATTCCAGATACCTTGGAGTGCATGTTGACAATAAACTGGACTGGGTGAAGAACTCTGCTGCACTTCACAAGAAGGACCACCAACCACAGCTCAGGATGTTTTATAGCACTGTTGCATGCTGGGACAGCAGGCTGAGGGTTGCAGACACACTGAACAAAGCCAGTAAGGTGGTGGGGACGGAGCTGAATGTTGCTGAACAAGACCTCCACCCGCTTCACGACCTGCTGATCTGCCACAGGAGGAGGTTCAGGGAGAGACTGAAACCACCTCAATGCTCCACTGACCCACAGGAATCAGACTGAACAAGTCCTCCATGTAGCAGCAGCATCCACTGGTCCACGTTTACACTTTGTACTACTTTTACATGTTACTGGTTATCATGATAACACCGTACATAGTTCTCACTGGCAGCACTCATCCTGGACCTGTTCAGATGATTGTAACTGATTTCTTATCTCTATATTATTCTTCTTTACTTGGTGTGGAGCGACTGTGTGCACACAATTTCCTCAGGATTCATAAAGTATTCCGATTCTGAAACTCTGAGAAAGGTCTGGACCAACAGAAGGACAGGATCAGCTGATCCTGCTGGTGTCACATGAGGAAGCGAACCAGCAGACGACCGTCTGGACTCAAACCTGTGTCGGACATTTCCCAGTTTCACATTTATCTGACTGAAATCCTCCTCAGCCGCGTCACGGATCTGGAATCCAGCAGCTTGCACACAATGAAGGTTTCCGGGAGAAAATTAGGAAGTTGTTGACAGATGTGTCTTCACAGCTGGAGGAGTCCGGACATGACGTGGAAACCTCAGAGTCTGATGACTGATTCCACCGCAGAACAAGTCATCCACGTACAGTAAACTCTGGAGATTTACCAGAGAAAACCTACATGCTGATCAGTGGGCTGTGCAGGCAACACCTGCAGGCTGGAGTTGCATTCACTAAGAAGCACTAGATCTACCAGAACCAGTCTGCAGCTTCAGCCCTGAGTCCTCCAGGCTGTCTGCAACAGTTTCTAATACAACCCTACGGTTGCCGCCAGTTTCAGCACCCTGGTGTCAGATGCTGTGGTTGGTAAACAGAAACCAGTTGGAGGAAACCTGCGTGAACACCCAGATGCTGATGTCCAGTGATGGTCTGAATCCCAGGATAAAAACAGAGGCAGCTCTGAACCACCGGAAGCCACAGCAGGGGCATGGCAGAAACCTCCAAAGA
Source organism: Rhadinocentrus ornatus (assembly GCA_037177495.1). Taxonomy (NCBI): domain Eukaryota; kingdom Metazoa; phylum Chordata; class Actinopteri; order Atheriniformes; family Melanotaeniidae; genus Rhadinocentrus; species Rhadinocentrus ornatus. The sequence continues at coordinate 33,113,634 of JBAMHW010000012.1, read as the reverse complement.
GTTTTAGAAAGTCCCTCAAGGATCCTAGAGAACTGTTCCTAGAGCTTCATTAAGAGGGTTCAGACTGGGGCGAATAAAGCTTGCTGAGCAACCAGCCCCTCCAAGACGTTGATGGTCCAGTTTCTATCACAGTAAATGAGGCTCTTAAACCTGCTCTTTCATGTGGCTCCGAATCCTGGTGTGGATTAAAGGCGGCAAATAAAATCCAGACCTTTAGTGTGGAAGCAATAGGAAGGTTTGCTGGAAGTTCTGGATGGAGAGGACAGGTGTAGGTGGCCCAGGACAGTGACACAGGACAGGTGTAGGTGGCCCAGGACAGGTGTAGGTGGCCCAGGACGGTGACACAGGACAGGTGTAGGAGGCCCAGGACGGTGACACCGGACAGGTGTAGGAGGCCCAGGACGGTGACACCGGACAGGTGTAGGAGGCCCAGGAAAGGTGTAGGAGGCCCAGGACGGTGACACAGGACAGGTGTAGGTGAATCAAGTCCTCTGTTCAACCATGTATCAGATATGTGATGACATGTGAAGGAATATGAGCCTAAATCTCATATTGTATTTATTTCATCTTCCTGATAGTTAATAACTTTATTTAAACTTCAGCCAACAGGTTTGGCATCAAGCAAGGACCCAACTTTATGAGTTTGTGTCAATATCAAGTAAAAACTGATGAGGAGTAAGAAAACACTCAGTTTCCCCAGTTCAGTGCCGGGCTGTATGCAACACGTCTGTTACAGGTCTCCATCATGGACTTGCCGTGTACTACATGGTGGATTTGAATTGATTTTTAGTCGCGTGCACTGTACTCACTACCTGTTAACACTTGGTGGCATAATCACTACAACATATTCTGACCCGGGCTGTCTCGCTCCAGCTACTCCACTCCTGTCTCTGTTTGGCCGGAGAACACGACAGCCACCGGAGACATTTTGAGATTCCTTGTGGTGTAACCAGAAAAGCGAAAGCTAGCATGCTAACAAGCGGCGGCTGTAGCCTCGCTGCTTAGCATTAGCATGCTATCAAGCAACATTCCACTGCGATTAAAAAAGAAAAACGAGTGTTGTCTCGTCACGTTGTCCGCAATGAGACACTTTCATCCTCTGCGTGTGTGCTAAATCTGAAGCGTCTGTTGACGAGAATTTCTACATTTTTCAAGCTGTTGCAGAGCTAACCTGTAAGCCTAGCTAACAGTGACAATGGAATGCTATGATGTTAGCAAGCAGCTAGCTTCTTCCTCAAACACAAAACGTTCATCTAATGTTCCCCTCAGTCTCTCCTCACCAAGCAGCCCGCGGCGTGTTCCACTACCATTAGCGTAAACACATCTCATTCACACACGCGGCAGACATGTCACTCTCCCACAGCCCACCTACCTCCTCTACTTCCCCGGTGTCCGAGCCCTGCTCTGGGGCTCCGCAGTCTGAGCTTGTCGGGGCCTCCGCGGCATCAAAAACCGAGTACACGCGGAGCCAAAACTGCCACACAACTCCCGCTCAGAGATGCCCAAAAAAGCCAAAAACAGCCCGATAAAAATCCCGCACGGAGGCCGAAATTCGCCTCCTGTCACGCAAGGTTATCCGCAGCCGGTATTAGCGTCTGATTAACCGGCCTCAAGAGGCGACACCGTCCGCTGCAGCTCCGGGAGGGTTCACACTGATCTACACAGGACAAAACCGGAACAAAGAGGGTTAACAGGGAGAGGAGCTCGCCGTGTTTCCTCTGCATCATAAGAGCGCGAGGGAGGAGGGAGGGAGGGAGGGAGGGGGAGAGAGAGGTGGAGGGAGGTAGGGGGGGAGGAGGGAGGAAAGAGTGAGAGGAGAGAGGGAGGGGGAGGAGGGGAGAGGAGCTCACCGTGTTTCCTCTGCATCATAAGAGCGCGAGGGAGGGGGGAGGAGAGGGATGGGGAGAGAGAGTGCCAGGGAGGGGGGAGGAGGGAGG
>JBAMHW010000012.1:33014222-33025195 GCA_037177495.1 Rhadinocentrus ornatus | reverse complement strand
CCAGGTAGCGCTACCCTACTTGCCACGCCTCTCCCCTCTTGATCCACAACCACCTTGACGCAACTTCTGCTGCGTCAGTGGCCAACTTAACAATATGTTCTCTTCTGAGAGGGCTACAAGGGTGTTGTGATCAGCATACTGCAGCTCCATGATGGACACAGTGGTGGTTTGACCTTTAGCCCTGAAACTGCTAATATCAAAGAGATGACCATTGGTTCTGTACATAATTATGACTCCCTGCGGCAAGTCCATGCTTGTGAGATGCAACACAGATGGAGAATAGTGTTGGGGCGATGACGCATTCCTGTTTGACTCCTGTGTCAATCCTGACAGGGTTCGGTCTCGTCTCCACTGCCACAGAGTACTCTGGCTGACATATGATCATGCAGCAGTCTCAGTACCCAGATGTATTTTTCTGGGCAGCCAATCTTTGCCAAAACGAGCCAGAAGGCCTGCCGCTGCACCGAGTCAAAGGCTTTGGTGAGGTCTATAAAAGCCATTGGTTTTGGTTTTGTTCCCTGCAATTTTCTTGCAGTTGACGAACAATGAAAACCATTTCTGTGGTGCCCCTATGTGGGCGAAATCCACTCTGACTCAGGAAGAAGGCTTTCTGCTAGGGGGTTAGTCTGTTGGCTAGAACCCGAGCTAGGGCTTTCCCTGTGGTGGACAGGAGAGAAATGCCATGGTAATTCCCGCAATCTGCTTTATCTCCCATCTTAAAGATGCAGACAATTAAGGCATCCCTAAGCTGTGCAGGGATTTTCTCTTCTTCCCATATTTTGAGAAGCAGGGCATGGATGTGCTCTTGAAGATCAGGACCTCTGCTGGGATGCCATCAGGTCCAGCAGCCTTGTTGTTTCTCATCATCCCAATGGCATCCTGCACTTCATTAACGCTGGGTGGCTCTCCCATGCTTCTGATTATAGGCCATTGTGGGAGTTGTTCAAGGGCATCCATCTCTGGATTAGTGACGATGTTCAACAAATCCTCATAGTGCTCCTTGCACCTGTTGGCAATTACCACCTTGTCCTTTAGCGGCATGAGCCCATCTTTAGAGCAAAGGGGGGTTAGGTAGCAGTATCTTGGGCCATAAAATGCTATTGTGGCGTCAAAGAACCCTCTCATATCTCTAGAATCAGCAATCTGTTGGATCTCCAGGGGCTTCTTTATCCGCCACTGATTCTTCAGTTTCCTAACTTGCGTTTGGACGGCTGCCTTCATTTTGGCATGGGCTCTTCTTTTAACCTTACAATCGATGTTATTTTGCCAGGTGATGAACATCTGCCACTTTATGTCAATGAGCTTTTGAATCTTGGCGTCATGGCGATCTTTTGGAGCGGACAATGACATAATCAATGAGATGCCATAGTTTGGAGCGGAGGTGCATCCTAGATGTTTTAAACTTGGTTTTCTGGCGGAAAAGTGTATCGTAATGACCAGGTTGTGCTCTGCGCATTTAGTTAGCAGTAGTATGCCATTGGAGTTTGAGTTTCAAATCCCTTCTCTATTGTTTCTGACCGCATGGTGGTGATCCTTCTGGATACGGTATTCCAGACAGGAGTTTTAGAGGCAGGCTATGCTTAGGGGACCTTTTCTAACCCCCTCCCCTAGTGGGGTGAGCAGCGTGGATCCTTAATTGGGCTGCTCAGTCATGGGTGCAGCTGCCGAGAAGCTCTTTCTGCCTCAGTCCAAGAGCTTAGCGACTGTGTCTAACACCCATCATCTATGTGCCAGGTTGTGGCTAGGAACTCTCAGACTTCACGGTCCTGCCACAGGACTTTGTCCAGGATGTAGAGTGGATCGGTTCCTACTAGGAGTTGCGCTCCAGACAGTATCACCCTCAGGTTCATTGGAACACACAAGGTTGCAATAGTTGTTGCAATATCTTCTTATTTTAGATAAGACACAGGTGTTAAATTCAAACTAAAGGCACATGAGGTGGAATTAACAACTACTCAACCATATTTTCAGGGTCATGTAAGTTTGGACATTTTTTAAATAATACTAAAGACGTCCTTTTAGTCTGGCTGTTAACTAAACTTTATCAGCATGTTTTACTAGATTTTATACATCTTATTAGATATTTTATTGGCCTATTTTATTTGTTGTAGTCGTGCATATATTCTCAATCTGATATCCTTGTCTTCTTTTTAATGTTAGCTTTGTTCCTGTGTTTTTGCTTTGATTATATTGTTAGAGGTGGAAGATCCTACCATTCTCTATTACAGCAGTAATAATACCAGCTGTGCCAGTCACCAGAGCACGCTTCAAGCACCATGGTAGCATTTGAAACCATAAAGACGCGAAAATAACTGAGAACTAGAAGACCTCAGAGAGAACAGACCATTGTCTTTTGTTTTGCCGGTGATTGTGGGCATTTTTTTTTAAATTAAAATCTCGGATGGTGAAGTTATTCCTTTCTCCCCATAGCAAAGAATATTTAAAAAAATTCCTGGATCAGACGATGATCTGGATCACTTCCCAAAATCTGACTTGCTCCTGTCACTGCTCGGAGCCCTAATATAGAAGCTATGGGTCAGAGGCAAAGCACATCATATGAAGGAACATTCAACACAATGCTTAGCAAGTATACCAAAAATATTTAATAAGCAGTTGTAGTCACACACACTTGCGTCACTCCCAACCTCTCACACCCACACAAAAACAGTATAGCCACCCTGTAACGTTCCTTCATTCCATTTGTGAAATTTCCTGTATATGTCAAAATCCGTCAATAACGTTTTGAGTGATGTTGCTAACGGACAGAAACAGACTGAGTTCTGTGGAAGTCAGAGGCAGTTTTTGTTTACTGGGCATCATTATCAGTGCTAAACTGGGTGGACACGCCCCCAAAACGTGTATAAAAGAGACATCTGCTGAGTTTCCTTCACATCTGCAGACCCGTTCTTCAGAGGAACTTCTCGGCCCAGTTAACAGAGGTGAGAACTCTTTGGTCTTTGTTAAAGAAATGATTGAGAAAAGACAGATTTAATCCCTCCTGCCATGTTTGATTGACAGCTGTTTTTCAGTCAGGATTCCAGACAGAAAATGGTGGACTACAAAGTGACTCTCTACACCGGACATTATGTTTTTGCCGGCATTCTTGACAAAGTCTCCATCAAACTGGTCGGGGAAAAGGGGAAGGGTGAACTGAATAAACTGGGTCTATTCTTCATCCTAGGATACGTAAGTTTGGAGCATTTCTCTGTTTTATAGCTTCATCTATTCCAGATTAGAGGCTCACATGGGATGGGCTAGAGAGAAGTCAAACTCAAACACACAGCGGGCCAAATGGGAACAAGCTGAGGGCCGGACGGGTTCAGTGTTTATTAAAAACTTATTAAAATGACCTTATTGCACACTTTGAACCTGGAACTAACAGAGCAATAGTTATTGCCTATAAAACATTAAATAAATGAAAAAGAAAGTGTGTTTAAAACTGTTGCATATTTGGCTTTATTTGTATTTTCTTTCAGAGCAGATCAAGTGAAAATATGTTCTTCTGAAAAATCTCTTGTGAGAGAAGTCACATGACACAGAAACTCTCTCAGCTTCTACGGTCTGATCGTCAGATCCACCCAGAATCAAATTTTCCTGACTCTAGCTGTGTCCCAATTCAGGGTCTGCACACTCCGAAGTCAGCTTAATGTTCGTGAAATGGGACAGCCTACCTAGCCCACAAGAATTTCCCACAGCAACCGTGTAACAAACCAGAATGTTGTTACCCACTTCATTAACCATGATGGCCTGATCGGGGTTCCTCCCTCCGTGGCAGCCGACCCGGTCCACTGGAGAGATCCTCGTGTTTTATCCGAGTGGGGGCCTCTGAGCAGAGCAACGTCTCACATTTCAGTGTTTACAGATGCATTTCTCTTGGGTTGCGGGGCAGATTTGGCAAAGCGAGGGTGGACCTGTTTGCTACTCGCAAGAACGCGCAGTGCAACCTCTGGTTCTCGCTGAGCCGCCTGGATGCACCTCCCCTGGGAATGGACGCGTTCACGCACCATCCGTGGCCCCAGATGCTGCTGTACGTCTTCCTTCCTGTTCCGTTGATCCTCTCCTGGATCAGATCCGAGAGGAGCAGCTGTCAGTCAATCTGGTTCCCGTGCCTAACCCTAACCCTAACCCTAGCCGACCATGGCACCTTCTGTGGCCCACCGGCGCGCTCTCTCAGGCGGGGGGAACAATCAGGAGTTACTCGGTGATAGGCCAGCGTCTCTGGGCCTGGTCGTTGAACGGGAGCGTTTAGAAGGACTCGAACTTTTCTCAGAAGTGGTGCGTACAATAGAAAATGCGAAAAACGCTTCAAACTCACCAGCTTTCAGCGCTGGTGTCTGGAGAAAGGATTTAATCCCACAGCCTGCACGCTGCCCATCATATCGCACATCACAGCCACTTCTCAGTCAAACGGGATCCGTGGTGGTGTTAACAAATCGTTTTCATCTCTTCTAGGGAACTGTGTCCTGCCCCAAGGACATTGGAGAGCTGGTGCTGATACAGCTAGTCATAGAACCAAGGTTCTGGTCCAAAACAGATGCCTGGTTCCTTACTAAGATTGAGGTGAAATCCCCCATGGGAGATGTCTTCACCTTTCCCATCTACCACTGGATCACTGACTGCAAATTGCACAGTTTCAGGGAGGGGAAAGGTTTGTGGATCCTGGACACGTCTCACTGAGCCAGAGGACGTAAAACAACACCGTCAACTAATGAAACCTTGTTGTGCTTCTTTTCTTTTCAGGATTGTTACTGTGCAATGAAACAAAACTTCTTGCTATGTGTGTTCGGCACCAGGAGATTGAGAGCCGAAAGGAAGTCTATCGGTAAGAAGTATTGATTAATTTGATTAGAAAGTTTATTTGAACATAACGACAAATATAAAAACAATAATAAAATTAAATACATGATCAAAAAAGAAAACACAAATAGTTCAAAAGGAGTTATCAGCTTATATGACCCCACCCCAGTAAATTACAACAACCTTCAGGTATAACATCACAGCCACCACCAGCCACTAGATAATCTTATAGGAACAGCAGCACTAAGTAACAATATTCAGTCTATACGTTCAATATCTCCTTATGGAATGTGTTTTTCTATCATGAAACTATATAATAATATTAACTGTTGCACTAAGAACAATACAATAATAATAGTGATACACATATAGTAATATAATCCTTGTGCTACATAATCTATAAGCTTACAATAATCAATTGTAATGATGGAGTCATGCAGTAATAATGAAATAATAATAATAAAAATAACAACAATGACAACAGCAACAATTATAACAATAATTATAACAGAAATACTCTGAATAATACTTCATTCCAGACCGTTCAAATACCATCTTTCTATACACTGATTTAAATAATTGGAGGGCGCCTGTGTTCTTCCCCCCTCCTGTTCCCCAGTTTGCCCCGCAGAGCGACACGGAAACTTTTCCTGGTGCTTCTCACCAAGGACATTTTTAAAACCGTGTTCCCTCGTGCACGATACCCCCCACGCTCTGGCTGGAATAATAAGTTCCTGCTAGCCTTAAACATAATCTGTACCGTGTGATAACTAACCAGGTCTGGAGTTTTAGTAACTTGGATTGTGAAAACAGAGGGTTTCTATGATATGTATAAGGCAAGGCAAATTTATTTGTACAGCACATGTCATGTACAAGACAGTTCAAAATGCTTTACATTAAACATTGAAAGCATCACAGCGGGTGCAGCAAGCGATGGCAAGTGCATTAAAAACAGTCTTTAAAAGAAAATGAATAAAAACAGTAAGGAAAAGACCTCAATGAAATAGATAAAAAGGACAAAATAAAGTTAATTAACAGTTGTTCTGATAAAAGGAAGCAAATAGGAAAGTTTTTAACCCTGATTTAAAACTGCTGAGTCAGCAGACCACCAGGCGTAATCTGCCAGAGTGCCATCCTTGCGGACACAAACGCAGGGGATCAGTGAAAGGGTTAAATACAAGACAAGACAACTTCTAACAAACGATGATGACTTAATTCATTTACACTGATCCCAGAGTTACGCCTGCCAGGATTTATCCTTACAGCTTCTTCTGTTTCCCAGCTGGAAAGAGTTTGCAGAGGGAATTCCTCACTGCATCGAGGCAGACACCGCTGAATCGCTGCCTTGTGATGACCACTTTTCTATCATGAAGAATTTTGAGTTCAAATACACTGCAATCACTGGGTGAAGACACGTTTCTGTCCAATATTTCTCCGCTTATTTATTCATCTATACCCTGAAATGATAAATTACTCTGTACTTAAGTTACTTTGGGCTTATTCCTAGACTGGTGGAGCTGGACCTGGCAGAATTCGCAGAGTTTAAGAAGAATTGGACCAGCATGAATGATATTGATCAACTGTACAACATACATCGGACTAAAATGGCCGGTATTGTTATTTCAGCCTAATCTGACACAGTATTTTCCACTACAACTCTTAATTGTGTGTGTGTGCAGAGATTGAATTAAAAGGAGATCTTTTTCAGACCATGTCCGTGACCACTGGAAGGACGATGATTTCTTTGGCTTCCAGTTCCTAAACGGCATTAACCCCACGCTGATCCGACGCTGCGAGGAACTGCCCATTAACTTCCCTGTCACAGATGAGATGACCTGCCTTTCTCTGGCAGATGAAATGAAGGTAACTGGAGGTGTTTTTTTTCCGACTTCTGCGGCGGGTCGATTCACCCCGGGAGCGTGTCAGGTGTGGATCACCTGCTAGTGCAGTCCGCATAGCTGGATCCACAAAATCACGAAAATCACAAGATTCTCCACTTAAAGATAAACATCTCATGGCCCACGATGTTTTAGCTATGATTAGTGAGGTAATGCTGAAGTTCGGCAGCGCAGATCTGCACGTGGGCTGTGATTTAGAAAATTACAGGAAGCTGCGTGTGTCTGACTTCCTGTCTGGCCCGATCTGAGCGGCTGACCTTGACGCGTTCTGGAACCGTGTTCCATCAAAAATAGACGTGTGTTTAGCAGAGAACAAGGTTTCTGACGGTGGGAACCAAACCGGCTGCGCCGCGGCCTCGGCAGCTCGGCCGCGGCACAGCCGTAACACAGCCGCAACACAGCCGTAACACGCCGCACACGCACCCGATGGATACCATCTGCTCATTTCCAAGCTCACCGCGATCATTCAGGTCATCTTGAGAAACGAAGAGGACGTTCTGAAACTTCTCTTGTTAATCTTGGAGTCCTTGTTAGCCATGAACCGGTCATGTGTGCATGTGGGTCAATTCATGTCTCGTCTCTATATGAATTTCAAACAGAAAGGAAACATTTTCCTGTGTGACTACAAGATTTTGGATGGAGTGAAAGCGAACAAAATCATGAACAAGCAGCAGTACCTGGCGGCTCCTCTCGTCCTGCTCCACAAGACTTCGGATGAGAAACTAATGCCGATCGCCATCCAGGTGAGAAGAGATCAGCTCTAGCTGAGAGCCGCCATTCAGGTATGTGTGTCTCGCATGTCTGTTAACTACAAAGCCGTAGCTGCAACTGAGGACACCAAAGTGTGGACGGCTCGACATCACGAAGAACAAAACCTGGTTTTACCCTGTAGGAGGTGCCATGAGCCATTTTTTACCCACAAAATCGTTTTTTTTCAAAGAAATGAAAAAATTACAAATTTGATCAACAGCACAGGTGGTTTTAATTACAATTCAGTAAAACTGTGTTGTTTATCAGAATAATTCGGAACTACTTCTTTTGCCACCTGCTGTTGTCATGTGCAAAAATAAGGCACAACGTAGCATCACAGCAGCACACGGATCACTCATTGATCCGTGATCAATCACTCCGTCATGTGTGGAGATATTCCAGCTCCATAACCAGCTATAACACTCTGATGTGTGGGAAGACCACAGACCCTCAAACATCTGAGAAATCAAGACAGATAGACAGACGGACGGAGGGACGGACAGACGACGGACGGACAGACAGACAGACAGACAGACGGGCGGACGGAGGGACGGACAGACGACGGACGGACGGACAGACAGACAGACAGACGGGCGGACGGAGGGACGGACAGACGACGGACGGGCGGACGAAGGGACGGACAGACGACGGACGGACAGACAGATAGGCAGAAGGAGGGACAGACAGACAGATAGACAGACGGACGGACGGAGGGACGGACGGACAGACAGACAAACAGATAGACAGATGGATGGACGGACAGAGGGACGGACAGACAGATAGACTGACGACGGATGGACAGACAGACAGATAGACAGACGGACGGACGGATGGACTTTTTGCTTTAGGATTAGTGTGGATCTAGGTGGTCATCGTCGTCCTCCGAGGGTCACTGGCACCTCACAGTGCCCAGTGATGGGTTAGGGCCTTCACCACCTTGTTTCTGAGAAATCCTGTTAAATGTAGACTAACTGGAGCACGATTTGAACACGTGCAGAAGTCAACGTGGCCACAAGGTGGCGCTATAGTCATTTTTTTATGTACACGTGATCAGGTAGGGACTCTAATGACAACTACCAATTATCACCTCTTTTCAAGTGAACGCATAGTTAGAGCAACTTCCTGTTTCATGGTAAAGGATTTAAACCCTCACCTTTATCCATGCCGTGAATCTCCGGAGGAGGTTCGCTAGCGCATCTTCCCCCTTTTCTCTTCTCCCTGTACACCAACAACTGCGCCTCCTGGTGATGTGCCATGCGAGAAAGAGCCGGCTCTCAGTGCTCCGCCCACTGCTGTGTATGGATCGGCCCACATGGGCGGGCCGCCAATCACCTTCTTTTTCAAACGAGAAGTTGAACGAGAGCGCCACCTATTCATGATGCCCCGCCACAGCACGTAATCAATCTTTATGAAATTTAGTACACATATTCTAAAATAGGAGTGGGCAATTATTTTCCGCAAGGGGCCACATGAGAAAACTGAATGGTGTCAGAGGGGCAACCCGACAACTTGAACTTAACTCGGCTCAACTTTCTTCCCTTGTAAAATTCTCTAGATTAGCTGGTAACCTGGTAACTGGTAACCAGCAGAATAAGCTGCACGTGTGGTGCTCAGAATCACTGAATCAGTGCAATTTAATTTAACTTGTTATTCTCCACAAACAATGAAAAACAACAAGCAGCTTAGCAACGCAGCAATAAAAGAACGTTTCCTCCTCGCTTTACATTTTCAGTGCGAGTAATCCGTCTGTTCTGGGCTTGAACGAGGGAAGTGAAATCTGGCGGAAGGTGAGGTGGCGAAGGACAGCTGAGAGGGGGTCATCAGGGATGGAGGATCGTGTTTGGATTTGTTGAACTTCATCACTGACAATGTCTGTTTACATAGACAAGTAGATCCATAGAGGACTAGAGTCCTCTGAGCAGGCCTGCTGAGGGGTGGAAGTTCTCCTCTTTAAGCAGCATCAACAACGTGGTTCATCTCTAACACGTCTTACGCAACACCTCCTGATGTTTCACACGATGCAAACATGTCCATTTCTGTCTCTTTATCCTGAATCTCTTTAAAAGAACATTTTCCAGTCAGATCTGGACACCATCGCTTGTCACACCTGCCAGATTGTCCCACTTCAGTCCTAACTGGTCCAAACATGCATTTACCTCTGAGAACAGGTCCTGACCAGCGGTGTCCCTTTCACTGGCTGCATGGCTGCCGGCTCCTGCAGTTATTCCACAAAGAAGATGAGAAGCTGGCGGTCGCACATCGCAGCTTTCATCCAGAGCCAGAGAAGAACAAAGTCTGCATCTGTTCTTCAGCTCCAAGTTTCCTCGACGTCCTCCACCGCCTCGTCACAGTGAGACGTTCTCGAACGCCTCATTTTTCTGGCGAGTTTGGGAGAAATGACATAACTTGTCCTAACGGCTGCACCTCTGCTGCTGAAGTTTGGTTAAGAAGTCCTTGTTGGGTTTGCAGTTTGCTAGCAACAAACCAGAAAGATTTTTGTCTTTATCCTCATGTTTGGTCGTGTAGTGGCGAGTCAAATCGTAATCTGTTGACACACCGACCTGTGTAGCACAAACCAAGCACACAGCTTTACCTTTACTTCCTGTGAGCAAGTACTTGTTGGCCCACGTCTTGTTAAAAACACGACATTCACTTTTAACTTTTCTTTCCCTAGCGTGAGCTGGCATCTTCAGGGTAGCCTGGCTAGCACCACTTGTCTCTGTTCACCTTCACTCAAGGCTCGCATTACGCACATACGTCAATATGGAAGTAGAGTAACGCTTTTCAAAATAAAAGCAGCACAGTTGTATTGCACGCACAACATAGATATTTTTAGAATCTATCCGTGTTGTAACTTTTGATTGACCTCACGCCCGCGGGCCGTAATATGCCCAGGTCTGTCAAATGCTCGGGCGAACAAAAAATCCTCTGGAGTGATGGCCTAAAAAACAGGAAGTCGGCCATTTTGGGTCAAGTCGCCATTTTGGCATTTTACTGACCTTGCATTTGAAGAAAGACCTCGTAGAGATTTCATAATACTACCATCAAAATTGTTCAAGATGTTTAGAAGGCATTTGTCTTTAAAAATTATCAAAAACTTTCTCCAAGGGGGAAAGGGCATAGTGGGGGCGGGGCCTCAAATTTAATGTCTTACCATTGAAAACTAAATTAAAATAACTCAGACCTAAAACAATATATCTGAACCAAAATGGGCACGTAGGACGCCAGTCCCATCCTGAACACATCTACATGTCAATAATTGGAATTGGATTAGACCACGCCCCCTGGTGACAGGAAGTTATGTTTTTTACTCAAAGACCCACGCTTGAAAATAGCTGGACACCTGAAAACAAGTTGGTGATGATATCCAGTGAAAACAGTTGCTCTACACTGCAGTGCGAGACCGTGGCGCCATGATGAACTTTGATAAGACGCCATCCATCCATCCATCAGTCGGGTCGCGGGGGCAGCTGCCTAAGCAGGGAAACCCAGACTTCCCTCTTCCCGGCCACATTCACCAGCTCATCC
>JBAMHW010000012.1:32964869-32977976 GCA_037177495.1 Rhadinocentrus ornatus | reverse complement strand
ATGCTGAACCACATCCTGCATCCATCACACCAGCATGGCTTCACAGGAGAAGAGTCCGGCTGCTGAACTGGCCTGCCGGCAGTCCAGACCTTCCACCAATACACAACATCTGGAGCCTCATGGCAGCAGGAATCCAGCAACCAGGTCCAGGACTGGAGAGCAGCTAGAATCCTGCATCACACCAGCATGGCTTCACAGGAGAAGAGTCCGGCTGCTGTGAGTGAATTTTAGGTTTAAAGGATGACGTGTCTTGGAGTTGCAGCTGTTCTGGATGCGCTGATTTATTAATATCGGAAACGTAATGAAAATCACCACATTCCACACACTAAAGACTCAACACTCCAGCGAACTCTGTTGCTTCACCTTGTAAGCATCCACTTTGTCCTGACCGGTGAGCCGGTTGAGCAGCTCTCTCCCGACCTGGACACCAGTCACCGCCGCCAGCATCCTGCGGTCTGCGTCGGTCTGAGAGGACAACCAGCGCAGCAGCGCCATCTGCAGGACGGAGACATGATGCAGCAACATTGCAGAGTGTGTGAGAGCCCACTCTCTATGACAAAACAAGTTCAGAAGATTAAAAAATAGATTAATTATTTATATAATGACACCAAATGAACCGAGTAGACACGTTCACGATAAAAACCCAGATTTCTTTTTTTAGTAACGCTAGCCACTGAGCTGCTATAACACCTCTGAACACCATCACAGGAACTTTTTTCCTCCTTTTATGTCGTCATGACAACAGGATGGGATTTTGTTGTTGATCTTAACGGATAAAAGTGAACCTACTGTTACTGTAGTGATAAAATTAACCAGTAAACATGGATTTTATCAGGAATGGCAGCTTCCACCTGTCAATTACACAGGTGTGCATGTATGTTTCTAGATAAGCTGAGGTTTATTTGTTTAATCGTTATTAAAGGTGACTGTGAGGTGAGAAAAGGAAACAGGAAATCATACAAACCAAGACGCAAAGAAAGTGTTAAAATATTGTTTGTGAGTTAAAAGTAACACAGTTAGTACCAGTGAGGTAATACTTCCCTCCCTGCAGACATGATGGTGGGGGCAGCGATGGTTCAACGCTTCGGATATGAAGAAAGCCAGCGTTATGGACCGCATTACTGCAGGACATCTAAATAAGCCAGCCGTAGTCTGTGTGCCTTACAGGGTTTCTGCCTCACGCCATCATGTCTGTAATGTCAGTGCAAAAAATTTGAAATGTATATTCTTCCTACTGATAAATAGTTTGGCTTTAAAAGAAAACACAGTACTGACTTGTGTATATACACACTTACACAGACTGTACTTAATCCCGCAAGCCATAATTCATCAGTATTTCTAAGCTTTATTGATGCATCTAAGGCATTTGATAGAATTAATCATGAAGAGTTATTTTTTAACTGACCAGATAGAGGTGCTCCTACATGTCCAGGTCGAATGGAACAAAAATGATTGGTCTGCGTTAGTAATGGAGTTAATCCGGGAGGAATCTTACTCCTGATTTTATTTAATGTTTTTATGGTGGATTATCTGTTAAATCGGGCAAACACTGGACATCGTGTGGGGAACGCTGTTGTCAGTCCTCTTATGTATGCAGATGGTCCTGCTTGGTCCATGTAGTGCTGGTCTACAGCAAATGTTGAGGGCGTGCTCTCAGTAGGCCTAGATTATGATATAGAGAAAAGACTAAGAATGATACTTGGAAGCGCTGGGGACAGGAATTCAACTCGTCCTACCTTGTATCTGTCTGACAGTCCTCTGCATGTGTGTGAGGAAATTAAGTGCTTAGGCCATGTGATATGTGACAACTGGAGGGATGACAAAGGCATCGGCAGCGCTGTAAGATGTATGTTCAAGCTAACATGTGATAAGGAAATCTTCTATGTGCTCTGATCCTGTGCAGTCTCCCTGTTCAGAACCCGTCACACCGTTTTAAAGTGGCCGGCTGTGGTCGAACTACAGGAACAGGAGCAAGCAGAGGCTCCTGATGCAATCAGCTCGCTGTTTGCTGTCCCTGGGTGGCGTAGTGCCAGTCGGTCACCTCTTCCAGCTGCTAATGTTTAGCTTTATGTGTCGACTTGAAAAGTCAGAGAGGACATTAAAGAAGCTCCAGTTTGCTGCTCGTCGATTCACTTCTGAACGGAGACAGAACTGATCTAGTTTGATATTTCTCTTTTGTTACTATTTATTCTGTATGTTGCAGGTTTGTGTTTCGTGGACCTGTCTGCAAATACAGATTATTATTAGTTTGTAGTCATTTACATAACTTCGTGTTTGTGAAATAGTTCCACCTTAATTCTGTTCTGTTTCCTATCAGATTTCTGTTTAGTTTGTTTAATTTGCTTTAACGGTTTCCACCTTAAAACTCAGCAGTGTACGGTAAAGTGCCAGCGAGCTAAACGTGTCACTTTATCCAGCTGTGGAAGAGCTCTGGACATCCACAGCAGACATGATGGATATAAAACAGGTACCATGGTGGACTGGAACAGCCGTCTGTTCTCACCTGCTGGAACAACTGCGCGTTGCTCATCTCTCCTCCAGAACCGAACATGGCTGAGAAACGATCCAAAAACTGAAAGACCGGGAATATTTCACATAAATAAAACCTTTCAAGTTCCCCCGAAGTTCCCAGCTGGAGTTAAATTCACCTTAACGAGAGAATTCCTTTTTTTTTTTATCTCACTTCCTGCTTACATTCTTCTTCGTTGCCGTTCTGACTGAAGCGGCTCAAAGCGCAGCAGCGCCACCACCAGCACTGCTGAAGAACTGCAGAGTAAACGCCGGTTTCTCTCTTTTCATCTGGATCCCAACTTATGCTTCACAACATTTTAGAAGGAACACTTCAACGGTATAATCCTCTAAAGAATCCTTTATCAAATTATATAATTCAATAAAATATTGTAAAGGCTAAAAAGTCACTTGTGAATGCAACTCTATCGTAGAGATTGACTACAGTAACCCTTGCTCATGTGGTTCGATCAGCTGTTGATGGAACTTAATGCAGGTCTGTGTGAGAGATCAGAGATCACAATGTCAGGTTACGGCTTGCTTTCTTGTCCTTCACACTGTGAAAGTCCTCCAGATTCTCTGAATTATTAATGATATTCTGACTGCAGACGGAGAAATATGAAATCCCTTCAATCTTTCTTAAAGGAACTTTATTCTCAACCTGTTTAATGATTTTAAAAACAAACTGGAGATCCTCTGTCCATATTTGGCCCTCGAAGACTCAGACTTTTATGGATGTTGCTTTTGGACTAGATCATTGCTTCAATCACCTGCTGACATCGGCAGTTTGAAAGACACTCATCCTTACCAGCCCTAAGTTGCTCCTGTCCTAACTTCGTTGTTTACATTTTAATCCAGGTTAATATTTATCATGTTACAAGTTAGCTGGTCTTTAATTTTTGTAATTGTATTTTCCAAAAGGAAACTTAACTCAGATTTAATGTCCACATCAACAACAGCCAGTTTATTGCTTCATTTCCTGCTTAACAGCTCATTTCACTCCAATATAACATCCACAACCTCTACCTTCATGTTTCCTTCACTCTGCTCAGCAGCTCAGAGGTGTGCATGTCTTTGAGGTATTTGTGGAGTCATTGGGGGTCCCGTGGTTTCAGTCAGAGTCTTTGGTTTTGGAGAAGGAGCCGAGCTGCTTGGTGTTGATGTCCTTCAGCTGCTCCAGCTGTCTCTGGGCTCGTCGATACAGATACTCAATGTACATCACGTCCACCTTCTTGATGCGAGAGTTTACTCTGAACTCATCGCGGATTCGAGGTATGAAGCCCGGCTTGTCCCGACCGGCTCGCAGGAACTGCCGGTACAAAGCCAGGACCTGCTTCTGCAGCTTGCTGTGCCGCGACATCACAGAGTCGACTTCAGAGCAAACAGGGAGGAATTTGATCAGGGAGCAGCTCTGTGGGCGCTACAATGACATGCTGCCAGCAGCTGCAGCTCTCAGGTCAGTCAGCTTCTACTGTCCGTCACAGCTGCAGACACTGAATGCAGCACGGGCAGCTGTTGTGCAGAAGGACTCCCAACGCACCACAACCTTCAGCTTTACTTGATTCTTCCTCTCCAGCAGCAGATGTCTCTGAGGTTTGACTGCAGAAGGAAAATAAAGCTGTCATGAGAGGTAGCGGAGGATTTGGTCCCTTGTTTCATGAAGTGAACAAACAGACGAGCTTATTCATTCATGTCTTACTGAAAATGAGAAATCTAACTAAATCTATTGAGGGGAAAAAAAACAAGAAAAAGGCTAAACTATCCAGTAAAAGCAGCAGAAAATAATTTACCTTCACTTAATTTAATTGACAGACTGGTTGAAGTCAGAGGGAAAGCTGCAGCCGCTGGATCAAGATTTAAAGATTCTTTATTGTAACACTCACAATGGAAAGTTTTGATCATTAGCCCCAGAAGTGAGCATTAAGAATAAATTAAACACACAGCTCACAGCTGAGGGTACAGCATCCCCTGAGTCGTAAAAGAGCAATAAATAAATGATCAGTACAAGACAAATTTAAAAACACATTAAAGCATGAAAACTGTGTAAGGAAGAGCTCAGTACGAAGGCAGCAGTCCCCTTCAGGGCTGGATGAGCGCCTGGTTTTGTTTCCAGTTTTTAGAGGGTTAAAAGCACACACAATGACAAACAATATAAACACAACTGCAAAGAAAAAATGAAAAAAGAAAACAGAAGTCCTCTTAACTGGAAACCAGCCCAGGTGATGGTTAGCTTCTCTCTGCTTGTTTGTTTTTACATTTACAACATAAATCAGAAAGTATTAAATCCCATTTCTGATCATTTCAACTACAGTCGGTTTCCACACCTTAAACTAATGCGGTTTATTTCAATACTTTCTACCTGCAGCAGATAGTTTCAGCAGCAGATGTGGTCTATTAGCACAGTACAAGACTAATCCAGCTTCTGCTAATATTCCAGTAATCCAGAAACAACACTGCAGATGTTCAATCAAACTGAAGGACAAACACGTAAAACAACCAAACCAGATTTACGCACCTGTTTAGCAAAGCGACTCCACCGGATAAACTTTTAATTACTGCCGGTTTCAGGTTATTTGGCCAACAAACACAAATATTATTGTGTCAACTGCTCTCTATTAGCTGCGTTAGCTCACGTGCACTGCCTCTGTGTGACCTTACAGCGTTACAACACTTGAACCGAAACACGTGACTTCCTAAGGCATTTCACAAAATCTCATATAGGATATGGAAAAAAAAAGAGAAAAGTATTTAGAAACTCATCATAAACATTTAGCATGACTGTTGCGAATATACATAGAAATTGATGATGTGAAGGTAATAATACAGAGAAAAACCAGTGTTAAACGTCACACCAGAACCGGAAGTATAACGACTTCCTGTTTTGGCTCCTGATGTTAAACGCCAAAACAAAACCGCAAAGATTAGATCTAGCTTTAACAGAAAGGTTAAATAATAACAGGTTAGTCTTTTATTTGTGTGGATTTGTACAAATATAGATCATTTATTGTTTCAGCTAGTTTAATTTAAACGAAAATAATTTATGTTTACAAAGTAACGTTAGCTCGGGTTAGCTAACGTATGTTAGCTTTACAGAAATTAAGGAAGTACTTTTGCTCTAATACGACACTCAGGAATGTGACAGTGTTGTATTTCACTATGATACATTTCTAAATCTAAAACAGTTTAAAAATTGTAGTAAATAAACACTCAAATAAAATAAAATTAAGATTTCGATTAAAATGAAATTTTATTATTTTTCCAACGATTTAATGTTCATAATCGGTCTTTGTCAGGTGACGTAACGCTCGGGATAACCGCAGTGCATTGTGGGTAAGTGTCCATGTTTTGTTTTTGTTTATTTTTTACACCACCCCCTTAAAATTTTTTATTATTATTTAACAGCATATACAACAAAAGTGGCATAATAACAAAGTCTAATGAAAAGATTAAAGCCCAGACAAGACAAGTATAAACATACTTATGAGAGAAAACTAAATTAAAAAAAGAAAAAACTAAAAGCAGTCACATAACATAAAATAATAATCTGCTAGGGTTTTTTTTTGTTGTTGTTTTTTGATTAAGATTTAGGTCCAGAGTAAGTTTTTAAGGTCTAGGGCATATTTCTTGTTCATAAAATTGAGAGAGGAGAGAAGAAGACCGAGTTCTACATGGAAAGCATGAACCGAGGGTCGTTGGTTTTTCCCATTTACATTTGTGTATAAAGAATTTCCCAAGGATTATGATGGCGTTAATAACCAGTCTGTAATTTTTCTCCATCAAGGGAACGCCAAAGATTATGTCCTTCAGTGAAAAACCGGGCAAGTCCGTAGTTTTGGGAAAAGCCAGTAATGAATGTCCTCCTAAAAGGATTTACTGTGCACACATTCAAAGATCAGATGTTCTCACAAAATACGCAACAGTTAGAGTCAAAACCAAAACCACGTCTTAGAAACTCTCCTGAGAGATAAATAGTTTTAAATTGAACCTCTTTAGCCTTCTGATGAATGGGATATTTTAAACTATCAGTCCTTATTTTACGGATTTCATCAACTGAAAAGTTGATGAAAACTGAAAAACAAGAATTGAGAAGAGGAGCGGCCATGAGTTGCGTCAACAAGTCATTTTCTTATACAGAATTGGAAGTTTGGGACCTGCAAAATCCCATTCATTTAACAGAAGACTGGGAAAACTGGGATTATTGGAATAGAATCTTGAAATAACTTGGATGCTTGCATAATGATGTTAGTAGGAATTGCCTTGGAAAGATTGAGGAATTCTTTTGGAGTCATTGGCAAATCAAATTTTGTACAACACTCAACAAAAGACAAGATTTTCCTTCTGTTATTTAGAAGGTGCATCACAGACCAAATTCCTTCGTCAGAGCGGTTTTTCTGTGACATCTACAGTCCCAGACAGGAATTTTACGAGGACTGAAATAGAGCAGTTTCCAGTGCAGTAATACTTGTTGATGAAAAGAGGATAAATTTAATCTTTTAAATCAAAATCACATCTAAGAAGGAATTGATTCCACCAGATTTCTGAAAGATGTGATTTGGCGCGAGATACCAAAGACTATTTAAACTATTAAGAAATGATTTTAGCCAGTTTATCCTCCATGTTCCATTCAGACATTCGGAGTCGATGGCTTGCACGCCACCTTCTTCATAAGTTTGGACCATTTTCCCTTTCCTAATGTCAGGAACTTTCCTTTTCCATATATAGTTAAAATAATTTGATTAATAGTTTAAGAGCTTTGGGTGGTTGCAAAGAGAATAAACTGGGTAGATGAGCCTAGAAATACTTTCCAACTTTGTCAGGAAGATTCGCCCAAAGACGGAGCGATCTGGTTAGACCAGTTATTAAGACGTAGTTTCCCTGTTCAATGTTTCCCAAATGTTTAAGTTTTCTAAAGTTTCTTTGTTTTTGGTAATGTGCTTACCTAGATGTGTCACTGGATTTAACGGGTGTGTTAGGTGCTTCTGCTAAAGGACAAGCTTTATTTGCCAAAGTTTGGGAATATCATCAAGATTGTTTAGAAAAGTCGTCCGCCAGTCGACTGCTGACAAGCTGCTCTCCTGCGATAGAGAGTTTATCAGAGCTAGAGTGTTTAATGAGAATAGAGAGCGTTTCTGCAGCTGCCATGAAGACGAGACGGGAGGTTGGACAGCCTTGTTTAATCCCTGTTAGTCCTGGACCTCTGAGTGGTTCCATGTGCTAGAGGCGCACAACTATTCGTATCCCGATGAAAGATTGTCATTACATTAATAAAATTAGAGCCGAAGTGATGCAGAGCCTGAAACAGGAACTCATGTTCTACAGAGTCGAAGGCTTTAAAGAAATCCAGAATTAAGACGAAGTCTTGATCCTCTAATAAGTGGTGAAAGTCTAAGAGGTCCTGAACCAGACGGAGGTTATTATGAATGGAAGTGTCTGAAATTATTTGTTCTATATCAGATTTTAACCTGTTTGCAAACACATGTGTTAATATTTTATAGTCATTGTCCAATAAAGTTAAAGGTCCTAAATTATGAATGATTTTAGGGTCTTTTCCAGGTCTTGGGATGAGGGTGATTACACCTTGCTGCACGGAGTGGGGGGAACACCGTTTTTAATGACTTCATTTACTGGATGAAAAAGTGGATTTTTAGGATGTTCCCAGACATGTTTCTAGAAGTTCGCAGGTCTGGAGATAAGCAGCCCAGAACCTGGTCTAGTTCTGCAGGGCAGATATCTGCCTCACACTCTCCGTGAAGGAGCCGGTAATTTTAGGGATCCAGTCCTGAATATTAGGAAAGAATCATTTTGAACCCGAGTTGGAAGACGGGGATGAGTGCAGCTTACTATAAGAAGAGGAGATCTCCCTGGAGAGGAAGTGTACATTACCAATAATTAAGAGTTTATGGTATTCCTTTCCTGTCTCCGTCTCTCTGGTCTACAAACATAAGCCGTGCTCCTTTCCCCTTCTTCTATCCACTTAGCTGGAGATCTAAGAAAAGCTCCTTTAGCTTTGGACATGTAAATATTATCCACAGCTGCTTGCAATGTAATCAAAGTCGTTTAGCAAAGGGTTACTACACATCCTATTAGTCTCTTTTATAAGTTCAATTTCTTTCTTTTTATTTATTGTAGCTGATAATTTACCATGTTTAATGGCTGTTCTACGAGCTCTACACGTAAAAAATTCCCATTTCAGGTCCTCGTTAGTCATAGCGTCATTTTACTCACTTAGGATTTCTTTTTAGGAAGGGTTGAGTTAAATTTCCAACAGTTTTTGTTGTGACGTTCCCTGTCCATAGATGAAACATTCCGAGTAGTTAGACAGGGTCAGTCAGGGTGCGGCAGGAATCTGCGTATCTAAGTCAAGGTTGAGTTTACGAGATCTAAATGAGGCGTCTGGTTTGAACCAAGTAAAGCTGTTCTTGAAGGTGTGAGAGTCTCCACGGGTCCACTTTGAGATGTAAACAGAAGTTATGCCACATCTGGTTTAATGCTGCGATATCTAGAAGGCTGTCTATCCAAGCATTCATCTTGGACCACAATAAAGTCACCAGCTATAACTGTCTGCGGGGTGTCTCATGCATAGTTCTTGGATAGTTCACAGGGATTGGTTTTGGTTAGAGTTGTTAAACCCCTATTTATTACCTAAAAAACCATGGACCCTTTTAGATCAAGAACACAGAGAACCCAATGACCACAATCATCTTTTCTAGAATCTAAGATTTTACCTTGAAGGTTACTGAAAAGAAAACCAACGCCTGCAGATGAAGTAAAATATGGTCTCCCCATTGGTTGTGTCAACGTTTCTCAGCCGTTTCAATAGAATGTGTCTCTTGAAGGAAAATGCATTCAGCTCTGGTATTCTTGCAAAATCAAAAAATAGACTTTCTTTTTATATTAAAACAACTTACCAGCAACTTCAGTGTTAGCATGTGACCTTCCCGTCGGGTCAGAGTCAGTTTGCTTTTCTTTCCTTTTTTTTTTCTCGCCTTTTATGTGGAAATAGGTTTTCCTGCCACTCAAAGAGTGGTTATAGACGAAGGTTATGAGACTAAAATGAGACCATTAGGGCAGCAACTCATTAAAAGTAGTCTGTCCGGGTCGCCATCTTGCCGGCTCTAGTGGGTAAGTTTCCATGTTGGTTGCATCCTCGTAAACAACTGTGCATCGACTTTGCCTGCGTAGTAATCTTTGATATGACGGGAGTCTCGTGCTGATGCTGGAGAGGAAAGCGGTTAAATACGAAGAAGAAGAAGAAACAGCAGTTGCAATAGGCCTTCGCGCCTATCACGTGCATATTCAAATAAAAATAGAGAATATGCACATGTGATAAAATAAAACCACTGAAGTTGTAGCACTACAAGTAACGTGAGAGAATTTCACAGCTTTGCATGGAAACTTCAACACTGTAACAATATAACGTGCAATTGTGCTAAAAACAGTGCAAACCATGTGCAAATCTGTCAGCAAGAGGAAGAGTGAAAGCAGATGCAGAAGTCTTGATCTGCTGCATGCTGCAGACCCTGATCCAGGGCTTCAGTGGAGAGTCGGTCAGGTGCTGGGAGACCTGCAGACAGCAGAGTTCAACCGTTTGCTTCATGTTGCTTCATTTCTAAGGATTTCTATATTATTACAGTTTCTGGCTCACAAGCTGAAGCCAGACTGACACATTAGCTTGAGTATTTATGTTGAATGAAAATGTGGTAGGGTTATTAGATCATTTTAAACCTTTTCTGACTTCTGTAATATAAATATGAAGTTTGCAACGGTGTGAAGCACACGAATCATTTATGCTCAGAGTTTAAATAAGTAAAGGTACAAGTAAAGTAACCCCAACCAGTCATAAGTTCACCTAACAGCCAGGTGAGTTTTCCTTTGCACTGACACCGTGTTGTGAACAGATCCTGCACCCAGCCAGTCCTGAATGTCCCTGAGCTTCCAGAGGTCTGAACTGTTGCCATGAACGAGGTAGCTTATGTCCAGCGATGAGGTTGGAGGCAGTGACGTAGCAGCGGAGCGCCATTCTTTAGCTGTGGGCTCGTAAGGATCTATGTCGGCTAGTTAAGTCACGCGTGGTTGGATATTAATTAGAAAATGCATTTATTGCAGCCTGGAAGTTTATCTAGATCCATGATCAGCATGAGTTGCTCGTAATATTCTTATTCTCTGATTAGCGTTTGTCTCCATTCATGGATTCGTTGACACATCTGGTCAGTTGCTACGACATCTTCTTATTTTACGCTTTAAAGACACAATGATCAAAAGATTAGCCCATGAGAGAAGTTTGTCATTTTTACTTTTTTAATTGTTTTGGTTCTGCATCAGAAATCCAGTCTCATGACGTGAATATTCTCCCAGTTTCTGATTTCTCAGACAGCAACACGATAATAAGCATTTCTACCGTTTCTAAAGGAAAATCTTTGTTTTTCCCTCCTCCGGCGCATCGCTGTGTGACAGCAGGCGGAGAGGTGAGTTGCTTTCTTTGCAGACATGGAGCTTCCTGCAGAGGAGAGGCAGCAGGCGGAGGAGCAGGTGGAGCGGTTGCTCAGTGGCCAGGGGTCAGAAGTCACGAGGTGTGACATCGGTCTGGATCAGAGCAAGCCGGCGGCTCTGAGGAAGAACATCACCTACATTGTCTGCGCCATCATCTTCAATGACAAGGTGAGCTGACCCTCGATTTATTGGTGGATGGTTGTTTTAGGTGTTTGCCTATTAGGTGAAAACACCAAATATTTGTGCTTTAATGTGGGATCCTTTCTTTGCAAAGTTATTGTCTAATGTAAACAGTAAATCTGAGTTTGTGCGTCTGAAAATGAAGGAAAATAATCTCAGTGTTGATTTCATGTTTCTAAGCCAGTGAAAGAAGAGCAAAAGCCTTTGTTTTCTCTGTATGTGTGTGTGTTTCCTTCAGAAGGAGGTGCTGATGGTGCAGGAGGCGAAGCCTGACTGTTATAAGCAGTGGTACCTTCCAGCAGGGAGGATGGAGGTGGGGGAGAGCCTGGAGGAGGCGCTGAAGAGGGAGGTGAGACACACACCTGCACCTGTCCACATGAGTGCCCTTTGAAGCTGAATGTCAGTGAGGTGACTGTTTCCAGCTTGTATCACCATGGCAACTCATGCTAATAACAGCACACCTTAAAGCCTCACCTCAAATAAAGAAGAATTTGGTGTGTTTGGTGTCTCTTCTCTGTGTGTTCACACTTTGGAGGTTTAGTTGGATCTAAACAAACCTGCTGCAGTTTTCTGCTAGTTTGGATCATTTACAGAAGTCCTGCTTAGCTACCCAGACCCGATGTTGGTCTGCAGGTGAAGGAGGAGGCGGGGTTTGACTGTGAGCCAATCACCTTGTTGCTGATCCAGGAACAGGGACCGCAGTGGATCCGTTTCATCTTCTTGGCCAAGATCACAGGTCCGAGGTCACTTAAGTTACCCTGTAGACCTACAGCACCTGAATGCATCATTAGTGTTGTGTGTTTGAGGTTGTTTCTGATGAGCAGGCTTTAATGGAGCGTCTTTGGCTGTCTTTCAGGTGGGAGTTTAAAGAGTCCGTCAGCAGCAGATCAGGAGTCTCTTCAGGCCGCCTGGTGGGACAGACAGTCCACCCTCCCCCTCAGAGGACAAGACATCCTCCGTCTCCTCGACTGTGGACTCAAGTAGGATCAGAGACGTGTTCTTAAAACTTATGGGAAGACATAGTCCTCAGATCATAGTCTGGACTTGCTGACCTGTTGACAATCAGCTGATTATGAAAATGTTGGGCTCACTTCAGTCCTGTTCACACCAACATCATCTCTGACTTCGCTCCGACTCTGCTGTGCTGCCTTCAGGTACCACCAGGATCCCTGGCATCCTGTCACCTTGCCTGTAGACTTGAGCTGCCGTCACGTGGTTCAGAGACTCGTCTTGGTCTTCGCTGGAGCCAAGGAGCAGATCTGGATCCTGCTGATCAGAGGTAACAGACGTACGGCAGCCAGCCTCCATCAGCAGGGTGGACGAGAGTCAGTCCCTCTAAATATAAAAGTTATACCTTTCAATTATTCTACTTATGTCTCAAATTAATTCATCTGAATCTAAAAATGTGGAAACAATTACTAAAATATTGACTAATAATCTCAATAAAAACAGCTTAGAAGTTCTAAAAAACTTTGGAAATTGCAGATGAAATTGACTCATACTGGCCTTTTTCTTTGGCATGTTCTCTAAAACTAAAGTAAAGAAGCACCACTGATCTAAATTATTTTAGGTATGTTTTAAAGTATTACATCTCAAATCTGTGACTACAAAAATCACAATTTTAATTAGTAACTTTTTTATTTGACCTCATTTACTTGACTAACTCACTAACTGAGCCTAAACTAAATAGGGATGCACCAAATTGGATTTTTGCCTGATAACTGATACCTATACCAACCCCACCCCTCCACCCCCCCTGTATGAAATGGGTTTTTGTGTCTATTTAGTCTGACTAGAAGGAGGACAACTACCCCATCCCGTTGACAAACCAGCTGAAACAAAACATGAAACGGGAGGGAAAGCTCTGGGAAAATACGTCTGAAAGAAGCGCACGGTCGCCTGCTGGTACGACTTCTGTGAAGAGTAACA
>JBAMHW010000012.1:32843451-32853527 GCA_037177495.1 Rhadinocentrus ornatus | reverse complement strand
CCACGCTGGTGAAGTCCAAACGGTGATCTGGACCGAGCCGCGCTAGGGAAGTCCACCCGGAGATCTGGACCGAGCCGAGCAAGGGATCCGGTCAAGCCGCACTAGGGAAGTCCACCCGGAGATCTGGACCGAGCCGCGCAAGGGATCCGGTCAAGCCGCGCTAGGGAAGTCCACCCGGAGATCCGGACCGAGCCGCGCTAGGGAAGTCCACCCGGAGATCCGGACCGAGCCGCGCTAGGGTTTAGGGGAGATTTTAGATTTAACAACAAATTGTCTGATTTTACTGGAATAAAAGACACGAATGAGTATCAAAGTGTTAAAATGATCTGGATCTAAAGCAGAACTAAACCAAGTCCTGGATCTGGACTGGACCTGTTCTAGGACGTCCAGTGTTGTAATTGTAGACTTTTAGAAACATTTGTCCAGTTTTAAGAGCAGGTCATGTCCAATTTAGGACGGTGATGGTTGTAAAATCTGGACTTCATCGGGACTTTCTTTGGACCACGTGATGTAGCCCGAACTGTCCAGCTTCAGTCCAGGATCTGGACTAGTCCACTTTGGGGTTCCTTAACTAGTAAAATGGAGTTTAATTTCAACTGCTTTTCCTTGGACGACAATTTTATAGTTGACTGGTGGATTTTCAGGTACTGGGGAGGTGGATTTCTGGGTCGACCCGCCCTGACGTCTTCATGGTTCAGACTGGACACAGATTGGGACATGGACCGAAGGTGGGTTGGGTCCTGATTAAGGCTTGGCAGAATCTGGATCAAATATGAGTGGTGCGCTTTGAGACCTGGATGCTGATGGTCATCCATCTTAATAAACAGGGCCTGGGTTGGCTGAGGTTTGGATGAAGATCCTGATCCAGGATCCAGGATGTGAGGATTAGATGTTAGGACAGTTTTAGGATTGAAGCAAAGCTAGCGAAGACCTGATTGAATTGATGGTTCCAGATCTGACGAGAGGTGTTTGGGCTGTACCAATCCAGCTCTGTGGTGGTCTCAGTGTCCGTCTCTGTCCATCTGTCGGCCTGGTTGATGGTCTGCAGATCCAGTCAGAGGTTAACAGCTGCAGCCTTCTTTAGCCGGCTGGCTGTCGGCGTTGAGGCGCCCCCCCTGCGGTGCCGACGGTTTGTGCTGGACTCCCGACTCTGCGGCATTCAGGTCCAGACTGCCATCCTGGATGTTCTGGTAGATTCTCTTTGCCGCTTCCAGGAAAGCTTCCTCCACATTTTCCCCTCTGAAGGAGGTGAGAGAAACAGGATGTCAGCAGATGCAAGAAGAAGAACACATGAACTATTTCACTTTGCTGACAGTAAAAACTGACGAGGACTGTGCCACAGGGCTGTTCCTAGACTTAAACGCCGTCAATCATTACCATTTTTACCGTGGTCTGGGTGAATACTCGACTCGGATTGGTTGTAGGGTGTCCATTAAAATGTTTTACTGGACACCTCGGGGCGCCATCTACCCGCGCTATGGCGGCCAGAACATTTGCTGGTCTTTCGCTTGTAGTAGTTAAATTGAATTTTTTTGTCGCTAACAAACTTCTGCTCCCCTCTTCAACCCAGCAGTTCACAGAAATGTGCAAATTAGCTGCTGGTTAGCCGACTCAAGCCAACTTCAGTACGAGAAAAGGAGATGAACACCAACGAAGAAGACCACAGCCAATGAGCGTGTGAGTGGGGACGAACGACCACTGTGGTTGGCTTATGTGTGAATAGAGGCGGGTTTTCAGACCCCTCTAGCGACTAGCAACAAATTTAGCAACTTTCTGGTATTATTGGAGACTTTTGGAGACTGACGTGAATGAACGTAGTTTACTCCTCCCAATGAGGAGCGGGTGCTGCGCAGACCCCTCCCCCGTCCAGAAGCCCTCATACGAGGTCTTCCCGGAGCAGCAGCTGCATTCAGAGCAGACGACGTTCACCCGTTTCATCACCAGGCGGAAAACGAATCGTACAAAGCAGCTGCTGGATGATCCTGCCCTGGCTTACCGTCAGAGTCATTCCTATTAATGAAGAGCGTGGACAGAAATGTTTAAAAACTGAACTAAAAAGAAAATAGACAATTATTATTTTCTTTATTTAGCTGTTCTAAACATTTTTAGTTTGTCTTTATTAATTTTTGCCTTTCCCACGACATCCCTCTTTATGGCAGCATCCATTACAACTGTATGTACCAGGCTGGTTATGCTAATTAGCAACTTCTAGGACAGCCAATCGCTGCTTTTCTTACTGAGGAGTTGGCAACAGTGGCTGGAGAGGAGCATCAGTCCCTGAAGCCGTTTATCGCCAGCAACTACATGGACAAGTCATACCATGCCCGATGGGGGACAAAGTTTCTGTTCTGCTTCGACTACAAAGTGAAAATCAAATCCGATTTGATTTGTATCAGTGCGACCAGTAAGATGTTTTTATGTTACGTCAACTGCTGCACGTAAAATGAGGATTGTAAACGTAACTTCTGAATTTAGTATTTATCCCTAATACAGTTAAAATGAGCGGAAACGCGAATTTCTGCTATGCAAGGCGATTTCTGCTTGCGCTCCTAAAGATTTGAGTTAGGCGCCGCTGTGCTGCTCGTAGAAAAAGGTCCGGTCAAATAGCCTTATTGTTGCGCTGGCTAAACGCTAGTTGGTAACCGTGCCAACAGAAAGTCAGACGCCGGGCTGGAGACACGGCAGATCTGGTCTGTGACAGGGCATTGCTGGGAAAGCAGCCTTTAGGCTTATTGGGCTCCGTCAGTCCAGGAGAGGCCAGAATGTCGTCCTGCAACGTCCCAACCAGCAGCGGTCAGGGTCCACAAACGCCACTATGGACATGCCAGAATTTGCACTTCATTTTAAATAGGTCGTCTTGTCTGTTTGGTTTTTCCCTTAAAGATGGAATACGGTGACAAACTTCTTCCTCCATTTTCTGACAAAAGTCGACTCAAATCACCTTGAGATGGTTGCATGTCTGAACCGATGCGTCTTGTTTTTTTTTCATTTACTTGTTGGAAATAAATGATTCTACTGTAAAAATAGTGATGTAACAGAAACTTCCCTCCACCACGAGGAGGGGTGAAGATGATACTCACGTCTTGGCGCTGGCTTCGAGGAACAGCAAGCCTGGAGGAAGCAGAGAGAAGCCGTAAATCAGGTGCTCTGACACATTTGCTGGGAGATACTTGCTGCGATCGCGAGCGCACTCGTCAATCTTCTGCTACGTTTGTGTAAATACTTGCAACAAGCAACGGGAGCGCGGCCAAAACACTCAATACTAGAGGTCACCACTAGAGGGAGGACACAGAACTTAGTGAAAAGGTCAATCTACCGGTCACATTGTACTTCCAGGGCGTCAACCCTAAAAACGCTTCCAATTTCTCGCCAACTGTGAAGGTAAGTGTTTATCACTGTGCAACGGGAGGAAAAATCATACCGATGCCGGTAGCTGTGGACAAGGTCCATGAGGCGGTCTTCAGAACTATCCGCCTTTGTGTTTACCTCAGACCTCGTGTTCATGGCCTTGTTCGCACGAGTGCCTCTAGCGTTCAAGTCAATATTGCAACTGGCCGATGTGAAATGTTACCTTGCGTCAACGCGCGCGGCTACATGCCAAATGAACGCGTGGCAAGCATGACACGGACAGCGGGCATATCCTAGCCTTTACTGAGACCTGCTGCAGATTTCTCACCGTTCTCCTCTGCAAACTGCTTGGCCTCCTCGTACGTGACGTCTCGCTGAGCCTCCAGATCCGCCTTGTTTCCAATCAGAATGATCACCTGCAACACAGAAGCTGAGTGAAAATGAAGCCAGGGCTGACGGATGCCGTTGGCACAGGCCGGTCACCAGTCATGATGAAAGCAAACTGCATTTAACAGTACAAGCAAAACCAACACACGCTTATAGAAACTGTCTGAACTTTTCTTTGACACGAAGAACCACAAAGCTACTGGAACCAAGCAGAAACAGCTCCACACTGTGGTCACAGGTGGTATTACGTGTACAGGACGCCACGTCCTGATTATTGAGCTTTAATGTGGAATTTAATTCCATTAATTCATCTGCAGGTCAGATTTTTCATTCACATGACCACAACTTGTTCATTTTAGGATAAACATGATTTTATCGGTCAGATCGTCACCATAGAAACTGCTGGATGAAGAAGAATTTAACACTCACTGTGTTTGGGTTGGTCAGGTTCCTGGCGTCTGTCAACCAGCTACTCAGGTGATTGTAGGTACTTCGCCTGAACACAGAGAGTGAAGAGTTATTTTACCTGAGGGGGTGTTGACATGATGATGGCATGACCAGAAAAAGACTTGAGATGAAGACAAGTTTAAAGCTGACAGTTACTGGATGTTTGAACATCCAGGAGAATCTTTAGATGATTTGACTGGAGACACGAGATCAGTTTTTTATTTAGAGACGTGACGTGAGCCCTTCAGAGACTTCCTTATTCGCCCTGTTAAAGGCCTGAATCCAGATTGTGATGGTTTGGGAGTACAGATTCATTTCCATCTTATTTCGTGAAGTTTCCTGCCTTTCCATCTTTATTCAGGGGCTTGGTTCTGCCAAACATACCGAGATCAGCACTGCAGAGAAAACTGGTCTAAAAAATGACGTCTGGAAACAGATTTTTATAGAAAACCTGCGTTTGTTCCCAGACTTACATGATAGCTGCTGCAACTCACCCTGAATCTCCACAGAGGGGGAGGTGAAATTATGTGTCCCTGAACACACCACAGACACCAGGGGCCAGTTTGTCAAAACATTTAATTCAGATAAAAGTTATTAAGGTGGATTCAGGATCAGAATGTAATAAAACTAACCTAAATATACCGGATGATGTAGTGTTTTTATACACATTCAGCTTTAATTTGCAGCTGGTTTGTTCAGACATTACAAAGACTAATTAGATGGAGGAAGAAGGCGGAGCCTCACTGGGAGAGCCAGTTGTCAGGGCAACAGGACCTCGGAAAAGAGGCCCAGAGAGATCTTTACATGATGCTTGCACGAGAACCTGGACGAGCAGAATGCAGGTTCGTCTAGCAGAGGAACAGACCAGCTACAGCAGACCAGAACCAGACTGAGATCCTGCTGTCGTCATGAGGAAGAGTTTTTAATCAATATTTTACTGAGAAGCAGATTTATTTTGACGAGCACATGACAACACAAATCTATATTTTCTCTCTTTTCTAAGGAAATCTGACGCTGACCTCACATTAGTCCACCTGATAGTCTCCATTTGTCTTATCCTGTAATATTTAGTCCTATTTAGAGCACTTTCTATCCAGGTTTGGTCTTCCCAGGGAAGTCTGGGTCTGGATCAGAGCGATCCAGTCCAATCTTGTTTTGAACAAGGATAAGAGGAAGATGGATTCTCCATCGAGAATAATGGGCTTCCCAGACCTGGGCATCTTTTATCCGGATGAAACAACCGGGTCCTGGTCTGCATGAAATCGGGTTAGTTTCCATGTTTAATGACCAGGTTCTGCTTCAGTTCTACAACACCGAGGTGGAACACAGCCTCCTTCATTCCCCCAGAATTACCGGATGGTTTCTGCACACAGAAAGTCGGAACAATCAATGAAGATATTTCGTATTGATCTTTTCCTGCAGCCCCAGATGAGCCGTCCTCATCTGCAGAGTTCCTGAGGGGACACACCAGAGATGGAGACCAGCGGAGCTGAGGGAGAATCTGAGGAAAACGGCCTTCCACGGCCAGAATAAAACCAGTTTTCCTTCTTTCTTCGTAAAGTCTGACAGGCGTTTTTACAGTGTGGTGTCACAGTCGGACGACCTTCCCCGTGCCTCACTGCAGAGCCCTACAGCGGGTGGCGTACCGGCAGGTGACCAGGAGAAGGTCACAGACACCGCTGCTGGTTACCTGATTCAGGACCCAGCTGAAACCAGGGAGGGTGGATCAGATCTAGTTTATGCAGCGATCTCATCACACGGATAAAACCCCATGTCGGTCTGGTGGTTCAGTGCAACAGTTGGCAAGTTAAATAAATCACTTTAAACATGAGAAGGAACAAAGTCGGGGCGGGGGTGTACATCAACGGGTCCGCAGGTAGCGGCTCGGGCTTGGTGATCACCCTGGAGGGTTTGGGCGGGTTAGAGACCATCTACGATACCGCTGCTGCTCCACATGAACCAAACACTGATGTCCTCCATCATCATTTGGTGCGCCCCCTAGTGGAATCCTCTGGTAACAAGCAGTCCACCTGCATGGATGTGAAGGATTTCCCTTCTAGACCCGCCCCACCCCTACAGTACCTGGTGATGTCGTAGACCATGAGGGCCCCGGCGGCCCCTCTGTAGTAGGACCTGGTGACGGCCCTGAACCGCTCCTGACCCGCCGTGTCCCAGATCTGCAGCTTCACCTTCTGGCCGTGGACTTCCATGATCCTCGTCCCAAACTCCACCCCGATGGTGTGAGGACAGTCTGCCATGACTGAGAACACACGACACATTTAGTCATCTTCCAACATGGAACAAGAGGAAATATCAAGATTCTGTCAAAAACTGATCAGCCGACTGATGCGTACGTCTCCCAGAGCTCCGATATCCAACTGGGATGTCGGGCGTCGCTCAGGTCGGACATTAGAGTTTAGATTTCAGAGCAGAGAGGTGGTGGACTCACATTTCTTCTCTGTGAACTGATGCAGCAGACACGACTTCCCGACTCCCATATCACCTGCAGGAACAGAAACAGGACCCAGGTGAGCCGTGGATGAACCCGCCCGCCCGAAGCGGCTAATCCCGTCCTCTCCAGCGTTTTGACTGTGACGTGGAGGAGGACACCCACAGATGCTTAACCCTTGGAACGTCTTCCCTGTGGAGCCTTTCTGCGTCCTTGCGCCGCCGCCTGTCGCTCTCATGTGAAACGCTCCCTTTCATTTAATTTCTCTCCTACGACCCTGCTTGACCCCACACATCACACATCCAAAGCCAGAGATTCTAGATGTAACAGCTTGACTCCTTTCACCACTTTGTGCTGCGGTTGCTTCGACCCCCCCGGGGGTTAATCAAATGTTGCAGCATCACAGAGGAGCGAGTCCCTTTTAAATCCAGCGTGCAGTGAAAACAGACATCTCACGACCATGTGACCCCTCTCCTCCAAACAGAGCACATCCAGAATACCAAAAACCATTCTGGTCTAGACTGAGCCCAGTTCAAGCAGGAAACTGGATCATGAAACCTGCACAGACCTCCTTTTGCCAGCAGCAAGAAGAGGAAGACGAGCAGCGGCAGCTCCCACCACCCTCACCGAGCTCGTCATGCGTGATGATCGGCTTCTCGTTCCCCTGGATTTCTGCATTCATGACTTAATGAAAGTGATTAGAAACTTTTCAAACACACACTTATACGGATGTTAGGTCCACATCCTCCTCCACGGCTCGCACAAAGAAAAGGATGAGCCGTCATGGAGCTGCGTAGGCGGAGTTAAAATATTTCCTGATCTCCGACAGTCAGATTAACGAAGGCTGCGATCAGCCTCCAACCAGCAGTCTGCGGCCCGGCGAGGAGGCCCCCCTCTGATTGGACGGCATTTACTGGGCACTGGCCCGGTAACATCAGAACCGAACGAAGCCGCGGAGCACGCTGACCCGGTGGAAACGGACGTAAAACCGGTAGAGGCCAGTCCCACCAGAAGAAGCTTTTCTACTTATTTCTTTTCATCAAAAGGTTTTTTAAATAGTTATTTATCAGATTTTTGGTACCTTGATTCTCTGTCAGGATTTACTGACGTCAGGTCTCAGAAATTTCTTTTTCTTTTCTAAAAACTTTCAGGGATGTTAAAGAAGTTGGTTGAATGAAGGATTTCTTATTAAAAGTAGGTCATTAAGAAACAGCATGAAATGTCCAGGGCTGCACTTAAAATCTATTTCTTTACATTAGTAGATATCAGTTGTTCTTCTATCAGTACGTTTCTTTTTTACAGGATGCGGTAAAATCCGGCCCTGATTGGATGCCACTTTTCCGCGGACAGCTGTGGCTACATGACGTTTCGGACGTGGCTGGAGTGTAAATGAATTATGGATTCAATGTAAAAGGCTGTGAAATCTAATCTGTTGTTATTCTGGTTTATTGTGATGCAAATATGCTCCACAGATTCACGCTGAACTGTCACAGTTTAGCATCTTCATGATGGATGCCACACCTGTCCCGAGCCGTAACGAGCGGCGGTCAAACTTCTAGTGATCCGCTGTAACGAAGCAATCACACCAGACTTAGGTTTTGCTGGTTTGATTAAACCCACGTGTCACCTGGACACACACACACACACCTGTACAGCATATGGATAAGAGATGGTTGCAGATTGAGAGTTATTAGCAGGAAAATCCAACTGATGTTTCACTCATCCAGTACAAATCTGATGTTACAGCTCCTCTTAAGGTGTGACAGTTCCACATGGAAATTTGGCTCTTTGTCTGATAATCATCATCAAGACATAACGGATACATGCAGTCATTGTGATGATGATGATGATGATGATGAAGTGAGGATTTAGTTTGGGGGCAGTTGTTCCACATCTTAACCTCAGGAAATGTTAAAACTGTCAAGAACGCAGCTAATCTTCTTCCACATGACCACGCAGAGAGAACTGCAGCCCCGTTGCTTTACGTGGGACTTTAAGGCTTCGCATGCAGCAGCAGATCCTCCGCCGTGCATCGCTGGCTGCTGCGGCCTGAGGACACGACGTGGAAGCTCCTACGGTCTCCGTGAGCCGTTTATCGAAAGATCAGAAGGCCGGCTGCATTCAGAAATCACCGCATGGGAAATGCTTGCCTGCATACCAGAGATACTGCTCGTCAGGCTGACTTGTTTGTTGATTTCCTCTTAATTCACGTTTAGACATTTCCTTGTGTGTAGTACTTTGTGAAGCTGAGATTTATAGAGGGTTCCTGAATTAAGTTTCTCTCACTCCTCTATGAAAGCAACAGCAGAAACAGTGAAGTTAAACACATCAGTCTGGATCAAACACATGCGGAAGTTAAGGTACTTCAGCACGATCAGTTGTCAATAAACTCACCGATGATGATGTATTTGAAGATATAGGAGTAGTTGTACGGAGCGGCTGTCATCTTTACTCTGTGGGGGAGACAAAGACGGAAACAGTCAGAGTCCACACCCAGTCTGACAGTCCGAACCGGGTCAACCTCTCGGTACCTGAACCCAAGCCGCTGGGAGGAGGCAGCTGACTGGGTTGAAACACCGCTGGGCTGAATTATGAACCTAGCTTTAGCTCGAAGCAGCATGACAGTCATGAGGAGTGAAAGCAGTCATCTTTACCAGAGGTACTAAACACGATCACCTGACTTCTTTCTCTGAAACCTCTGAATTCCTCTGTTAGCTTAGCGCAGGGGCTAACCGGCTACCAGCCGCACTGTCTACGCCTTGCTAACGGCTAACAGCAGGAAGACACTTTTGTTAAACCTAACAAGAAAAAAAACATCAAATAATACATCAAACAGATAAGCTGGGTAATACATTTAGTCGGTATTACCTTCAGACTGACGGTCTATCCAAACTGCAAAGCTGGTTAAACTGCAGGCTAGGCCGGTAATTATGGCTGTTGGTTGGTGAACCTGCTGAGCCGTCAGGAAAACCTACCACTTCTTCCGTGACTCTTCCTCTCCTCAGGAAAAAGATGTAGTATCGCGAGAATTAAAGGTTTCTACCGCCACCCAGGGGTCGAGAGGGAGAATGCATAAACTGCGTTAGGGAATAAATTATAATGTACACTGCTCAAAAAAATAAAGAAGACTTAAACAACACAATGTAACTCCAAGTCAATCCCACTTCTGTGGAATCAAACCGCCCACTTAGGAAGCAACTGATGGACAATAAATTCCACCTGCTGTTGTGCAAATGGAAAGGACAACAGGTAGAAATTATAGGCAATTAGCAAGACACCCCCAATAGAATAGAATAGAATAGAATGCCTTTATTGTCATTATACACCGGTACAACGAGATTAAGCCACCACTAAAACAGTGCAGGATTGAATTTAAAAAATAAATAAAGCAAAATAAAATAGAATAAAGGCACATACAAAATGAGAGATGGGGTGTGTAGTCCTG
>JBAMHW010000012.1:32828332-32837312 GCA_037177495.1 Rhadinocentrus ornatus | reverse complement strand
GCTCACTAGTTAAAGCTTATGGTACTGGGCTCACCGGTTAAAGCTTATGTTACTGGGCTCACCGGTTAAAGCTTATGTTACTGGGCTCACCGGTTAAAGCTTATGGAAATCCCACACCTCTATTTTGTTTCTACAGCCAAACGTACCCTCACCTGGTAGGCGGGGTATCAGCCAGACAGCAACTGACGCATCAGCATGATGTCATAGCGGTGCAATGCCATCAACTCTTTATGGTCGCTGCTGACCTTAGCACCCTATGCAGGGCCCTCCGGTCCTGACCAGTACTGTTCCCATGGGTGGTGTTACCAGTCAGAACACTCTCCTCAACTCCAGTGTAGAACATCCTCATAATTCTCAGAGAGACTCTGAACTTCCTCAAGTGTCGCTGCCTCGCCTTCTTCACACGGCTGTCTATGTGCAGAGTCCAGGATAGGTCCTCGGTGATGTAGCGGGCAAACTTCTAACCCTCCTTTCTGCTGTTGTGGAGTCTTTATCGCACTGATGGTATGTTAACTACAGCTCCACAACAATCGGAAACACCCGCCTGTGTTTCTCCATCATCCTTCCTCCTACTCATCATCATTA
The DNA here is from genome assembly GCA_037177495.1 of Rhadinocentrus ornatus. NCBI lineage: Eukaryota > Metazoa > Chordata > Actinopteri > Atheriniformes > Melanotaeniidae > Rhadinocentrus > Rhadinocentrus ornatus. Next base: position 32,836,727 of record JBAMHW010000012.1, on the reverse strand, counting down.
CTTCCTCCCCAGGGTCTCGGGGGACTGCGCTAATAGTCTGTTTAGATTCAGCAGATTTCACTTTGTTTGTGTCTTTAAAGTGTCCAAACCAACATTTTTTTTCTCGTTATCAAGTTTGCTTCCTTCCCACATGAGCTGATGCTAAGTGAAAGAAGTTTTCAGGACTCTCCTGGCAAATTATGGTTGTTTAAAGTAGTTGTATGAGGGAAAACCTATTCATTCTTTAGCCTTATGTGGGGACCCTTTAGAAAGTCCTGCAAACCACTTGTTTGAATTTTGACAATTATTTTTATTGATCTTAGCTTAATCATGAACAAAGGATGTTATTCTCATTTTATGCTGCATTTTGCCATTTTTTAAATTAAAATGATTCATCTCTAGTTATTTTGATTAATGTATTTTTTTCTCAGTAACTATGAGACCTGGTTGAAGGTTTCTCCGGTGGTTTGGGTTTCCAGCTGATTGGATGCATGAACCAGAGTCAGTCTGATGAAACAGCAGCTCTGTAATGTCGATGCTATTCTCTTCTATATTTACCAGCTAGAAGATGAAAGACAGCCTCCCCACACCCTGCAGCACACATGTTTGTACTTCTGTCTTCATTCATGATGCCGTAAAAGGCCATGAACACATCTGATTCTAACCTGAGTCCCAAAACCAACTCTGAACCCTCAAACAGCCTTCTGAAGGCCTGTCTGGCCAAAATGTCCTCACAAGCCAGTACTGTCCTTATGTAGCCTAAAAATACAAAGGTCCCCACAAAGACAGCTGCACACACACATGCATAGTGTTAGGAGTTTCACAGGAATCCCATCTTTTGGCTAATTTCAGGGTTTGGTTTTCATGGTAAAGCGCCTTAAATCAGTTTTCCTAAACTTTTCAACTCCAGCCAATTACAGGAGCAGCACAGTCCTTCTTGTCTCTGTCACCACAGTTTCTTTGATTTCAAGTTGTTTTAGGCCACAAATAAACACATCAGAGTAAAAAAAGGATCAAACAACAAGTACAATGATTGTCAGATGACTGGACAGACCTCTGAAGATGTTACCAAAACACATGAATGATGGCTTTTTGAAGAGATTCTATTTAGAGACGCTTCGTGTATGTTTCATGCCCTTCCTAGCTTGTGAAGCAGAGGGATCAATTCCAGTTCCTAGATGCCAAACAGCCTGCAGAGTACATTTATTCTCATCACCAGTTTAGAAATGTCTCATTAAGGCTCCTCACAGATTGTTTATGCTTCAACTCAATACACCCATTTGATGATTGTTAGTTGTGTAAAGCAGCATCATTTTAGCAGATTCCGCAAAACAACATGTGATCTGTTCTTTCACTGCAGCTCAGTTTTCCGTCCATAGAACCAGCAACTGCGGAGCCACAAAGACGGATGTCAGGGTGCATTCACACCTTAAGGCCCATTTCCACAAACGGGTCTGGTTCGGTACGGTATCGGTTTTATGCATTTTTTTCGTTTCCACAAGCAAAAACTGGGAAGTGTTTCAGAATATCCGACCCTTCGGCTTGGGTCCCAATCTTACCCATCCGACCCAAAGGGGTGGAGCCTGACACGCTTTCGTCATCACTTCCTGTAACTCTGCACTGAGAACGTAGGGGCGACAGCTCCATGTTTACAGTTACGTACTTGACACATTTATCGTTATCCAGCCGGTACCCCATCTATCAGGTAAAGGTACGGTTGGCTGTGGAAATGTAACTGATTTCAGGATTTTCCTAACCAAATGGCACCAAACATCCCGGACCGACCTGGACCCACTAGTGGAAATGGAGCTGAATAGTCCGTTAGACTCTGTACGGCTGAGGGTTGTTTTTTCCAGTCTGAGTTTGCTTTCACACCACACCTTGTCAAACAAACTCAACCTTTTAAATAATGTATTTGTGATGAATGGACTTGTGAAAAAATTCACCATGAAAGAGCAAAACACGGAGCAGCAGCATCAGATCCCAGCGGTCTCTGCTTGACCATATTTCTATTAGAGCTTTTTCCTCCTTCTCACTCCACATCTGACCGCTAACAGTTTCTCTGTGCCTACATGAGTAGGTGTGTTTGGATAAAAGCGTCAGCTAAATGACTGTGTTAGTTTATCATTGTTGGATATGAAACTGACCACGGTGGTATTGTCCGCGAACATGTTGGTGGGGTGGCAGAGCAGTCCTGTGTGAAGAGGGCAGGACTGAACACACAACCCTGCTGATCCAGTGTTGAGGATCAGTGAAGAAGATGTTGACTTCCCGATCCTCACCACCAAAAACCACTTTATTCTAACTATTTATAAATATCCTGACAGTTTCCAAGTCTTAAATTTAGAATTTCTATAATTAGGTGTCCAGAAACAAAGGAATTACTAGTGCAGTATTAAAAATATGAATTTTATTATTATTTATGTGAGAGAAGCTGACTTTGGGCATGTGGGTGCACCGAATCCACAAAAAAGCACTTTATCCTCCTATTTATGAAGATTCTGACAGTTTTCAATCCGTACATTAAAGTAAAAATGTTGTCATCGATTGAAATAGATACCAACATTGGTATTGATCGATATTGATATGTTTGTATCGACATTATCGATATTTGGATCGATCCACTAGTTGATGGGTTTACTGCACATTAAGAGCTTTTAGAGTTCCAGCCTGCAAATCAAAGACTTTTAATTCATTAATAATGAAAAACATAAGCTTTTAATAACAGGTTGTGTTTTCACTAGAAGCACTTTAAAGCAGCTTTAACCTAATCAATGCTGTCTTTGTCTCACGGTGACGGTTTCATTCTAATCAACATGTTTATTGTAGTGTTTTTGGTCTTGCATTAATAAAGATGTTTATTGTGAGCCGTTTCTCTGGGAATACGGAGGGAAATTAGCATCTTGTTAAATCCAGCCTATTTACCGCACTACATTTAATGTGCACTGTCCCATCCAAGGAAATGATGAAATCTAGTTAGAATGTTTGTTTACCCGTAGTTACTGACAATGTCAGCTTGCATCGGTTTCAGGAGAGCTCCTGTGCAAGTGTTGCTGGACATTTAGTTGTAAAAGTTTCATGAGAGTACATCTGAGCCAATCGTATTCGAGATTCAGCTCAACTGGATCTCGTCCTACCGCCTTTCCACACAGATATATTAAGTCGGACTCCGTCCCGTCTCTGCTGACCGATTTAGCATTAGAGTGTATTTAGTTATTGTCTAGCAGTCACACATGAAAATGAAGTCAAACTAACACCGACTGAACGCTTGTTGGGATCTTACGTTTTGTAAAGGCTGAGGGAGTGGATGCAGCCGTTATCTGCTCCATCCAGCCTCCCTTCTTGCTGCTCTGATGTGGAAATGCTTATTAAGTACTTACATGATGCATTTTCCTTCATGCCGCTTGTAGGGGCAGGACCTTACATGAGGGGAAGGAGACATATTTGAGGTTACAGACAAACCCCTGACAGTCATTTCTGTTGGAGGACTTATTGTAAATTACAGATACTTTCTCCATAATGATGTCGGATCATGACGTTGTTCCACCTTTCTGCTGCGGTAAAGTGCTTATAGAGCAGCTTTACTCAACACATAAATACAATACAAACATAAAATACAGAACATACCCTGACTTCAGCAGGAGAATTTAGCAGGAAAAGTCTTCAGAAGAGGACATGTGACTTTGGTTGTTGACACAGTAGGTTACAGTTAGGTTAAGATTAGTTATAGTTAAGTTTTGTAAGAATCCAGGAAGCAAATAAAAGTTGGTGTAGTGATGTAAACAGGACTGTGTGTCCTGCAGCTTCAAAGCCAGAGACAGGAAGCGATGCTGATGGGCAGATAAGCTGCGTGCAGCTGCAACCCGTCAGCCCAGCAGCAGGGACATGTCCTCTTGTCTCTGCAGAGCGCTGTCCTCCTCCATCTTGTTGTGGGCGTGTGAGGTATGTGGAACTCAGTGTTTAAAGCATCAGGAGGCTGATAAGCAGCGCGGTGGCACCCTTAACATCAGCAGGGAGGAGTGAATCAGAAACAGAAGCTTCACCTCCCACTCGGCTCACAGTCAACGGCTTCAGTCTGTCTGGAGCTGCAGGACAATCCTCCGCTGTTCCGAGGGTCTTTCCTCTGCATGCTTTTACGTGTTCGCCTCCAGTTTATGATAATTCATACTGTTCTGACACCGCTTCTCTCAGACTCCTCTTTTAAATAACAGCTGATAAAAAGCTGACTGATATAAAGCATCGTGTGATCCCTGTGGGCAGAAACACCCACACCATGAATGCTGGGAAGCAATGAAACACTGACTGTGTCACCAGAGGCACATTTTTAAGCATCAGCGGACAATTAATGATTGAGTTTCCATTATTATTTATTAGAAATCATTGATAAAAATCTCTTATTTCCTCTTAGTAATGTACATAATGCCAAATTAGCGCCAATGATTAAGAAACTTACAGGAAATGTTTTATATTAATGTCACAATTTGGTACAAATAAGAATAGATCTAATTATATGTGCATTTGACACAATATAGACAATCAAATTCCAACAAATATGTGGTGTTAACTGACGTTTACCTGGTAAACCTCAGATACGCAAGTGCTCCATAAGATGTTTTACATCAACATTACCATGTTCTTGTTACGGTTGGCGGTGGAGGTGAGGACCCAAGCGCAGACAGAGGAGCAGGAGGCTGGCCAGTGCCAGTAAACGGGGGCTTAACCAAAACTCAGGGAACTCTACAACCCAGGGGAAGAGCCACACTAACAGGGAGTAGCTAAAAACCCAGGACTTAAATACACAGACGGACCAATTAAACACCGGTGGCTTGAATAAGTAATGAGGCAGGTGCACTAGCGAACAAAAACAAAGAAACACAAAACTAAGCCCTGAACCCCAAAAACCAAGAACCTAAACATGGCCAAAGACAAAAACCATAGAAACTAAACCAAGATCATGACCGAACAAACCATGAGAAACCAGAACCAAACATGACAGTTCTGGAGTCATAATGCAGCGTCCAGCATCACCTCACCTGCTGGTGACGGTATTTCGTTGCCTTGTACCTGTGACGTGCGCAATGACAATAAAGTTGAATCTGAATCTGATTTGCCTTCCAGACTGTTTCCGTTTGATTAGAAGGCTGTGGAAGTCCAGCGACAAGCGCTGGCTCGTTTTCAGTGTGGTCCAGAGCCTCATGTAACGTTGTGGTCTAACATGAAGCTGTCAGACGTTAGCGGCGGGCCGACTCGCATCGTTGTCTCTAGCTAACTGCGCTCTCCTCTGTCCCGTTGCTGGGTGGGGAAACCTCTGCGCAGATCTCATGGAGCTACTCGCTCCTAAAGTTATTATATTCGTCCTGAAAGTGGTTGTTTTTGTTGACGTTCTTTAGGTGAGCCTGGACCTTTTTCGTTTATTCCACGTGTACCAACACTTACACAAAATCTCCCTCCGCTGTGACTGCAGAGGAATTCACCTTGTGGCTGCAGAGATAAACTCATTAAATTAAAGGGGCGGCATTTTAAAGCAGAGGCCTAAACATAGAAGCAGGGCTCAAAGGGTTACAGTGAGGTTTTTTTATCTTTAAAAGTGCTTTGAGGTGATTTTGTCACAAATTTGCAAATAAAGCTGACGTGAATTATTGAATTTTAAAATGTCTTTGACTGTGTTCGGCAACCGGACAGCGGAGGTCTGGGTAGATGCTGCCGCTGATGAAATCAAAAGGATTCATTTTAAAACCGCAGAAAGCCATTAAACTCTCTCAGAGGTCAGCAGATGGTCCACAGATCCTAAAACTGTGCCTGTCCTTCCTCTGGGTTAATGTGGCCAAATGTTGGAGCGGGACGAACTATTCCGTTTAGTTTTCTTTCTTTAACTAAGAACTGGCACTAAGGGGAATTGATGTGGATTCAGGACGGGTTCTTACTGAATTCTTTGTTGTGGTTGTCGTACCTGAGGAGGTCCAGGTGATTGAGATGCTTCTAGGAGTTTTAGACAGTGAGTTTCATTTTGTTTTTCAGACTGCGTATAATTAAGAGAAGTGACGAGGTCTCGCAGCTTTTTCCTTGTTTCTAGAGTTTATTGTTATATACATAATTACATATACATGTAATATATAGATTACAGATGTGATCTGGTACTCTGCTGCTGATAAAAAATAAATCTTTTTTTACGCTCTGGGTGCCACACTTTCCTAATTTTGTGTTTCACCTTTTCTGTGGGAAATAGATTTGGAAAAAAAATGTCTGCATGACTGAATTCCCCCCGGCCACCAATAACGAGTCCAAATCCGTCGGTGTTCTTTAAACAAGATCTCTTTTTACCCTTGCTGGATTTGGAAGGGAAATAATGTCCCACGTTCTTGATTCTGCGTTAACCATTAGCGGCATCCTGCAGCTTATCATCAGTGAGAATGTGAAGGCCACCACATCCGAGCGCTGGTGAAGGAAGACTTTCACCTGAACAGGTTCTGGATTCAGACCCAGAACTCACCACGAGCAGAGAAATCACACGTCGCTGTCAGAAAGACGTAAAAGTGCTCTGGCTTTGTGTTTGTGGAGGGAACGCTGAGCTCTGAGGAAAGAAAACGCATGTAATCTGAGATATTTATGAATGATTTCAGCTCTTGAACAGACCTTCATTGACAGAGAGAAACAACAGCTTCATTCATGACAAACATGACAGTCTCATTTCTTCCTGCTTCAGTTTGACTCTGTGACTCGTAAACTCATTGAAATGAGATGATACGGAGACGATGGAGGAGCCACCGAGGTGACATGTTAGGTTTTAAATGTGATTTCAGAGGATAACAATCCAAACTTTAATGTTTGCAGTATGTTCACAGTGTGCAAACAGACTGGACATGTTCACGCGGCTGTTTCAGCATGCTAACACGCTGCTAGACACCTGCAGGTAACAGCAGTGGCTGTGCTGCTGCTAGCTTGTCAGATTAGCACATTTTATTCAGACTTGTTGGCAGGAATCTGTTAAACATTAAATCCTGAGGGAAAACACGGACAGAGTGATTGTTTCAGAGTAAGCAGGGATCTATACTGAGTGTGGGATCAAACATGACTCATCGCTCTGCCTCTCCGTCAACAGTCGGTTAAACTGTGACTCAGTGTGAGGACGAGATAAAACCCTGAACTCTTCGCTGATTGTAGTTCCCTGTATGCGGCCAGCTACATCTCCAGTTTCCATCACAACTTTTGCCATCTAACTCGTCATCGTTTAACTCTCGACCCCCAAATAAGTAGTATGAAAACATAAAATAGTATGCTTTAACTTTTGCTGTACAAACTTTTGGTCCCATTGAAAATTATTGGTGTTCTGCCCATATTAGAAAACGCCATCTAGTTCCGGCATAATGTCACATAGAAACTTCATTCAAACTTCTAATGGGTCTCAGAAGATAAAACCTTTACTGTCGGAAAGAACATTTTTTACGGTTTTGACACTATCACAGTATAAGTTTGATGAAATATTAGGAATCTCCCCCAGATCCTGCCCACTCTGATGCGGACGTGCGGACAGACGTCTCCTGTGTCGCTTATGTAATGTTTCTGCTCTGCTGACAGTACTCTGTACACAGATACCAAGGAGACGACATGCTGTTGGCAGCCATGTTCTCTTTGTTTTATTACTTCTCCATTTCTGTCTCACATAACGCCTCCTGCGTACGTCATCAGCTGGCGGCCGCCACTGCATTGGACAAACATTCAGAATAAAATCAGTCACATTGTAGATATGGCCACATTCTGTATCATTACAGAAACATAAAGGCTAATGTACTAAAATACAACAATCTTTTGTTAGTGCAACTCTAGGAAAATGGAGTTGCTGGTCCATCTGCTGGTCCAGCTGCTGATCTAGCAACTGGTCTATCTGCTGGTCCATCTACTGGTCCAGCTGCTGATCTATCTGCTGGTCTATCTGCTGGTCCAGCTGCTGGTCTCTCTGCTGGTCCAGCTGCTGATCTAGCAACTGGTCCAGCTGCTGATCCAGCTGCTGGTCTATCTGCTGGTCCAGCTGCTGATCCAGCTGCTGGTCTATCTGTTGGTCCAGCTGCTGATCCAGCTGCTGGTCTATCTGCTGGTCCAGCTGCTGATCTCTCTGCTGGTCTAGCTGCTGATCTAGCAACTGGTCCATTTGCTGGTCCATCTACTGGTCCAGTTGCTGATCCAGCTGCTGGTCTATCTGCTGGTCCATCTGCTGATCTAGCTGCTGGTCTATCTGCTGGTCCATCTGCTGGTCCATCTGCTGACCTATCTGCTGACCTATCTGCTGGTCTATCTGCTGACCTATCTGTCCCCCGCAGCCTGTCTGGTGCGGACTGGGCTGCGGGGAAAAGGTTCTGGTTGGCAGGATTGAGCGTGAACGCCTGCTTATCAGTAACTGAGCTGGTTACTTGAAACCCTC
>JBAMHW010000012.1:32807655-32818107 GCA_037177495.1 Rhadinocentrus ornatus | reverse complement strand
GATGGATGATGGATGAATAGATGGATGGGTGGATGGATGATTGATGGATGGATGGATGGATGGATGGATGAACAGATGGATGGATGATGGATGAATAGATGGATGATGGATGAATAGATGGATGGGTGGATGGATGATTGATGGATGGATGAATAGATGGATGAATAGATGGATGATGGATGGATGGATGGATGGATGGATTGATGGTGGATGGATGGATGGATGGATGAACAGATGGATGGGTGGATGGATGATTGATGGATGGATGGATGGATGGATGAATAGATGGATGATGGATGGATGGATGGATGGATGATGGATGGATGGGTGGATGGATGATTGATGGATGGATGGATGGATGAACAGATGGATGGATGAATAGATGGATGATGGATGGATGGATGGATGGATGGATGAATGATGGATGGTTTGATGGTGGATGGATGGATGGATGATGGATGGATTGATGGTGGATGGATTGATGAATGAACAGATGGATGGGTGGATGGATGATTGATGGATGGATGGATGGATTGATGAATGAACAGATGGATGGATGGATGATGGAATCAGGAAGCAGATGACACACACAAACATGTTACCACCGTTTTCCTCCAACAATCGTTCTGCCTGAATCAGCGGCTGCAACAGCAAAGACGTCTCGTCCTCTTCAACTCGTACAGAAGAGCAGGCTCAGCCAGAAGGAAAAATTTAGACTAAAACTGATGATGGCGTAGAAAAGGTTTTCCACGTTTCCCCGGGACTTCAAAAGACTTTCAGGGTCTCGTTGGAGCAGGTTTGTCACTTAAGGTCAACTTCCGTCTCAACTTCTCACACAGTCCCAATCACACATGAGACAAGGAGCCAAGACTCTGTTTTTCTTCGTCTACTTGTCCATTCATCACCTCATCATCTCCAGGATTGTCTGCCTGACCTGCGAGCAGCTTAACCGGACTGAACCAGTTTAATGTAACTGCATTAGTCTAATTCATTGGGATTTAGTGTTTTTTCCACAGAGCTCTGCTTTCTAACATCACTCCTTTGGTCAGATGCAGGGTCCTACAGTGCCTCCCCTTCCCCCTGGAGGTCTAGGAAATGATGAGGAGGAGGATACGTACGAGGAGGCGGAGCCTTACATAACTGCAGACACTACTGCAACCAACACAGGTAAGGACAAAGAAACAGAAAAATCCCCCAAAATGACAGAAAAACACAACAAATCCCAAACTTCTTCCCTCCATCAGAGAAAGCCGACTCAGACAGCAGTCACTACGAGTCATACGGTGAGGAGGAGGATGATGATTGCGAAGGGGAGGAGCATGTGAAGGACAGAGCTCACTACATCCAGTGGAGTGCCTCACAGCCCTGCCTGAGACCCACCCCCGAATCCCGGCTCTGTGGGTACCTGTGGAGGAGGAAGTGGCTCGGACAGTGGAGCAAACAGCTGTTCATCATCAGGAACGACGTGCTGCTGGTGAGGAAGATGAGATGTCCACAAGATGCTGCTGTCAGCGGGAGTTTCTGCCTCCCGACCAATCAGCAGCCTCCAACCAGCTGATTGGTTGTGATGTGTTTACAATGTAACCACCAGTTCAGTAAATGTTTATAAATCCAGTATGTGAATCAGACCCACTTAGTCCAGTTCTAAGGAGCTTAAATTAAAATGTTTATTCTTCATCCCAGTCTGAAACCTATTAGAGAAGATGTCTGTAATTTCTTTCAGTATTCTTCAGGAACAGTTCTCCGGGATCCTTGAAGGATTTTCCAGAAACAGTTTTCCAGAATCCTTGAAGGATTTTCCAGAAACAGTTTTCCAGGATCCATGAAGGATTTTCCAAAGCTCTTCTTTTAGTTCAATTCTTTGTCCAGATGATCCCACACTCCTTTAATAAAGCAAAGGTCCTGGTTCTGGGGAGGATCCGTCCCCCCATCAGACCCGCTGAGGTCCTGGTTCTGGGGAGGATCCGTCCCCCCATCAGACCGGCTGAGGTCCTGGTTCTGGGGAGGATACGTCCCTCCATCAGACCGGCTGAGGTCCTGGTTCTGGGGAGGATACGTCCCTCCATCAGACCGGCTGAGGTCCTGGTTCTGCGGAGGATCCGTCCCTCCATCAGACCGGCTGAGGTCCTGGTTCTGGGGAGGATCCGTCCCTCCATCAGACCTGTTTTCACTGATATGCAGTCTGGTTCTTGTGTCCTGGGACCTACCTCAACCTTTTCTCCCTGTTTCCTTCCTAATGGCTTCAGAAGTCTGAGCTAAGTTCTTCTGAAAATGGTCCGGTATCAGAACTGGACTGAAAATGATGGAAATTTTAGAAAATGTCCAAGGACAAACTTTGAAAGACCTTGAAAGATGGAGAACTGTTGATGAAGACTACTTTAGAAGATTACAACAAAGTCTAAGATGAAGAAATGAGGACTGGGTCTGCAGTTTAAACAGATCTCTACCTATCTGTTGATGGTCTTTTTGGTGACCTCACTCCCATTAGCATTAGCATTAGCATTAGCATTAGCATTAGCATTAGGATCTTGCAGCTTCTGTAAACTCGTGTTACTGGAGTCGTGTCTGAGGTGTAACGTTGTGTTTGTCTGTCAGTGTTATAAGTGTGCTCAGGACCTGCTGCCACAGCTGGAGTTGAACCTACGTGGCTGTAAGCTCGTCTACAAGTCAAAGACCAACGCCAAGATCCAACACCAGCTCAAACTGGTGCTGTTGGGCTCCGACTCGCTGGTGCTGGGTTCCAGCAGCTTCCAGCAGGCCGACGAGTGGAGGAGGGTCAGCAGCCAACACCTGTTTAACATTTTACCTGCTGTGGTGCATTCACCTGCAGGTTTGTCTGTAATCTCTGTGTGCAGGTGATCGAGGAGGTGAGCGCTGGAGCAGAGATGGAGACTCAGAGCTTTTCCTCTTTAAACAAGTCAGAGCAGCTGCTGTCCTGCAGGGTAAGACACACTATCAGGTTTGTCTGCAGTCCAGACCTCCACAGGGGAGAAACGTCCTCAGAAACAGCAGAACAAACTCACAAGCTTCAGTTTGCTTAAATACAGTCCTCTCTAAAGTCTCAATGAACCTCCAACATTCAACACTTTGTGAGTAAATGTGCCAACAGGAAAGACTTGAGACACAACTCTTTTGTGTCTCTGTTCCAGTCCAGTCCAGTCCAGACTGACTCTGATGAGGAGAAACCTTCAGTTCACCACAGCTTCAACAAGGACAAGGGTAACACCACTACCACAGTCTGAAACGGGGATGCTCTTCGTGAAGCTCTTTGCTATAAACAGCTCCACATACACCGAGACGGTCACACCCTAAATGTGACGCATAGAACAAAATCACAGGAAAACGACAGAAAATGTACATATTTCATTAAAAGATGTGTTTTATTGGTATCTAGAACCCTGTTTGGGATAAGTAACACCATGAAAGGACCATAGAAGAAGTGCACATGTATGTTCTATGTACCACCACCCAGGCCAGAGATCTCGGTGTTGGATGGACTCAGACCTAAACTGAAAAACACAGTAAGGGAATTACAAATATATCAAGGGTAAAAGATCTGATGTCTCAGCAAAACTGGTCCATGCGTTCATCTTTAGTCGGCTTGATTATTGTAACAGTTGCTGTCTTCTTCCTTTTTCTGTCCCCTCCGGTCGGGACCAGCAAGATTACATAGATTCCATGATTCAAAGTAAATAATTAAATAAAGGAATCAGACTATCAAGAGGAGCTTGTACCCATAAGCCTCCCCTCGGCAAAGCAAATTTGTTCGGCACAACACAGCAACCATCATTCTGCTGCTGTGATGCTGGACAGGACAGGTTTAAAAAGAAATGTGGGTTAACGTCACATTGCTTCAGATGTTGGACAGATGGACTCACATCTGACTCTAGAGGACTTTGGTATCCAGAGGAGTTCATGTTCCACTCAATTGCTGCAAGGTGTCCAGATCATTATCCTTCCACCACCATGCCGACAGCTGCTATGAGGTGTTTTATGACCTAACGTGTCCACCTTGATCTGGTCTGTCCCGAGGACCTTGCTCCAGAAGTCTGTGCTCAGATACGGCTTTGCCAACCTAAGCCGTGCTGCCATGTTCTTTTTTTTCTTCTGCAACCTTCCAAACATGCCGTTCTGGTTCAGTCTTTTTCTAACTTGACTGTCATGAACTTTAACATTTAACATACTAACTGAGACCTGGAGAGTCCGAGATGTAGATCTTGGTCTGAACTTGCTGGGACATCTACTCCAGGAAGACTGGCAGCTGTATTGAATGTGACTAACTATGGACTCCAGATAGTTTGGTAATGACCTTATAACTCTTCCCACAGCGATGGACAGCAACACTGTTGACGTCTTTTATCGAACATTATATTTACTTAATACAAACTTTTTATTAATATTATGACCATAAGTGTTTAGGAATTAGGACGGTCTGTAAGCAGTGTGATTGTCTATCAGTGATGCGAGCTGTGGTATCTGACAGGTTTCCTGAACGTTCTGATGAACTGTCAGTGGCAGAGTTTACGGTGTCAGGTAGAGGGAGGACTCCTCAACATGTTTGGAGAAGAGGAGGTGAAAAGGGAGCGTTCACCTCAGTACACTGTCCAGCTCAGAGGCTGTGAGGTCAAAGCTGGTCCAGACACAGAACACTCCCACAGGATCTCACTGAGCATGCTCGGTGACCAGGTGGCTGTACTGGAGGTGAGCTTACGAGTGAGGAAGGCTCCTTCGTTAATGCTTGTTTTTTTTTAACCCTGTCCTTCTGTTCCACATTTGTTCCCTCAGGTCAGCTCTTCAGAGGAAAAACTGCAGTGGTTTAAGCTGCTGCAGGATGGAGCAGCCAATCACAGTCACCATGACAACAAGACACAGGAGCACACAGGGGGCGCTCTTAGGTAGGAGAAACACTTCATACATCCAGTTTCAAACTTCACCGGGAAGTCTCTTAATGAGATCGGTTGGCCTATCTCCATCTTACCTTGCCTCTTTAGAGACTTTGACAAGAAACTTACCTTCTACCTGAAATCCTGCAGTAGTTTGACCCCCACACCACCTGGCTTCAGAATTGGACACAGATGTATCTCTGAAACCCTGAAAGTGATATTATATGTGCCATTGACAATAAGGAATATTGTGTAGCTGTTTGTTTACTTGGCTAAAGTCTTTATTAACAAAAACCATTTATTTACCAGGACCACATAAATCTGGGTCTTTGAATGAATGCCTGTTATACTTGCAAGTTGGGGGTTACCAATTTTAATTCTCTGCCCCAATCCATGCGTGTTCCACGCGGGTCTGTTTTAGGTCCACCTTTACTTAAAATTTCCATAAACAATGCTGCCTTCACTGCTGGCAGCTCTCAGGTCTACTTATACGCCGATGACACCATTCTGTACACATCTAGTCCAAACCTGAATGCTGCCATGACTTCTTTGCAACGTGGTCTCCAACAGTCTCCAATATGTCTTCTCCAAGCTATACCTTCTATTAAACACAAATATAACCAAATGCACAATAGTTGACTTCAGACCCCCTGTCACCTCAACTTGCTGGATGGTACAGCATTACAACTTGCCACCACCTAGAGGTTTTTAGGTATTTTAGGTTGATAGTTCACTTTCCTTTGGTATTCTTATCAATGCATTGTTCTCCGCCACATATAATTCTTTACACACTCTGACTAAACTTACAATCCTCCTCCTCATAGCTTGTGGTGATAAAAACTGCCTCCAAAAACCTTCTAAAAAATGGGTGCTATCATCGGGAAATCTGGCTTCTTACTGGTGCTCCTTTTAACACTCATCATTGTACTCTACTCACTCATTGGTCATCACTCCATTCTTGCAGGTTGTTGCATTGGGACCAATTTATTTACAAGCCCATCACTGGTACACACTCTCTTTAACTTTGCTCAAGAATCCTCATTAATCAACATCGACGACTGAAACCTGTACCGTAGTAATTTTACTTCAGGTTCGTTTGTTGCATCTTTGTCGTTGATCATCACAATCATCTTGTTGTTAATCTGCTTTTTTACAGTGGGCTTCAGACTCGCAGGTTTCCCACCTCCAACACCTACATGGATGACCCCTTCAGTCTCAGTGGAGTCAGCCGGGACCAGCCCGTCTACTCCAATACTTCTGTCCTGGAGCACATAGTACGACCCAGACTGTGAGGTGTTCAGAGTAAAGGCAGAGCAGAATGTTTCTGTTCCAGGACACATTTCTAAGACCCGTCAGCACCAGCACCTGCATCCCAGCAGGCACTCTGGAAGCCTCCTAAGGAGGGATTAGCATCTCTGGGACTCTGTTTTGTATAAATAGTTGGCCTGGGGCCTGCTCCAGAAAGCAGGTTATGTTGAACCTCTGAGTATGTTAACCCTGGATTGAGGAGAAACTCTAAGTTTTCTGTTCCAAAAAACGAGGTATGTGTTACCCTGGACTCTGTTACTCTGTCTGTGAAGTGACCTCCTGACCAACATTACATCAAACAGCACCATTTTGCAGCCACTCTAGCCATGAGATTACGTCACAGTAAGATTTGTACTTTACGTTGCGATACTGCAAGACGATCTACAGATAGAATCTGAATATTAGGTAAGAGGACGTGTACTGGAGGAGTTAAAACAACATTTGTTAGGGGGGGGGGGCACGGCAAAGTGCTTTACATAAAACAAAAGCATTACAGATGGTGCAAAGAAAGCATTAAATAGTAAAGGAAGCAACAAATAGCAAAAATCACGAAATCATAATAAAATCATAATATAATTTTAAATTATTTAAAGTAAGATAAGTTAAAAGTTACCGTGCAGATCTCATGCTTGGTACATGAGGGAAAAAAAGTTTTAACCTGGATTTAAAAGAATCTACATTTGGTGGACGTTAGTCTCCACTGGCAGTTTGCTCCACACAATTACACCACCTTTCTAAAAGACGTCTTTATACTTCGTCTTCAGTCCCAGTGGGGTTGAACCTACATAAAACTAAGATTTTGTTCTGTCCACCAGAATTTTAACCCGCATGCTACAGTTTCTTTCATTCATTCATTGGTTTTGTCTTCGTCCATTAAGGGTCGCGTGGAAGCTGGAGCCCATCCCAGCAATTACCGGGCGAGAGGCAGGTACACCTGGACAGGTCGCCAGTCCATCGCAGGCTCCAGTTTTATTAAAGTCAAATATTAAATCAGTCACTAGTGGGTTCAAACTTCCACACTGACTCAGGCAGCAGTTTTTTTCCATGATGCTTCTCTCTCCTCAGCAGCAGCAGTGTTGTTCCCTTCTGCATGAAACACCTCGTCATATTGCCCTTAAACCTCTCAGCCCAGCTGGGTTGCCATGGTGAATCCAGATGATGACTTTTTGTTGTGGTAGAAATACTCAGAGTTGACTGAAGTTGCTCAACTCAGAGCAAGTTAACCCCGAGATGCTTCTAGACCAAGAGTTGGTTGAACTTCCTTTCTGGAACAGGCCCCTGGCCACAATAATGCTGGGAATGATTAGCTGATCAGGAAATAAAAAGAACATATGATCAATTAAGTTAGAAGTAAGACTAATGCCAGCTGTGTAAAAGGAAAGTAAAAAGCAAATTCAGGGTCCTGTCTGGATGCTGCTCTGCATCTCTCTGGATGCTCTAAATAAACTTCAAAGCTTTTCAACCTGCTGCATCATGTGACATGCTCGTTGTTTTTCAGCTTCACAGCTCCCAGGATTCGGGTCACCGCAGCTCGGTCTCGTCCAGAGACTCAGTGACCTACAGCAGCCTCGGCAGCCACAGTGAGTCTCCTGTCGCTCGCAGTGAAGTTAGATTTGAAAGGAGCATCTTAAACGTGGAGAGCAGACAAGTTGCGTAGACAGAACCAGCTCAGAGAAGTGTGTGTTTCAGACAGGAGGCCGGCTGAAGTGCAGCGGGCCGTTCAGAAGCTGGAGCTGGCCGGGAGGAGGACGGTGCAGCTCCGGGCCGGATCGGAGACCAACCTGGCCTCCGCCGCCAAGCAAAACAAACGCAACTCCTTCAGACAGTCCCTGGCCATCTGCACTGAGCGCGCGCAGGTAGGAAAGAGCCACAGTCTGAACCTGAACATGCCTCTTCTCTCTGGTTCCGCTGGTTTTCGCTGTAACCTCTGCTGGTCTTTGCTGGTCCAGGTGGGCTTCCTGAACCCTCTGCTACGACGGACAGCCTCGGCTAAAAACTCTCTGAAACGAGCTCCCTCAGCGCTCTTCATCGATCATGGAAAGGTTTTCCAGAGGAAGAAGGTGAGAATCCCTGGAGCTAACTGGTGATGCTGCAGGTTTGTTGTCTCTGATAAACGGAACCAGTCGCTTTCCCATCAATCTAATGTCTGTCTAAACGTTTAACCAGTATGACTTCATTTTACTTTACCAACCATCCCAAAATCCAGATTTTAGCCCGACAAAGCAGAAAAGTTTGTCCATGTTTTTGCTGTTTTTACAGGAATGGGAGACCAAAGCTGCTGCTTGACGTTGGCTGTCAGATCAATATCACGTCCAATCAACCAGCGCAGGATTAACACAGATTACATACGAGTCATTTTTAACCCGAGGCCAGGCAGCTCCTGTCTCTTTAAAGTCCACTTTCTTCTGATTGGCCAGTTGCTGGAAGCCACTGGGAGGCCGAACAAATGATCATGTAAAGAGATGCACAAGTAGGAAAAACTGGAGCTTCTGAAATGTCTTTGACATTATTTTAACTTTCAGCCACACGAGGATGTTAAATTTAAACCACAACATGTTCCTGTAGCTACCAATAACAAATATTCCAATAATATAATTATTTTATCCATTTTAAATATGATTAGGCTAATACAATAATAAGTTGCCAATAACTAATAACATTTTACCAGTAATATAAAAAGTTGTCATACTATTGGTTGGTTAGTTGACCGAACATGCAAAAAAATATTTTGAAAATGTAATAATGCAGAAATATCTCAGAAATACACAACTTTTTTTTTTTTTTTTTTCCAATCAGTTTTCCCTTCAGAAATAGCTATGAGTACATAGGTGGCGTGTCATTGCCCTATCTGCCTTACTACATTAGAAATGGCCAAACTCATAAAGTTAGTGGTTGCTACAAGGACGTTCTGATGCCCTTTTTTTCCGTCAGATCCCGATTCTGATACCTGGGGTTTAGGTATCTGCCGATACCGAGTACTGATCCGATACCAGCGTTATTTTATCTATTTCATTCTTCAGCTTCACGTGACAGCGACATGGATCGGATTGACATGAGAATGGTACATTCCTGCTGTTGCCAGTAACTTTGGGGTAAATATAAGATGAACCAGGAACCGCTAGTTTCCTCCTCAGATGAATAATGAACAAACGCAACAAGAAAGACGATGCTAGCACCAGAAAAGCCGATCAGCTGATCACCGACAGCTGGTCACAGAACAGGGGAGAGAGGAGGAAGAGGAGGAGGCATATTAGTACACACCTGGAGGAAGAGTGCAAGTGTAAAACCCTCTCACCAGGAAAAGTGTGAGGGATGAGGGAGCGTTAATTCCGGTTAAAAAATCAACGCAATTATGACATGAATTAGTTCCTGTTGTTAACGTCTTATTTTTCTCAGCCTCAATATTTACAATTCATGTTTTATTAACACGTGAATTCCATGACGGCCACAGAAGTGTTTTAATTATTGAGTAAATAAACTCGGATCAAAGAATTTCTATTAAAAACGATCTTGAAAGTGGACGTACAGTGAAGGTTTTCCACCAAGAACAGGGGCTGTTAATCCTGGGCAATAAATTCTATGTTTCTTATTACGGTTAGCACGACTCACGTGCAGCTGCTTCTCCGCCAACCAAACGGCCACGCAAGACTGCGTAACTTCGTGTGTCTGCGTGTCGTCGTGCTGGGCAGGAAACAGAGAATTATGATTCCGTTTCCATGGTAACGGATGGTGTTTAGACGGAAATACTCGCTGATACCGATCCCCTTCCTTTTGGTAGGGTTATTATTTCCGACCGGTGTCGGCCCATCTCTAGCAGCGTCTCTGTGTTGTTGACTTTAATTAATAAGAGTGCTGATTTGAGAAGAAAAGCTTCTGTAACGCTCAGTAATTTAAAGAAATGCCTTCTCAAGATGACTACCCCAGGAACAGAGAGCACAATGTGGTCAGAAGAATTACAACCTTTTTATTAGACTACAAATATGAGAACAGCTCGCATTTGCCCTGGGAGTGCACCGCCTTGAAGACAGAAGGCGTGCCGCTTCCAGCCGCACAGCTAGCGTGCTTCGTGTACACTGCAAACCGCTCTGTTAGACCACACCCCCGTGAAGCGAAGAGCTGCACTGCAAATCCGTTACACGTCCATCAGTCCATTAGGGTTCTACACTGAACCGGAAAACTCGCGCACACCTGTGGTCAATAGGCAAGCTATGCGCACGTCTGGCCCAGCGCGCTCCACTCTACCGCTGCTTCCTGCACCAGG